>JASDFA010000010.1:165650000-166222500 GCA_035772735.1 Datura wrightii
TCATTCATGATACTATCATAATATATTTATATACTTTTATGGTATCACTAAGGCATGAACATCCCTTTAGGAATATACTCCTTATTATGCATGATACCATCATAATATATTCATATACTGGTCATGATATACTTCATATATTTATATATTGCCATGATATCTTATGCGCGAATGACCTTTAAATTCATAATGATGCATGAATTGTAATTATTTTAGGCCAATCAGATATTTTGAATAATCAGTATGAACGGGTCCATTTTGGTATGATTAGTTTGGTTTAGTTTTTAATCTATTTTATGTTATTTTTCCTTTTATTTTTTGACGGCTTTCTTTTTCCCTTTATGTGGTTATTTTTTACATTATTTATCCTTATATATTATGACATATACATTTAAGCATGTTTCACTAATTTGTTCCTCTCCACGTTCTTCTCTCTTTCTTTGTTTTAAACTTTAAACCTCCTGAGCTAATCATTTTTAGATGAAGTGTTAATTTTTTTAATTAACGTACAAAATTATTTAGATTTATTTGTATAAAAACTCTAAACAAAGTTATAAATACATTTAACTATTGCCACGTTAGAGTCTAAAGGAATGAAGGATCAAGTAATTAGGATTAAAATAATCAGATGCACAAAATAAACAATGCCAAATCAAGAAAAAATTTGAGATATTATATATTTTGGATTTCACCATCAATATTCTTTTGCGAATAATTTCATTTGTCATCATTGAAATATTGATAATATATTACAAAGATTGAGAGTAGAAATTATTTAAGATATATTATATAGTGTCGAAAATGAAGGTGGCGTTACAAGTGAAAGATTGAATTGCCTTTAAAAATTTTTATTTGGTCAACTAATATATTATATTTTTTAAACATAAAAGTATATATAAAGAACTAAAAATTGTTTTTTGAAGTTCATTTTTAATGAGTTTAGATTTTTCCTGTTTATTTAAAGCTAAGCACAGAGCACTCTATTTAACTAACATAAATATTTGACATGTGAAATTATGAGTGAAAAATAGAAACATTTTAGTGGTTCAATTGATTGACTATCTGAATTTTTATTTTATTGGTGAGGAGATTCCCGCCACGTAATCCCTTCCCAAATTTTCTATTTCCTACCCCTATTTTAAAAAAAGAAAGACTGAAAAATTAATAAATACCTAAAAGAAATCTATTTTTCTATTAGTAATTAAAGACACTATATGCTCAAAAAATCATTAAAATGCCAAAATGATTTTCAATCTATGATCTTCGACAACTTGTAATTATTCTACATACCAATCATGTTATTACTTGTGTTCCTTAGATGTTTGGTAATTTCCAGCTAAACTTACTTGTGTTACTTTTAATTATAATATCAAAAACGAAGGTAGCATTATAAGTTAAAAGATTCAATTATCTTTAAAGAATTTTATTTGGTTAACTGATAAATTAGATTTTTTAAGCATAATGTATATATAAAGAACTAAATTTAATTTTTGAAGTTCATTTAAACAAGTTTAGATTTTTCCTTGAATTTTGTTTAAAGCTAAGCGTAAATCACCATATTTAACTAATACTATAAATTCTTGCCTATTGCCACCTGAATTATGAGTGAAAAATTATGAAAATTTTAGTAACTTAATTAATCGATTATTTGAATTTTCATCTTAGTAAAGATTTAATTTTCTATTTTATAATTTCTAAAATTTAATTATTTTCAACTGTAAAATCTGTACCTTATAGCATTTTTTAACATTAGTTCCTAAATTTTATTTTTTATGATAAAGTAAATTATGACTTTTACACTAAAGTTAGAAAATTATCGTACTACGAACATCGTCTTTCTTTTATCTATATATCCAACGAATGGAGTAAAGAGGCAACGAAAGAACATTCTGGAATGCATAATTGTACATACATATAAGAAAAAAGTCAAAGAAAGTTTTTTCTAGTATTGAAGCGATTTGCTTAGATTTTTACATCTTGTTTGATATGAAATAGATATGATATGAAATAGATAAATAAAATTATTATATAGATTATGATATTTTATAAGATTAGTTATCTCATTATATATATATATTAAATTATTGAATAAATAATTTTGAAACTAATTATTATCTCTAACTAAATATTAAATAAAATAATCTCACTCTCTTAAACCAAATCACCTCTTAAAAATTCAAATTATACTTCAATCTGTCTATTTTTACTTATTCAATGAATATTAATTTGAAGTACATATTAAGAAGCAATAAATAAGTAATTATTTTACTATATTAAAAGATAATTGTAATAATAATAAAATTATATTAGTAATTAAGTAATAAATAAAATTTTAAATTAAATAAATAAAACGGACCACTTATTTTTAATATAATAAATAAATATGAATAAACAAATAAAGTAATAATAATAGTAAAAATTCAGTACTTGTAAGATTATGAGGCGCGCAATTAAAGAAACCCCAAATAAACATAAATTAGAAAAATGTGTAATTCAAATGGCACAAAATAAGCAACGTAAGAATCTCCACACCACTTCATTACGTGGGCCCACTGACTTTTGTAAAACATTTTTAATATACACCTCGTGTCAGTAACCACATCCATAAACTCACTCAAAATATCTCTGCTTCCACTCTCAACTTGCCACCTATGTTCTTTCACTCGGATTATTCTTCTGCTGTGGCACTGTCCACGTCACCCTCTTCTCCTCTTCTATCCACGTAGATTAAAAATTCTGCCCGTCCATCTTCTAAACTAGAAATCCTAGCCGTTAGATAGTCGGAGAAAAGAGCTTGTGGACACCGAAATTCGAGAGGGGTATATATTGTTATTTAAAAAATATATATTTTCTTATTAACTGCCACACTTCCATTTTGAGCCTCTCAAGTTTCCACTAAGAAAAAGAAAAAAGTTTCCACTCCGATCAGTTTCGCTGGCGGATCTTCATCGTCGGCCGGGATCAATTACTTTGTGGAGATTTAATTTCGACTGTGCTACGTTTCAGGTGCGATAAATTGTTTTCTGATTTATGAGTATTACAACTGCTTAAGTTTGTTAAAAAGTGCTCCAAATAGTTTGATTTACCTGCGTCCGGCGTCGTTGTCTTTTGATTGAGTTTGAGATTTGTTTCCGATTTGCTTGAACTGTTGCATCTGCAATGTCCGAGTACACCGACCTTGCTAGCTATTCGGAAAAGAACTCTGACTTTTCGGTGTTTCGGAAAATGAGGAAACAGAATTATTTTAGAAAATAATATGATTGTGACTGAATAGTAGCGTGACTCTCGAAATTGAACCATCTTGCTTAAGATATTCAGTTTACAGAATCTCAGAATCGCAAAGTTTTTGCAAATAGCTGTGGAATTCTCTATTATTAAACTTTAATTTATTGATTGTTTGTACTGAAGCTTCTTCAGGAAGCAAACAGAAAAAAAAAAAAAAAAGGAAGAAGAAAGTAGTTCATGCCCTAGAGAATTTCTTCAACCATTTGTCTTCAAGTTGACATTAAATTTATTTTACATATCATAATGCATGTATTTTCGATTTGACAGGGGAAGAGTTTTTGAGAAGCTCTGTTGTTCATTTGAGTAAAATTTGATAGCACAACTTGGCATGGGAGTTGTGACTGTTTCTAGCTCTGCTTCTCGAAGTCCATTGGGATTGAGCACAAGGTTTTCGGCTCGTTTATGTCCGCTTAAAAGGCCAGTAATTGTATCGTTTAAAAAAGATAAAACGAAGAATACAACTTTAGTTGCACCTAAGGAATCCATATCCTTGCCTATAGAAACGTCTAAAGAAAATGAGAAGAGGTCAAGACGAGTATCTAAACGTTCTGAGAGAGTGCATGCTGTTTCAATTGAAGCCTCTCCAACTACGTTAGAATTAGACTACAGTGAAGCTGCTGCCAAACTTGAAAGTATCTACAAGCGCAGTCTGGAAACTGCTAGCTCCGATACAGAAGTTAAGAATCATTTGGTGAAGAGAAGGCCAAGGACGAGGACGAGGATCGTAGAAGATGATGAGGAAGCGAAGAAGAAAATTGCTGATAATGTGGTCAAGAATCGTAGAAAGAAGTCGAGGAGGTTGAATCTTGACCAGAGGATTGCTCTACTGAAGAATAAAGAAGGTGAAATGGTTGCTTCATCCGAAAGAAGAAAACTTAAAGAGGACACCGAAGATGAAAAAATTGATAAGCTTGTCAGAGAATATTCAGCTGCTACTGACTTAGCGAGCTTAGACTGGAAGAAAATGAAGATCCCTCCAGTGCTTCCTTCATCTGAGCATGCGTGGCTGTTCAAGTTGATGCAACCTATGAAGGTACAGACATTTTTCTGTTAACGGAAAAAGATTAAATGTGAAAGCAAGTTTGTGGATTACATGTGTTTATTCATTGGATTTTAGTGTTGCTATTAGTTTTACTTTACGATTGAGAGTCAGTTGTTGTAATTTAGGCAATCCTTCAAGTTAAGGAAAACTTGCAAAACGATTTGGGGCGAGAACCAACTGAGGGTGAAGTGGCTGAGGCAACGAGTATGGATGCCTCTGAACTACGGAAAAAGCTGGAAGTTGGTCGAGCTGCTAGAAATAAGCTGATCAAGGTACTTTCTCTTTTTTACTTGTCAGACCTTATTGATGTGCACCTTAGAAGTTTAATTTATGCCTCAAGCAAAAGAAAACTTGTTTCTGGTTTTATAATTTGTGTTAAGTGAACCTGATGTGATCTGCTTCGTCATGATTCTTAACCTGAATTTGTTATAACATTAAAACTGGTCAATCTTCACATGTACTGTTTACAAACTATAATATGTCCAAGGCAGTATTATATGTTATAAAGTACTGTTAATTTTCTTCTTTATTTTCTTTTGAGTGTCTTAGATTCTTGAAATTCTTAGTATTTATCTTGAATTTATGCCACCGAGAGGAAAAATGAAGCCAATACTACTAGGTGTAACTTGAACTACCCCACGTTCTTGATGTCATCTTACTTTCATATGCATCCAGGTATTACATGAGTTTTAGCTTTATAAATAACTCACCTTTGCACTCTTGTTTGGTTGCAGCACAATCTACGTCTTGTTTTGTTCGTGATGAACAAATATTTTCAAGATTTTGCAAATGGGTCAAGATTCCAAGACCTCTGTCAGGCAGGTGTCAACGGTCTAATCACAGCTATTGACCGATTTGAACCTAATAGGAAATTCAGGCTATCAACATATGGTCTTTTCTGGATAAGGCATGCCATAATTCGTTCTATGACAACCTCAAGCTTCACCAAAGTTCCATTTGGGCTTGAATCTGTACGTTTCTTTCTTCTATCTGCCAGTGTTTTCTCATTTCACTGTTTTTTTTTTTTGGTGAAAATGTAAGTAGCTAGTATATTGAAAAGGAGAATCGCCCAACACCAAGCTGGTGCTAAGTCTATACGAGTATTGGGAGTCTTTCCAAACAAAACAAGATGGAAGAACTTCTGCAGTAAAAAGCCTATGCTTGCAGAGAATCAATGAAAAGTAACCTTTTCATTTCACTGTTCACCCATCAAAGAACCAATTTCTTTTTTTCTGTCACTGTCTGGAAGCCAAGCAATTGCGTCATTTGGTGAAAAGAAAAAATATTATCTCTATTTGTGAGACATTTTTACTTGGTAAATAAAATCATTTCTTGGCTTCAACTAAAGGAATTTATATGGATAAAATGGAAAATCCTTTAAATAGCTGTAAATACTTTGTGACCCCGTTAGGAGTATTTTCTCTTCTTTAAGGAAATGTCTAATCTGTGGGACTCATTTGCCCGTAATTGTCAAATAGTCAGTGCAAAAGAAATTGATATTCTTTTCTGATTCAGATCAGAGTGGAAATACAGAAGGCCAAATTGGAGTTGCTGTTTGAGCTTCAGAGGATACCAACAGATGAAGAAATAATTAAAAGAGTTGGACTTTCCCCTGAGAGGTACCATGAAGTGATGAAAGTATCTAAACCTGTCTCCTCTCTTCATGCAAGAAACAGGACAACCCAAGAAGAATTCATCAATGGAATAACTGATGTAGACGATGTTGATGGGGATAAGAGGAAGCAGCCAGCTCTACTCAGGCTTGCTCTTGATGATGTGGTAATGTTTTGTCCTCTTTGCCTCTATATTTGGTTTTGAAGATGCTTCTCTGGTGAAGAGCTTTGCTTCTTGTTGAAATAATGGCACCATATCTCTGGATATGGTTCATAACCATTTATATATGGTTATTGGCTTATTGCCTAGAGCTATGAAGGGCATATTTATAGGATCACCCAAATTTAAAGCATATAAAATAATAGAATTTGCAATTAAATTGTGTAATGATTGAACCCTACTTAAGAGTTGTCAGATGAAATTATTCATATTGAGAAATTTTCAAATGACAAAACCCGTAAATGTCTTTGTGATGAGATCATTATGGAACTTAGGAAAAGACAAAGGGCGAGGAAGGGGACAAAAACCTAGGTTCCTTGTAGTCAATAGTGTTCCTAGTTGAAGAAAAAATAAAAGTTCCTTAATTGGTAAGAACTCCATTAAGCTGAATGTGGAAGAAAATCCATAAAGCTGTGGTGAAACAATGGAGCGACATCTAGAGGTTCAATATTCTGGAAAGATGCAATAAATGATTAGATGGACCCAGTTCTGTCAAACAATACTTGGTTCGAGTAGATTAACTTTTGAATCAAAGGTAATTGGGTGGAAGTGGATGCTATAAAGGAAATACAATTTTATGGTTCATTACAAAAGATTCAAGGCTAAGTTAGTTCTCAAAGGATTTAGACCAGAAAATAAAGTCAAGATTATTTTTGATACATATGCACCAGTGACGAGGATGACTTTAATAGAGTTCTTGTAGCTTTAGCATCCATTTATTAGTTGCACGTGCACCAAATGGATTTTTATTGATGACCGAGAAATCTGGCGGGAGCCAACCCTTTGGGCCAACCTCATCCTTCGAAACTCGGTGATGATGGGCTCGCCTCTCTACCCTTATCCACTTATCCACTTATCCACTTATCCACTTAAATACTGAACTTAGTTCGCTGTAACCATCAAAACCTTTAGAATAAGAGGCTAGAGTAAGAAATTCGTTTTATCTTGAGAGTGTGTTGTCTTAAACAGTTAGACAACTTGGTATGAGGGCAATTATCTTTCTTAAGAATGTGATTTATCATACCTCGAATTTTTTATTCCACCCTTTTGTTTTTGCCGACCATCCATATCGGTTTCCAACAATACCTACTTAGTCCTGAAGAGAACAATATAATCCTTAAATCCAATCCAATCCTCTGCCTTCTCAGACTGTATGGAAGATGCAAAACCCCACCAAAAAAACAAAAAAGGATTTTGGTGATACAAGAGTTCTGCTACCTCAACAAGCAAAAAAAAGGGGGAGAAATTTAGAGTATTTCTTGGTGTTTGAATCTGTTCTCTATCCCATATGATGATTATCTAGGGGTGGCAAAGACAACCCAAACCTATGTAAACCCCCCAACATTTAATGGGTTGGGCATGAAACATTTTTCCTTGATAGGTTGATTTGGGCATAACCTTTCTTGCCCCATGACAAAACTAGCGGAAAGTCAACCTATGAAACTGCCCAAAGTTAACCCATCACTACCCAAACTTCAACCCAAGGCTAGATAAACAATATTACTCTGATAGTTGAACTCTAGAATTGATCTTCATATAGGAATTAAATTGAGATGAGGATATTCTTTATGTACAATTTTGGAACATTATAGATGTACAATGAAAAATGACTAACCAAAATATTACCTAATATCACTTCCATCGCTGTCCAAATTATGGGATCTTGTCATTTAATTTTGAAAATGATATCAGAAGAGTAATTTTGGAAGAATACACATTCTATTAGTTGGATCATTTTGTTTTCGACACCATGAAAATTGACAATTTTCTTGAAATAACACTTGAATTTCCCAAACCACATACTCTCTTTCTTGTTTATAATTGATAAAGTGACAATTCTTTTAAGGAAACCTTATGTTGTTTAACTTGCACATATATGTGGAAAAAGAAACTGCTAAGAGTGAAGTAATATCACTTGGACGATTTATGCAATATCAAAAATTTGTTTATGGTTATAAAATTATATAAATTTATAACTTTTTATAATATGTAATAATTATGAACACTTGTTTGCAAATATTTGGTTAAGAAAGTTTTATTAAAATCTCAAAAAAAGAAAAAGAGAATAAAAGTGGGTCCAAATTGCGCGGGTTGCGTTATAACCCATTGTTTAGTCCATCTTGGCCCAACTCATCTTAGTTCAAGTAGGCTTTGACAGGTTTGGGCAATGATTCATTTATTGATTCAGGCCATCTTGATCTGTCCAAATTTAGCCCAACCGTGCATTTACCACCAGTATAATCACCTAGCCTTTGATGACCAAAGCCTTTTCCTTGTAAATTAATCATGCTCTGACTCCTGCCCATGAACAAATTATAAAAAAGGTAAAATGAGAAAACAAAAAGTGAAATCTTTTTCTTTTTTTGCTTATGCGTCATGGTAATTATGATTTCCCTTTTCCTTGTCAAAAATTGATTATGCAGTTGTAGTTGCATTGCTATTGTTATAAATTGATTAAATCAAGTGCATTACTTATGAAATATGCCCCCAAGCAAGAATGTCGATGAAACTGGCATCTCTGTTGTTAGAGGCCTTCATTATGAGGTCATGTCTTTCAAAGCAGAGAATCAGATGCTAATAGCACTTCGAGGATAAGTAATGGAAATTAAACTTCTGGCATTGGAAGGACACAATGAGTACATTTGCTGAACTATTACCTGTAAATCATGAATCTTAAGATATGTGTTGCTGTAAATGAAAAGTATTTTAAGTCTATAAGTTTCAGTTTGTTAACATACGAGGTTTTCAGGGTACCTGCACCATTAATTTTAAATCTAAACCGCGTTTCTCTTTTGACAGCTTGATTCTCTTAAGCCCAAAGAGAGTCTAGTAATCAGACAAAGATATGGACTTGATGGCAAAGGTGATAGAACATTGGGAGAAATTGCGGGCAACCTAAATATATCAAGAGAGATGGTACGGAAGCATGAAGTGAAGGCTCTCATGAAGCTCAAGCACCCAGCTCGAGTGGATTATCTTCGCCGGTACATATTCTAAAGAAATCAACATCATTTGGTTTATTGTATTGGAGAAAATTTATACCCCTATTCCCGTATCAGCAATCTTGCCTATACTGTATAGTAGCTGCGTGTACACTAATCATTTGTACCATAGTTGTAACTTTACATCCTTTTTCACTAGACTCAAAACCAAAATCTGTTGGTACACACACCTTGTAAACAGCATATATTATTTTTCTTTTTCTCCTTACAGTGAGTTGGAAACAATGATCTGTATATTTACGACATGGCTGAAAATATATCTCTGAATCGTCATGGTGGTCTTCGATTGTCCTAATTTTCATGGTGGTCTCCGATTGTATTAATCGTTTTTCTAGACAGTTGTCAACTAGGATCAATTATGTCATCGGCTATGCGTTACTGTATTCGGAGCATTAAGTTTGTAATTTTAGGTAAAGGAAAAGGGAAAGAGAAACACTGTACAAGCATATGCTAGTGCTTGTTGCCTCTGTTGTCTCAGGGTCACTGGGATTGAGATGATACAAGGTGACATCTGCAGTGATTCAGAGTAGCACTTGTAAAAACTAGAGGAGGGCCGTCATCCATATAAGCCAAAAGTGAAAATGTGCAAGTCCACGTTAATTATGACATAAAATTAAAAATTGTTTGAGTGCATCCTATTTAAATGATTAAGCAATATAATAAACCATTTGATAGGATAAGGAAAAGGGATGCAGGTTGGATTTTCAAATAGCTGCTGAATGCATTATGGATTGAGGATACGACATGAAGTGGTGTTGCTCTATTGTTGTCGTAATAATTCTCGCAGTTGTTTATTGGATAATGTTGAGTGACATGTTCCATTGACTGGGGAATCATAACAAAATATTGTAAAACAAGATACTGCCAAATGTTATTTGGCTAGTAAATAACTTGCATTCTGTAACCGATTGGATAAGGGTATTGATGCCATGAATGACCGGGATGATATCATTTTCAAAGCTAGCAACACCAGCTAACAATTTAAAGACGCCGAAAAACAAAGAATAATTAATTCTAGTTGCTTCAAGCTTTTCTGATAGTGGTTTATGTAGTAGTCATTAGTCGATTTTATAAAGCTCGCTAAACTTTATTTCAAGTCTCTAATTCACTTATTCAGCTGTAGATAATCGTCAACATTCTATAAGCTACTTGACCAGTCCTGTAGATAATCAACAACATTCTATAAGCTATTTGACCAGTCTTTGTCCATTTACTGCGTGAAATTCGAAAATATGCTACGAGGATGTTTGGTAGGATGCATTAGAAAAACTAATGCATATATTAGTTTTGTGTATTATTAATATCTTGTTTGATAGTACATTTTTTTAAACTTATGTGCTAATGTATGCAAGCATTAATACATTCTATTTGATATTATGGTATAACTAATATATAACAAATCATTATAGTAGCAACACAAGAGTTTTTAATGCATGCATTAGCATGATCATAGATACAATTACCTCTCAAAATCTTTTCCACATCCTTTTCACTATAACAGTAAAGAATATTTTTGTAAATAAATATTTTTTAATAAACAAACGAAACAATAATGCATAAAAAACTAATATATACATAATCAATACATCTTATTCATAAATATTATTTCTATACACTATATCAAACTATCCTAAATTTGTGAATATACTTGGCTATAGTTATATGTTGGAAGACGTCATCGGAGGCACGGAGTTTGTTCCTATTTGGCCTTTTATCTCAACAAGTCCCTAACTCACTAGACTCTCAAATTAAACCCTACCCATCCATAGACAAATTCATTGATTTGGAATTAATAAATTCGAAGTGGTGCAATCTATACACATACACACCATTTCTTAAAGTCTTTTTTTTTTCTTCTTTTTCTCTTCCATATGTATAAAAGATGCAAGTGTAATTAACACTAAGGCTCCCACCCCATAAAACAAAGAAAAGACAAATAGAAAACACTAATAAATTCGATGTCATTTTACGAGCACGATTTAAAAGCGACAAGAGAAGAATCTAACCAATCTTTTAGCATCATATAATTTCATGGTGATAATTGATAGAAAAATATGAAAGAAAGACATATATTATATACCCACAATAAGCTAGCTGTACATAAGAAAGCTAAAGAAAATTGTCTCAACTAAGAAAGGTGTCACACCCCGCCTTGGGGGTATGACTAGCACCTGGTGCCCTACTAGGACCTAACCTGCTGGACTGTTAAGCCTGGGCACATCTGGTGCCTGGCTGGCTCTGACTCACATTTCTGGAAACAAAGGGCTATATAACGGCTGTAATTACAGCCCCCGGCCCATCGGCCTATAGCCTTCTGTACCTGTACTAGCAGCTGACCAGAAACATATTAATTCAGGGAAACTTATGCGGGCCGACAAGGCCACCATGCTGTCTAGTTATCTGCAACTCAATCATAAAGCACAAAAGAAACTACGTGACCGGCAAGGTCACCACTACTGGCAAGCTATGGCCCCACACGACCATCATAATAGAAAGAAGGAATACTAACAGCTATACAACTGCACGGCCTCACACGACCGGCTCATCTGACCACAAGGAACATAAACAGACTGCAAGCCTCTAAGAAGAATAATAGAAATGATCGGGACAGGGCCCCGACCTACCGCTGAATACTCAACCGCTGATGGGGATCACGTGGTATCGCCTGCTCGTCTATGGGTACCTGCAGGCAAGTAATGCAGCGCCCCACTGGGCGTCAGTACCGCTGGTACTGAGTATGTAAAGCAAACTGAATACAGCTGAATACAAGTAATATAACTAAAAATTATGAATAGCGGGAGATAACTGAATCTGTAAGAACTGAAGGGATATCTGAAATCAATAACATAACTGTCGAAACTGGAATAAGAAGAACTAGATTAACTATCTGATGGTGTAGATCGTACCTGTTCTTAATCATGCTGGAGGGAGTAGGTGTCATTTCTGGAGACGTATCATTCTACTACTAATCTACTCATGTCTAATATAACATAACACAACATACATAACATAACATGGCATACACAACCTTACCCGGTCCCCATAAGCCGGGAGGTACAATCAACACAGAATCTATACCCCTACCCCGGTCATCCCATCTCCTATAGTGGCTGTAAGCATCCCGCCGGTCCCCTGGGTATGCACTTGGGCTCGCTGAGCCCCTGACTATAACTGCATCTGAGTCCGGAGGACTCCTGAATCTGCACCCGGGCGTATCCGCTCGACTGGGGTGTGTAAGGGCCGATCAAGGCACAAATATGGGGAAAAGCTGGCATCCCATCTTCGTCCCCTGGCGGGACGGCATGCCACTCCGTAGAGTGACGTATCCTCGTCCTCTGGCGGACGAGTCGATACAGCTATCAACCCTGGGCGGTCATGGATGCTAGGTAATCCAACCCCAAACAATACAACGGTCTCAACTGGTAGTACTGTCTGTGTATCTCACATGCTGAGGTTAATAAGGGTAAAGTACCATATATATTACCTGCTGAGCTAATGATAGTAATCTGTACGTATTTAATACGTGCTGAGGCAGGTAAAGATGTATAAATATGAATATAGTCTCCTGCCGGACTGTACTGGGCAAATACTATATAAGATAATGTTTCTGCTGAAAACTTTGTTGTTTACTAAGTTTCTGAATACACTATATGCTGGACTAGTGATAAAAATATGTACATACTTAATACCTGCTGAGGCTGGAAGTACTATATATGTATGTACGAATATAGTCTTTCTGCTGAATTATCCTGTATACTGATTTTCTATAGTAACATGATTTACTATTCCTGACATGCTTTCTAAACTTCATTTTAGTCTGCTATTCTATTTCTGAAGTGCTTTATGGGTATTGCATTGCTATACGGGGTTTCAACTGAATACAACCACATCCTAACATTTCGTATCAATATTCATAATAACGCAATATTCGACTTCTGAACATCCTACTAGTCTGTAAAATGCTATACTGTCTCAATATTACTTAACTTGCCGAGGAAACTAACTTTACATACCTTCTCTTTGAATTATTCGTCCGTCGAACGAGGCTCGGCCGGTACTTCAACTATTTTCTCCCAACTGCATTCATAAATACGTCAATTAATACTAAGTACAACTTTATTGTAAAGAACGACGTTACTTTCGATACAGTTTATAGCCTAAACTTAGGCTTATCGAAAGACGGTCGAAAACTCGCTATTTTTCAGCGGCCCAGAAGGGAGAAGTATTCACTTCTCAGCTAGGAACACATAGACATTAATTTAGAGCAATTCTACTTACTTTAGTTCGGTGGCTCGCCGATTCGTCGGCCGTATTTCGTGAAACTAATTCCATAGAAATGCTCTCTGCTGCTAAATACTCGGGTATCTGGGATTAATTTGAGTTTGGGCAGCGTTTGGCAGCGTAATCGGACGAAAATATTTAATTTTCTTCGTCTTCCTCGGCTTCACTGCGTTTCTCTGGAAATTTATAAGTGTAATATGATTTTAAACCGAAGTGGGGGCTTACATACTTGGGGCTGAACCTGGGCAACGTGTCACGGAGCCATCGCGGAGGCCTCACCTCCGTGACACGCTGCCATCGCGGAGGGGCTCTGCCTCGGCTCCTCCCGCGATGGTTTCGACGGGTTTCTCGTCCGATCTTTTCCCGGACCTTTCCCTAGCACGTATGGCCTTCAAATATACTTAACCAACGTGCGAATAGGTCATCTAAGTGCCGGGAATTCTACGGGGTGTAACATTCTCCCCCCCTTAAGAACATTCGTCCTCGAATGTACACTGTTATCTAAAGGACTGCTTACTTTACTTTCTAGAAAAATTTCGGCAGAGTTTCCTCTGTAATATGGACTATCGCAAAAACCTGAAATGCAGAAAAGTTCAACACAGGCACTGCATATAATATTCTAAGATCCACTGAACAACTAAATATCACTTCTTTCTTTATCATTTACAACATACAACCATAAGGTACTGTATAAATAATGATACGGACATACCTGTCGTCTGACTAGGCCTGAAATAGGTGAGGGTATCTGCTTTTCATATCTTCTTCAGCCTCCCACGTCATTTCCTCCCGATTTCTGTTACGCCACAATACTTTGACAGATGCAACATCTTTAGTTCTTAGCCTGCGAACCTGTCTGTCTAAAATAGCTACGGGAACCTCTTCATATGCTAACTCTTCTGTGACCTGGACATTCTGAACTGGAACTACTGTAGAAGGGTCCCCTACGAACTTCCTTAACATAGAAACATGGAATACTGGGTGACTCGATGCTAACTCTGGAGGCAAGTTCAACTCGTATGCCACGCGGCCTATTCTTTGCCTAATCTGATACGGCCCAATGAATCTTGGGCTAAGCTTGCCCTTCTTGCCAAACCTCATTACTCCTTTCATCGGGGACACTTTTAGATATACCCAATCGTTTACCGAAAATTCTAGATTTCTGCGCCGCCTATCTGCGTATGACTTTTGGCGGCTCTGAGCGGTCAGTAAACATTCTCGGATAAGCTTTATCTTTTCCTCGGACTGCAGAACAATGTCTGGGCCAACTAATGCTGATTCTCCTATCTCAAACCAGCCCACCGGCGATCTACATTTTCGTCCGTACAATGCCTCGAAAGGCGCCATCTGAATAACTGAATGGTAGCTGTTATTATAAGCAATTCAATTAACGAGAGATGTTCATCCCAGCTACCCCCAAAATCTAACACACACGCTCGCAGCATATCTTCGAGCGTCTGAATCGTACGTTCAGCCTGCCCGTCTGTCTGAGGATGAAATGCTGTGCTCAAATTAATCTGCGTCCCCAGACCTTTCTGAAACGACTGCCAGAACCTAGCTGTAAACTGTGCCCCCCTGTCTGAAATGATAGATACCGGCACCCCATGCAATCTAACTATTTCTCTGATATATAATTCGGCATAATCCTCAGCTGAGAAGGTAGCCCTTACTGGCAGGAAATGAGCTGATTTTGTCAGCCTGTCAACTATTACCCAAATGGAATCATTTCTGCGTCTAGTACGGGGTAATCCCGTTACAAAATCCATGTTTATCACTTCCCATTTCCACATAGGTATCATTATCTCTTGAGTCAAACCACCCGATTTCTGGTGCTCTGCTTTCACCTGCTGACAATTAGCACATCTAGATACAAATTCAGCTATCTCAGTTTTCATACTTGGCCACCAATAGATGTCTCTGATGTCGTGGTACATTTTCGTCACCCCTGGGTGAAGGGAATAACGAGCGTAGTGTACCTCATGCATGATCTGCCCACGAAGTCCTGCGACATTCGGGACACAAAGGCGGCCCTTATAATGTAGCACATCATCCTCGGTTATCTGAAAATCTGGCTCCTTACCTTTCTGAACTCTATTTCTGAGCTGGACTAAATCAGGATCCTCATACTGCCGTTCTTTTACCTCTGTAACTAACGATGACACTGCAGAATTCTGAATTACTGCTTCATTATTTTCTGTTTCTATTACTCGAACGGCTAGATCAGCTAACTGATGAATTTCCTTGATTAACTTCCGTTTCTCAGGCCGTAAATACGCCAAACTCCCCATCGACTTACGGCTCAGGGCATCTGCTACAACATTAGCTTTTCCGGGGTGGTATAGAATATTCACATCATAGTCTTTCAACAACTCTAACAAGCGGCGTTGCCGCAGATTCAACTCCCTCTGGGTGAAAATGTACTGTAAGCTTTTATGATCTGTATAAATGTCAACATGGACGCCGTACAGATAATGCCTCCACATCTTCAAGGCATGAATTACTGCGGCCAATTCCAGGTCATGGGTAGGGTAATTCTTTTCGTGTTTTCTCAGCTGTCTGGAGGCATATGCAATTACTCTACCATGCTGCATCAACACACAACCCAATCCGACACCTGACGCGTCGCAATAAACTGAATAACCTTCTGTGCCTTCCGGCAATGCTAATACTGGGGCGGAGGTTAACCTGTCTTTCAATTCCTGGAAACTCTGCTCGCATGCCTCCGTCCACTGAAACTTTGCTGCTTTCTGTGTCAATTTAGTTAAAGGTGCTGCAATGGTTGAGAATCCCTCAACGAATCTCCGATAATACCCTGCTAACCCCAGAAAGCTACGAACTTCAGTCGGGGTGGTAGGCCTAGGCCATGACTTAACTGCTTCTATCTTCTGCTTATCTACCTGTATACCGGTGTCTGAGACAATATGCCCTAAAAAGGCCACTGAGTTAAGCCAGAATTCACACTTCGAAAACTTAGCATACAACTGGCGGTCTCTGAGAATCTGGAGCACTGTCCGCAAATGAGTCCGGTGATCTGCTTCAGAGCGAGAATACACCAGAATGTCATCAATGAATACTATCACGAACAAGTCCAGGAAAGGTCTGAAAATACTGTTCATCAGGTCCATAAAAACTGCTGGGGCGTTCGTTAGCCCGAAGGACATAACCAGAAATTCAAAATGCCCATATCGGGTCCTGAATGCTGTCTTAGGAATATCTCTTTCACGTACTCGGACCTGGTGGTATCCGGACCGCAAGTCAATCTTAGAAAAGTATCTGGCTCCCTGCAACTGATCAAATAAGTCATCAATTCTGGGGAGCGGATACTTGTTCTTTACTGTAACTTTGTTTAGCTGCCGATAATCTATGCACATTCGGAGCGAGCCATCTTTCTTTCTCACAAACAAGACTGGCGCACCCCATGGGGAAGTACTCGGCCTGATAAAACCTTTATCTAACAAGTCTTTCAACTGCTCCTTTAATTCTCTGAGTTCTGCAGGAGCCATACGATAAGGAGGTATTGATATTGGCTGAGTGCCTGGTAGCAAGTCAATAGCAAAGTCTATTTCCCTTTCTGGGGGAATACCAGGTAACTCATCAGGAAATACATCTGGGAATTCATTTACCACTGGGACAGACTGGAGTGTCGGAGATTCTGCTTGGACATCCTGAACTCTGACAAGATGGTAAATACACCCCTTAGATATCAACTTTCTCGCCTGAAGGTAGCAAATAAACCTACCTTTTGGCGTCACGGTGCTGCCCTTCCACTCCCGTACTGCTTCCCCCGGGAAGTGGAATCGGACTGTTTTGGTCCAACATTCAACATTGGCAAAGCATGGCACTAACCAGTCCATACCCATTATGGCATCGAAGTCTATCATTTCTAACTCGACCAGATCTACTGTGGTTTGACGGTCAACAATCTCTACTGTACACCCGCGGTAGATTCGGCTAGCTGTGATAGAGTCACCAACGGGCGTAGATACTAGAAAGGGCTGCTGTAATGATTCTAGTACAATACTAAACTTCTGTGCCACAAATGGAGTAATATAGGACAAAGTAGACCCTGGGTCAATTAGCACATAAGTAGGGTGTGAACAGATAGTTAGCATACCTGTCACGACATCAGGCGATGCTTCTGAATCTTGTCTCCCTGGTAAAGCATATGTGCGGCTTGGACCCGCACCTATACTGGAGGCCCCTGATCTGCCCCGACCCCTGCCTGCTGAAACTGAGGGCCTGCGCCCAGTCGAGGATGTTGTGGCTTGTGACCCTGCTGATGTCCTATCCTGTCTATCGCGGTCCTCTCGACCTCTGGCTGGGCAATCTTTCATCAAATGGCCTTCTTGGCCACAAATATAACATGCGGTGGAGCCATATCTGCATGCTCCAGAATGGCGTCGATTGCATATAGGGCAAAGTGGTAGGGTATACCTACTCTGCTCTGCCCTCCTCTGTGATAGTGAATCTGCCATCTGCGAGCCTCTACCAGTCCCTGACTGCCCCCTGCGGCTGAATCTACCCCCCTGTGACTGTGACGGAGGCGGGGGCCTGGGCGGCCTGTCTGACAATCGGGGCCTGGGTCCTCCCCGGGCCCCTCCCGGTAATTCAACTGGCCTGTCTCGGCGACGCTGTTCCTGATTAACCCTTCTGACCTCTCGTTGCCGCTGTCTGATGCCCTCAATATTCTGAGTAAATGCCTGAATGCGAGCAATATCCATGTCCTCTCGCAGTGTGGCTGTAGTGCAAATCTCAACATATTCTGGATTCAATCCCGTAATGAAGCGATGCACTCTGGATGCCATAGTATCAACAAAGGCCGGTGCATATCGGGCTAAGGAATCAAACTGCAAAGAATATTCCCGAACACTCATGGCCCCCTGTTCTAGATGTAGGAACTGGTCTACCCGGGCCTGTCGAATCTCCCGCGGCAAATAATGATCCAGAAAGGCTCCTGAAAAGCTGGACCAGGTGGGAGGGGAAACATCTCTCCCTCGGGACCTCTCCCAGCTTTCATACCATAACACCGCAATATCCCGTAACCGGAATGCGGCCAACTCAACTGACTCGGTAGACGTGGCGTGCATAACCCTGAAGATTCTCTGCATCTGATCCAGAAAATCCTGGGGGTCCTCTGTTCGGTCTGTGCCTGTGAACTGTGGGGGATTCAGGGCTAAAAACTCTCGGACCCTCGAACTACCGGGCCCTCCTAATGATTCTGCAACTGTAGATGACATTGGCTGACGCTGAGCAGCCATCATCTGTGCTAACAGAACTACAACACTCCTAACCTCCTGATCAGAAGGAGTCAATATAGGGGCTGCTGAAGGTAATGTCGCCCCAAGTGGCTCCTGACATGGTGGAGACTGCTGAGGAGGCTGGGATGATGCCTCTGTAGTGCCCTCTGGTCGGGTTGTCTCCAAATGAGGGGGAGGCATCCTGCTGGTGCCTTCTCCTGCTGCAATGTCTAAGTTCCGACCCGTGATAGGATGGCGCTGGTCTGACATTATCTATAACCAAAGAATATGGTAAGATTTTAGGGAATCAACCCTATACTGTACCGCTCTATAGCACGACTGAATCAGAATAAAAGACAACCATCCTATCATGCCTTGCAGCCTCCTACCCATAGTATGTGGTGCACAACACATCCATGGACAGGACTCTACTTAGCACGGCTTGCAGACTCCCTGGGATACGACCTGCTCTGATACCAAGTTTGTCACACCCCGCCTTGGGGGGTATGACTGGCACCTGGTGCCCTACTAGGACCTAACCTGCTGGACTGTTAAGCCTGGGCACATCTGGTGCCTGGCTGGCTCTGACTCACATTTCTGGAAACAAAGGGCTATATAACGGCTGTAATTACAGCCCCCGGCCCATCGGCCTATAGCCTTTAACTTTACATACCTTCTCTTTGAATTATTCGTCCATCGAACGAGGCTCGGCCGGTACTTCAACTATTTTCTCCCAACTGCATTCATAAATACGTCAATTAATACTAAGTACAACTTTATTGTAAAGAATGACGTTACTTTCGATATAGTTTATAGCCTAAACTTAGGCTTATCGAAAGACGGTCGAAAACTCGCTATTTTTCAGCGGCCCAGAAGGGAGAAGTATTCACTTCTCAGCTAGGAACACATAGACATTAATTTAGAGCAATTCTACTTACTTTAGTTCGGTGGCTCGCCGATTCGTCGGCCGTATTTCGCGAAACTAATTCCGTAGAAATGCTCTCTGCTGCTAAATACTCGGGTATCTGGGATTAATTTGAGTTTGGGCAGCGTTTGGCAGCGTAATCGGACGAAAATATTTAATTTTCTTCGTCTTCCTCGGCTTCACTGCGTTTCTCTGGAAATTTATAAGTGTAATATGATTTTAAACCGAAGTGGGGGCTTATATACTTGGGGCTGAACCTGGGCAACGTGTCACGGAGCCATCGCGGAGGCCTCACCTCCGTAACACGCTGCCATCGCGGAGGGGCTCTGCCTCGGCTCCTCCCGCGATGGTTTCGACGGGTTTCTCGTCCGATCTTTTCCCGGACCTTTCCCTAGCACGTATGGCCTTCAAATATACTTAACCAACGTGCGAATAGGTCATCTAAGTGCCGGAAATTCTACGGGGTGTAACAAAAGGAGAATTATTTATCATATCCATGGGAGTGCCATGAACCTGTTCCTAGTATTGTCTATTGGAAATTTGGATTTATTGAAGAAAATTATAGAGTAATATTGCGCGAAAAATATATTTATTTTTATTTTTATTTTTATATAGTATATTTGGATTATCTTTTTCTAACGTTTTGTGTATAGTTGTGAGACTATCACAAATTTCTTTGAATTCTTTTATGTATTCATCTACATGTTTTAGTCTCATCTTGATACTCTGTATTTGTTGTTTCAATTGAAATTCCTCATCCTTGGTAGCTTATAAGTAATTTTTTCCAAAACTCCCAAATTTTTATGGTCGAAGTTCAATCAATAGTAATGAAAATTGACTCTTCAGTCATGGTTCTAGCAGGTAGCCAACTTCTCACCAAGACGTCTTTTTCTTTCCATTCCATAAACTTAAGGTTGACATTTTCTTCATTATCCTTTTATTTTATCATAACTTTGGACGACGATTCCTTCACAATAATATCACCAATTATCAAGATCTGCATCAACTAACTTATATGAGTTACATCAAAACAGTTTGAGAATTTCAATTTCATGAGACTAAAATAATATAAAAAAACACAATTTTTAAAATATTTTCCTTTCCAGGGTTTCCACCTCTCCACGTGAGGCAATAACTTCATTATACAGCCATGTCTTCTCTATTTAGATTGTAATTGAACTCTACAATTCCAATCTTTAATAATCTAACTAATCCTAATTATATATACTTAATTATTAATTCTAAACTAATTAATTAAACTTTACGAGATATATTCTGTCTAGCATTTACCATTTATTATGAGTTGGCGACCTAACATTAATATTCAAGTACGTACGAGAACCATGACAGAATAAGATTCAAGCATAACTGTAGAAGGCAGCTAATTATGCTCAGTTGAGGATAATAGAATTTTAATGGAATATAATATATAAGACATGATGAATTAATGGGGGACATCTCAAAAGTTAATTATGCTGATGATATAAGGGCGAATTTAGGATATTGGATGCGAATTCGCACAAATTCACTAATTTTTGTGTAAATATTGTATTTATATTAATAAATTTATTAAATTATTATTTGTTGAGAATTTAGTAACAAATTAAACTTTTTAGTCTAGAGTTAGAAATGAAGGTTGCTTAGGTTTTATTAATTAGGTTTTCTTAATTTGAAATTTCCGAAATTAAAATTTGTAAATTTTAAATTTGCAATTTGCATCGGAACACTGATATCAACCCTAATATGAGTGGTCTCTTTTCCTAATCACCTTTCCTAAATGTTTGACCTCAAAAGGATTGCACCTTTAATTTCGTAATTCGTATTCTAAAAATATATGATGATCTGATTTTCTCTTTTATTCCTCTTCAAATAGTTTTTCTTTTCTTTTTATTTTAAAAAAAAGGTTTTATATTAAATTGCGTGATCATGAATTTGATGCTTTTTAAATAAATATATGAGTTTGATTTTTATTCATGAGCCAAACATGTTAAAATTATTTTTAATAATAAGTAATAAATAGTCGTGTTATTCAAAAATATAGGACCTTCGCATGCATGATCATCTAAACGTCTAAACTGTTAGAAAAAACATATTTTTATTAACGTAATTATGAGTTCAAATTACCCTCCTCTCGATGAAAAAAATTAAATGAGAGTTAAACTTATACCAAGTTTGTGCATATTACCATCGTAATAGTAGGAGCGACAGTGCTGTTTGTTTTTTATCCAGTAACTTAGAATTTTGTAAATTGTCTTTGGAGTTCAAGAATATTCTTAAATTTATCGTGCTAGTTAATTTCTCATGTTTCGTTTTTCAAGAGTTGATTTAATGAATTTTTCGAGTTAAATTAGATTAATGTAACAGACAGTCACGCACCTTCAGTTTCCCAACTACTCGATACTAGATGGACCTGGCATCTTAATTGCTATTCCGAACAAACTCAAGTACATATTTATTCAAATTTGTTCGAGGTGGTAAAATTAATTCATAAAATCATAATCTGTTTAATTTGTTTAAGTTCGAACTGATTATTGATTCACCCATTTATTAGCCCACTTCATTAAAATTTAGACTAATGTTTAATCCAAATTAAATCACGAAAAATCATCAAAATATTTTTAAAAAGGCAGTTCATTTTATCTAGTATGTTACATTTAGTCATAATTAAGAAAAATAATATTTTTATAAGTTGCTAAAAAATTATAAAAGAACATATAAAGCAATTAAAACTTAGTTAGAGTTGGACGGGTTGAGTTATGATTCGCATTTTAGTCCATTTTAGCATAAATAACTTTTGGACGAAATAATAAAAAATAACCTGCTTATTTATTAATTCACCTCATTTTGACCCACTCAAATTCAATAAAACTCGCATATTTGCTGCCTATAGTCTTTGAAAAAAGAAAAATGAAGGTGATTTGTACTTTCCACCCTAAAAAATGATACTCCAATGAGCTTTAGTAACTAACCATTTAATTAAGTAGTTCGACGACTGCCTTAACGCCCCAACCTCAATCAGTGCTTTAATTACTAACGTGAAAATGAAATCTTCAAGATGGCACACAGTATTATGGAGCGAGATTGAGAATATGAAGAAAATTTGAACACCACTAACTGACTAAACAGTATGGTGCGGCGAGATGATTGAAATTTTTCTACAGATACAAGGAGTTTATTAGAATTTTGTTTGATTTATTTTTTATGTATATATATATATAATATTTTTCTTTTATATTTATTTGTTTTAGTTATTATTTGGATACTCTGTAGACATCAAAAATTTTATTGTATTTAGAATAGGACTCTACAAGATGAGTTTAACAAAATTTAAAATAAGATTCTATAAGACGTGGAGTCTAATTATCTTCAAACTCTAAAGTCAGTTAAGGTTTCTTGGAGACTACTTTACCTAAAACCCTAGTTCACACCTATAAAAAGGAATACATATCTCCTTGAAGGAGCATTTCGAATAGCCCGTAAAATCTTGGATATTCACGAAGAGATCAAGATATCGATTAAATATTCATGTCTTTCTCAAAGCAAAATGCTGTCCGACATTCTTAGGAATCAAATATATCAAAAGAAGGTTCATATATCCTATATTTAAGAAATATGCTATTAACAGCGAAGAATCAAGCGAGGAACAAAACTATACTCACAAATATTGGTCAATAAAATATTTATTTCATCATATTTTATTCGTGGTTGTAATGTATTTTTCATCACTTTTAGATTTATCCTAAACACCCTCAAAAGATATTTTCTTTGATCACAATATTTTAAATACTTTCTAAATATTTTGAATTGTTAACTCTTGTGACTTATAATACTATTTTTTTATGCAGTTTTTAAATATGTATATGTCTGAATTCACACCGAACATTAGTTAGTTGGACCCTAGTATTCCGAATCAAGCCAAAAAAATTGAAACAAGGGGAGTAGATGTAAAAGAGTAATCTGGAAGCAAAAGGTAAAGTTGTCTCTGCCGACCTATAGATCACGTGTTCGAATCATGAAATCAGCCACTAATATTTACGTCAAGGTAGATTGCCTACATTACACTTCCTATGCGTGTGGCCTTTATCAAATTATGCGTGAACGAAATATTTTATGTATCGAAATGATCCCCTCTATATTTAGAAGATATTGAATCTTCTTAGACTTAATTTATCATATATTTATTATTTTATATTTAAATCTTTTATAGAAAAATTTTGCTCCGCCTCCGCCTCCGCCTCCACCTCTACCTCTACGCATAACTAGAGTGTCGAGTTTCTGAGCTAGAAGATTAATGAATAACTTCCGTATAAAAAAGCGTTTTACTCTCCTTGATAAAGTTATCTTACGCAAATTCAAATTTGATATTATTTAATGATTTCGAATACCAAATGATTAAATCAAAAGGAGTCGAACATGAATATAATGGTGACATATATATACAGGTGTAAGAATCGTGAAAGTGAAACCACCTGAAAATTGGGATTTGCAACAGAATTAAATGGATAGTGGAAGTCTAGTAATTATATATAACATCTTCCACCAACATATCTACATATGTAGAACCAATTTTATTTATCTAGTAAAATAAGAATTCTTCAAATTTATGCCTTTTTCTTCTTTTGCATGCATCTCTCTCCTATTACCCAATAAAGCTTTTTATTTATTTAAATGGAGCATTTACAAGTTAGAACAAAATTATTCCATAAAATACACTATCCTGATTAGCCTCCAATCAATTTTCCTACCACAAATTTTTCTTTTTCTTTTTCTTTTTCTTGTTGATATTGATTGATCAGCTTCCACCCACAAATTTAGATAGATGTAGACGCACCACTTTAATTCCCCTCTTTCTTAACCAAAACCATACCACTAGTATTTATAACAGAGTTCAAACACAACCACCTTAAGTATTTTCCCTCTTAATTATCACTTCTTCATTTTTTTTTTAGAAATGGGTGATAGATTGCGTTTGGCAGTAGGAGTAATGGGTAAACCTTGTTTTTATTTATTTATATAATTATATTACTTTATTCAAATAACTAGTAATCTACATATGATAAACGTGGCATGGTTTTTATTTGTCACAGGAAATGTCGCATCCATGTTGCTCTATGCTGCACCAATGTACGTACGTAGTTTTGGTTTATAATTTCTAGTAATTTCACTAATTAGTTAAATAGTAAACAAATATTTGGCAGGCTTACTTTTTCTCGAGTTATGAAGAAGAAGAATATTGAAGGATTTTCGTGTGTGCCGTACGTACTAGCATTGTTCAATTGTTGTCTCTACACGTGGTATGGTTTACCAGTAGTAAGTTATAGATGGGAAAATTTCCCAGTGGTTACTATAAATGGAATAGGGATTCTTTTGGAGACCTCATTCATTCTCATTTATTTCTGGTTTTCATCTTCTAAAGGAAAGGCAAGTTACTTAATTACTTGTATGTGGCACTTTGTTTATTTATTTTAATTTTTTTTGTATAGCATATGAAGTATGAGTGCGATGTTAATTAGTCTATATTATATTAAAAGCAGAAGGAAATTGCGAAAATGCTTGTGCCTATTATCGTAATATGCGTGGCGACGGGGATTATATCGGCGTTTGTATTTCATGAACACCGCCGTCGCAAGGTTTTTGTAGGGAGCATTGGACTCGTTGCTTCAGTGGCTATGTATGCTTCCCCTTTAGTTGTTGTGGTGAGTCCTCATTCTTTTCATCAGTTTAATTTTTTTGACACTAATACTATTGCACAAAGTATTTCTCCTCAAGGGATGTTATATATATATTCTACACTAATACAAATATTAGTGACTGTTTCTATCGCTCAATTCTATGATCAATTTTATCATTGCTTCAAAACTCTCCATCGGTTTTAAGCTATTATAATTACTCCCTCCGTTTCAAAATAAGCGGTGTTTTTAGCTTGGACAGATAAGAAACTGCTCACTTCGAGGGTAAAATGCATTTTTACTAACTTACTCTTAATAAATACCTTAAAAAAGATGTAGCTCTTTAGTAATTTATAAATCTCTCTTCATTTAAATGAAGGTAAAATTGAAAGAACATCATTAATGACTTCTTGATAATGTGAAATATCACTTATTTTAAAATAGAATGAAAAAATTAAAACACCATTTATTTTGAAACGAATGGAGTAATTAAATTGTACTATATATAGTGAAATTTTTCTTCATAATGTAGTGTATATAACTTATAAATCATTTGTTTTCATTTACTTTTGCACTCAGTTTTTATAAGTTTTGAATGTCTTGTGGTTCGATCGCAATATATCTAATGAGACACACAGAAAACTAATTAATGTACGGACATGCATGAAAGGGACTTAACTAAGTGTATTAGTCTTTGATTTTATTAAAATAAATATCCCCTCCCTCATTCTATTTAATTTATGTGATATCATTTGACGTTTGAAATAAAATTTAAGAAATATATATATTTTTTAAATTGTAGTATGAAATACTCCTTAATTATTTATATGAATGTAAATTATTTTATTAAGAATAAAAAAAATTAAAATTAAATTATTTTTAATTATAAAAAGGTAGATATTTCTTTTTTTTTTTGGGAGAACTTGTACAATTTCTCTAATAATCAACACTCACTCATGTACTGCAGAGACAAGTGATCAAGACAAAGAGTGTGGAGTTTATGCCATTTTACTTGTCATTATTCTCTTTTCTTGCTAGTGGTCTTTGGATGGCCTATGGACTACTCAGCCATGATCTCTTTCTAGCGGTTAGTCACTGTTAAAAAATTACTAATTTTTTATTGAAATTTCTTACTGAAAAATATTAAGTGATTATTTCTACCGATATCGATAGAAAAAGAAATAATAATAGTATTTTCACATGAAAAAACCATAAAGTTTCGCACTATTTCATTGAGAATCTGTTTCACACCACGTGTTTTCTCAGTGAACTGGTTCGGTGTGAAATGATACAAATTATGTTTTATAACACAAATTTCTCATTGATTTGCCAGTGAAAAACCTCTATTTCTAGTAGTGAGTATATATACTACCTAACTTACCTATTAAAATTTTTTCTAATATATATTTTCCATAAATCCAAGAACAAATTAAAGTGCAGTCACTTAACTTTAGATGATATCTGAACTTCAATTCTTCTCATTTCACTTGTACACAAATCTTCTTTAATTTCAGTCTCCAAATCTGGTGGGAACACCCCTTTGCATCCTGCAGCTTATATTGTATTGCAAGTACAGAAAGAACCCCATAAATGAATTAGAACCACAGAAATGGCCAGACTTGGAGTATAACAATAATGATGAGAAATTCAAGCAAGATCAATTCCAGTTAGATGAGAAAAAAGATCAATCAATGGATGCTAGTTGTCACTGAGAATCTCAGCACCAAGATTTATTAAGGTATACTTCTCGTTTTCTAACGTCTTCAGATGTCTTTCCTTTCTTGTTATATAGCTAAGTAATATTTGTAATTTCATTTTTGGATAAGCAGGTTAAAACCTTGCTCGAATAATGGAGTAGCACTCACCATTAATGATCAGTAAAGAGGACCAAGATGTATAAAATGGTGAACCATATCATATAACATTGTTTAGTCTGTGTGTAATCCTTTATTTACTTCTCTCGAGGAATTGGAAGAATTTACTTTTGCTATGAGATACTTTGACTCATCCATCACATATTATTACTCTCTTCTATAAATCAAGAAGATCCCTGGGATAGGCAGGAGAAAGAAAATCTGCATCAAGCCCATAGGAAACATGGGAGTTTTTGTTAGGAACCATAGAATTAGTACATAATCTAGAATTATCTCTCATCTCATCAGTCACGATTAACGAAAGTCTAATATATGAAAGATAATTGAATACTACATGATCACGATAAGCACTAGTAATGGTCATTTTAATTCCAAGATTAATTCGAAAAAACACCAAATTTAATATAAACCATAAAGAACCCCAGGTAAACTATGACCTTTTCTTCCCCGAAAAAAGCATCAGAATAACTAAAAAAGATCAGAAAAGCATCAGAATTATCCCAGAAAATGGGACGCAGCTCCAAAAACTAACAGTCCTACTGTTTCTTAGGAAGCACCATGTAGCATATGAGATTTTTTCCAAATGAAAGGCATCAGAATTACCACCAAAAAAAAAGAACAGAAAAGCATCAGAATTTTGCCGGGAAAGTGGATGCAGCTCCAGAAACTAATATTCCTACTACTTCTTAGGAATATGAAATGTATACCCACTTTGTAATGGATAATGTCAGAGGATAATGAAAGAATATATACTGAGAACCCGTCAAAATTGTGGAGAAGTGTATGAACAACAACAGACATATCTCGGAATAAATCATCTCCTAACGCTTGAACCTATGCCTTTGAGCCCAGGTATGATTTTCAATAGGATAGATCAAGGCCTCATATATCAAAGATTAGCCATTGCATATTCACAACAAATCTCAGGCACCCACCTTGGTGAAATATCATTCTATGCACCAGAGCCAACCAATGTGCAATTTTCTGTCATTAAACTATATAATGCTGTATAGAAGGCGACGCAAGACTTAGACATAAAAGAAATGAAGCCCTGGCGAAAAACACAGTTCCATAAAAGATTTTAATGCATAGAAAAGCCAAACTGATTTAGCAGCAAGAACATAAATTGCAGAAATTTACATGATGCTAGTTGCATTTTATTTTTTGACCCAACTAATAACTTCAATAAAACACCATGGATGCTACACGTATCAATATAATCAGGAGGATTAACTAAGAGAGTAATTCAATTTCCCCATAAAATTTTGAAGAAGTACAACCAAAATTAATTTCCGAGTCCACATTGGCTGTTAGGTTTTCCAAAGTTGAGTAAATTATATCACAAAAAGGATGAGTTCTATTATCAACAGAGAAAAATTGAACCTTGTTGTTTAGTTCAATCCAACTATATCCAGGTTCCTTCTTATACTGCAGTTTCTTCAACGCTTTCCTCACTCTTATCTTCCCCCACCACCTGCCAAATCCTGCATACATATTGGACATGATAACATAGCCGGATGTGGACTTTGGATCCAGTGAGAACAGTCTCTCAGCCACCCTCTCGCCAACTTTTACATCCATCCAGAACCAACAAGCATTAAGCAGCGCAACAAGGATAACACTGTCTGGTTCAATAGCCATTCTGTTAACAAGCTTCTCAGCTTCATGTAAATGGCCTGATCTACAAAGAAGATCTACCAAGCACGTGTAGTGCTCCAGAGTAGGTGCTATATCATAATGTTCTTGCATTACGTGGAAAAGTCTTGTGCCCTCCCCCACTAAACCCACACAACTACAAGCCAATAAGACACTGACAAAGGTTGCTGCATTAGGATCAATTCCTTCATCTAACATTCGGTTAAAAAGCACAAGTGCCTCGGAGCCAAGCCCGTGATGTGCAAACCCATTAATTAGAGCTGTCCATGCTGCTACATTAGGATATGCAATGCTGTGAAAGGATGCTTGAGCATCATTAAGGCTCCCACATTTGGAGTACATGTCAACAAGAGCTGTTCCTACATAGTTATTGGATTCAAATGGAGTCTTAATCAAATCTGAGTGAATCAACTGACCCTGCTGAAGTGATCCAAGGCAGGAGCATGCGTGAAGCACGGCAGAAAATGTTGACCTAGTTTGGCCAATTGATAATCTTCTCATGGCCGTATACAACTTTAACGCACTCTCGTGTTGATGATTTTGGGTATATCCTGAAATCATAGAATTCCAGGTAATAGAATTTTCCTGTTCTTTCACTTCATCAAAAAGCTCTACAGCTTTATCGATTTCACCATTCCTTGAGTACACAGAAATCATAGTATTGATGGAAGTTAAATTTCTTTCTGACATCTCCAGAAACAACTGTTTTGCCTCCTCTACTTGACCAGACATGGCATATCCTTTAATCATCAAATTGTAAACATGATCCCGATTGATCAATCCATTAAACAAAAATCGAGCTTCCTCAATCCTGCCCGCCAAGATTAGCCCTCCAATCAGCAAGTTTGAATCATTTATGGAAGGATTATCTAGTTCACTATAAACTAACATAGCATCATCAAGAACCTGGCAATTACAATAAAAATCAATCAGTGCACCAGAAATAGAATGGTCCCAATCAAACCCAAACTTCACTACCAACCCATGAATTGCTCTTCCCTCATATAAAGATCCCAATCTACCCGAAACCCTCAAAACGCAATCCAGCGTGAATTCATTCGGGACCACCTTATTGTCCTCTCTCATTGACCGGAACAACTCCAAAGCCTTCTGGCATCCACCTTCAACCTTCGAGTATCCAGAAATCAAAGTGGTCCAAGCAACAATATTACGGGTCGGCATTTTCCGAAAGATCTCCAACGCATCACTTAACAAGTTACATTTAACATATCCCACAAGCATCAAGCTCCATAACAACGCATTCTCTCGATGCAATACATCAAATACCATCCTCGCATCTTCGATTTCATGACACGTGGAGTAAAGATACAATAAAGCACTACCCACAAGCTCAAAACTTTGATACCCAGATTTCAAAACTAGCCCATGGACTTGTTTACCATGATTGAGCGACTGCGATCGAGCGCAAACACTTAATACTGAGGAAAAAGTAGACTCATTCAGCTTCACATAGCTTCCGTGCATCAATGAAACTAAGCTTAACGCTTCACTGAACTTTCTCCATTCGGAGTAACCAGAAATCATGGTATTCCATGAAACAACCGATCTCTTAGGCATATCGTCAAACAGCTTTCGAGCTTGTTCAAGTGAACCCTTTTTCGCTAGCCCTGTAATAGCAATGGTAGTGGAGACAACGTTGGACGTTGATGGATGAGCATTATTACTATTGCAACAGATGTTCGAGCGAAATGTCAAACTCCATTTCCAGCTACGATGCTTCCAGGTCCCCGTAAATGAATGTCTTATAATCATTCTTTAGTTTAGCTATCCCTTCCAGGACAAACGGAGGCGACTGTAAAAACGAATTTTCAAGATAGTCCCAATTTACGACTTCTTTTTCTTGCTATATGTCACCTGAAGGTCAGACTGACACAAGGAGCTGAGCAGAGGAAAGCTTGTTTTAAGCGATGAAAATGTAATAACTCCCTCCTTAATTTTAGTATTTGTGTCCCATTCTGTGTTTTAATGCTTCATGTAAGTTTAAAATTTGTTTCGTAACTTGTTGGAGATTGTTTGGTTGGGACTCGAGGGGTTCCGGTGATTTTCGGCACTATTGGGTCAAGATGAAAATGCGAACATCATAGTCACGCCACACCTAACATCACATCTCCCAATAATTGAATTGAGTTAGTGCTTGCGGCTTTTAAATTTTTATTTTAAAATAAATATTATTTATCTAATTAAAATATTAATGATTACTTTTTAATTTTACCTTATTTAAATAACAATATGTACTGGAATTGAGTTACGAGCTACTCCTATATACCAAATTAAAGCATTCAAACTCTAGTTTTCAGAATTTTAAATCATTTGTCATTTTGATATTTTCACAAAAAATATTATGGTTTTGAAACAGCCAGTCACTCGAGTACGAGCCAACATGTGGCAACCGATGGACACCAGGATTGAATCTGTGACCATGAACCCAATCGGTGGAAAATTACAGAGAGAAGAGGCGAGGAAAGGCCCAAAAAAATAAGGGCAACTGATAACGTGTTCAGTATATTTTTCTTGATTTTTAATATGGTTTACAATTTTTTAGTACATATTATTTCATATGCAGGAATAGATTAAGAGAAGACCAGTTTCTCAAGATAAAAAGGATGGAATAAAGATTTGAATCAAGTCGTGGGTTTATTTATTTTATTTATATAATAATTTTAATATTTTTGCAAAATAATTATCAATAACATGGTGAGGTATTTATTCACCATTAAGGTAATCAACATGAAGTTGTGAGTTAAGGCAGTTGGTGGGTGTATAGGAGGAGAGTCGAACGCTGAACTTGTAGATTTTGGGAGTGCCCCTTCACCTTCACCTTCAGATAATCAAAGATGAGTGTGAGTTAATACAAAAGAAGTTAGCAGAGTATTTGAAAGAAAAAGTTGCAAGGGTGAAAGAGGCTACAAAGAGGGAGGAAGAGGAGAGGCAAAAGGACAATGAGTTTAGACATGTCCCTAGCGATGTTGAAAGCCTCAAGTCTCACCTAAAATCCCTCTCTTAACATCTCTTCTACCACATTCTTCACTGTCTTATCATAATGACAAGTTATTTTATTTGGGTGATACTTGTATGTTGCATATAGTGTATGAATTGTAAAATTGATGGAGTGAGTTTTACCTTGTTTAAAAAAATATTAAAGAGTTATAATTTTTTAAAAGATATTTTCTTTATTTTAAAATAAGTGATATTTTAGTCTTTTGATTTTTATTTTAAAATAAATGGCGTTTTACATACAAGAAGACATTAATGATGTTCTTTTAATTTTTTTTTAGAACCACAAGAAAATCCGCAGCCGCTACAACATCTGCCCTTCGGGTGAGCACTCTATGGTGAGAAGAGAATTTTACATAATCAAGAAAATATTAAAGAGTTACGTCTTTTTCAAGATATTTATTAGGGGTAAGTGAATAAAAATATTTTTTTCTTTTTAAGAATGAATAGTTTTCTCAAGGGGTGTGCCCAAATTAAAAACACAATTTATTTGAAATGGAGGGAGTATTTATTAGGAATAAGTCGATAAAAATATTTTTTTATTTGTAGGTATGAGTAATTTTCTTAAAAGATATATATAAATTAAAAATATTATTTATTTTAAAACGAAAAATGTATTTTTCTTTTCATAATTAAAATCTTTCCACTGCATTTAATGGGGTATAATTTTTTAAAGGGAAATAAAATTTACCAGCACTTTTCACATTAGCCGTAGGTAAAATAAAAGAAAAATAATTTCTTTTTTTCAAACTTCCACCTCAGAGACAGTGTGAAATTAAAGAAAATAAACTATTGTTTTATTATGTTCACTAATAGGCCGGGGCTTTCTTTCCTGCGGTTTCCAATATTGCAATGGCAACTGGCAAGCAAACAGAAGGTTTCCCAAATTGAGTGTAAATTTTATGGATGTTCGTTTAATTTTGTGTTTAATATTTAAAAATAATTTATTTATTTATTTTGTTATATAAAAATTATTTATTTATCTTTTTTGAATAAACGAAATTTTAATAAAATTTTATTAATATTTTATTAAAATGTGAGAAAAAATAATAAAAATATTCCTTAAGTTGAAGGGTAGGTTTAAAATAATTTCTTGAATATATTTTTTGGGCATTTTTAATTCATAATTTCGCTAAAAAAGAATTTTTTTTTATATATTTAACAAACTTTACCTACAAAATTTAACGAAAATTAATTAAAAAAGTAAAACCAGAAAGAAATTATTTATCATTAACGTAAAATAATAGATATTTCACTTACTTACCTTTACTAATATATTATCTTATTTAATTAATTTATAAACATATTTTCTTTCTTTTTTAACATAATATTATTTTTTTCAAACTATCAGTACATTTATTAAGTAAATAAATATGATTTTTAAATTATTTTTATAATAATTTATGTGACATTATTATTAACATATTGAATATGCGATCTAAATTATAATTTTTTTTTTTGTAAAGAAGAGTTATTAAAAAAAATAAAAGAACAAAATAAATTTACTTAGTATGAAATAAAAAAAATTTAAAGAATTTGGGATGAAATTTTTTTTGGAGGGGTCGGGGATGAAGTTGAAAGATTTCCAAAGATCTTGAGCAATCGATCCGGCAGAACAACTCAAACGATAAAGAAGTATCGTTAATCTCTTCATGCTTGTTCCAAGCTCGAAGTACCATTTTGTTGCAAGTTTAAAATGATGGCATGTTTAAAAATTTTAAAAATTATGCATAGTGTTTAACTTCTTGATATTTCAATTATTTTATAAAAGAATTGTTTCCAAGTAAACCTCATTTTTACTAGAATTTGTACAATTGATACATTAAAATCGGTGTTCCACCGACTGGGAAGAGAGCAAACACCTACTTTTTATTTTAATTTTTATTTTTATTGAGCAGTAATAGTAATAGAACAAATAAAAGGTAGAAACTAATGAAACATTGTTTTTATAATTAATTAAACAATACACTATTTGTAGGAAAAAAAATAGGTTTAAGTATACATTTTTGCATTAGTGATAAATATGTTAAACGAATTGTTACAAATAAATTAAAATAATCTAAGTAAGTGTGGTATCATATGTCACATGAGATGTCAATGTTCTGAAGCGAAACTTGGAGAACAATCTCTAAAATTATTCTAATAGCATAAATTACACCTGACAAGTTACACCAAATTCTGCAGTAACCCAAAAAAGTGAAAATTTCAAAGCAAAAGCCTCTAAATGTGAGTACATATCAAATTTTTCTTTCACAGTTCTATAAATTTAACAATCAGAGTTTGTTAAGTATTTCATAGAAACCAAATGTCTTCACATTTAGCAAAGCTTACTGAATTGCTCAAAAGTATATTTAAGTGACTATTTTGAATCTATCCTCGAACATAAGAGATATTTTTGTTATTTTTTCTCACATTTTAGATAGAGCTTTAATTAAATTCTATCAAAGTTGCTTTTGTGAAAAAAAAAGGCAAAATTAAATAATTTTTATGTAACAAAATAAAGAATATGTTTTTTAAGTAATAAACATAAAGTTGAATGAGTCAAAGATGTGATTTCACGGGGCCGATTGCTCTTTGCCGTCAAATGAAAAGTTAGCTCCTTTTGTTTGAAGTGTATTGGACATGAATGAACCCGAACAGACGTACCCGCTGCTTCTGCTTTCTGCCATATGGACCACTGTGAAATTTACTCCTCAACTGATTGAAAAGATTTTAGACTTACAATGGGGAAAAATATTACTCTCTTCATTCCATTTTAATTGCTAGGTATACTAATAATAGTTAGTTTTAAAATACTTGCTAATTTTAAAATTCAAAAGATAATTGACCATGTTATTTCAATGCTACTATTAGTACTTAAAGTCATTCTAAAATATGAAAAAAATTATTACTATATATTTTTAAAAATTTAATAAAATTATATTAGTTAAATTATTATTTTAATTATTTTTTTAATAAATATATAAATTTTATCTTAATAATTAAAATAAAATAAAGAAGGAATTGCACTTCACTTCGGTGCGAAAGACGGTGAAAAGTTTTTCGAGAATCTATTTTTTATCATTTATTGTTGAGTGAGCTGATTTAATGAAGATACACCGATAAAATTTAAGTTTTCATAGGAATTTTTCACCGATTGGCTCTTTAATTTTTAGCAGTGATATAAATATAAATTATTTTATTAAAAATAAAATAAATATTTAAAATTTAAAATATTATTAAAAATAAATAAAAACAGTATCAAATACAAATTGAGAATACTCGGACAGTTATAGTATGCACATTTCAAACTTCTTACTTTAAAATAACAGTGGGAAAAGGAAAATGTACTCCTACATATCGCTCGATCAACACGTGTCAACCACTGGTTTCCGTTGACGCTTTCACGCAGCATGCAGAAAGCCACGTAACTCCCCCTGCCCACTACTACTCTTAATTTCCTCATCAATTCTTCCCTGCGAAGAGAGATTTTCATTTTCAATTCGTTTCGTCTTCTAATTTCAAACAATAATGGTGAAATTAGCGTCAGCACGAGAGATCCGAATGTACGGGCCGAGGCTGACCCGAAACCGATTCGAATACATCAACGCGGGTCTATACATGTTCGCTACAATGTTGCTCATGGGCGGGTTCGCGGCTCTGTTCTCGAGAGAGCAATTATCCGGTTTGGCTCTGTTGCTGATAGCGTTGGCGGTGATCATCGTAGTGAATGTGCATGATCTTGTTGCTCACCTTGCTGGTATCGATTATAGATTTCTGTTGCTCGGATTCGACCCGCAGCTTGCCCTCGTCGAATTCGCCGTGCCGGTGGTTCAGTCCGTAGGAACTCTTCTTTACTTCTTAGGCATTCTTTTTCTCTTCACTCAGGTAAATTTAATTCATTTTTCTTTCTATTTCTTTCTCTATTCTCATTAAAAACATCACACAGAATTCTAATTTTATTAGATGGTGTTTGACCGGAGAAGTAATACATAAAATTAGAAAGATGTGTCAAAAAGTATCCAAATTGTGTTCTTAAAAGTGTTATTGCGTAAATGAATAGTTTTCAGATATGGAACTAACAGTGCCTGAGACATCATCCCCCACCATTTCGCCTTCGAAAAAAGATTTTTTATATATATATACACACACAATAGGCTAGGGTACCGCAACCACTTAGTAATAAACAAAGGGGTCGTATATAAGAATAATGTTGAATAGGATGTATTAGTAATTCAAACATTAATAATGTTGATATTAGTTGTGATTGCATTAGTTATGCATGCGGAGATTATTTTTTATGCAACTGTTCGGTTTGGTATGTTAAAAATAATATTCATGGCATAATTTATTAAAAAAAATATTTGTTTGTAAACGTATCCTACAAAAATGATGAGATTGAAAGGATGCGGAAAAAAGTTTTTAGGGGTAATTATGTCTTTTTACTATGCTAATGTTATACATAAATAATTAGTTTGAAAAAGTATATCAAACAAAGTATAAGTAAACACTGAGCTAATGCATCCTGCCAAACAACCTAGTGGTGTTTGGTAAGGTCGGTAAGAATAATACTGAATAACTAACATCCCTAGTGGTGTTTGGGAAGGTGTGCAAGGATAATGTGGAATAATTAACATTATTAATAATGCTCCTTCCACCATGTTGGTATTAGTTATGTTGAGATTATTTTTTATGCAGGATTTGATTTGGTGTATTAAAAATAATATGCATTGCAACTAAAAAGTTATTTATTTATAAAAATATCCTCCACGAATACCGTGCAAAGGATGTGGAAACGATTTTGAGGAGCAACTGTTTTAACCATGATAATGCATGTAGTAAAAACTTTTGTATTGCTAATACCATGGTTTATCGTGTATTAGTTATACATAGCATAATATCAAATAGGATGTAGCATTAGTTATACATATGTTGAAAAAGTGTATCAAACAAGGTATTAGTAACACATGGAACTAATACATACGTTATTTTTTCTAATACATCCTATCAGAACAACCCCCAAGTATATCTCAGTTTCGTCTCTCTCGGATACCGAGTTTTAAAAAAATGTGGAAGACTTAAATTAAAGATGCCTAATGTACCAAAATACCCTTAAATTTTGTGATCATAAATATTTGAAGTTGGAGTTAATAGATTTACTACATTCTTTTGAAACAGAATAAAAAGAAACATGAATTGGAACAAAGGGAGTAATATGTATTAATTTGTTTGAAGCAATATAGCCACAATACTACCATAGAGCCAAACTTGAATCCACTCATGACAAGATGTCTATTACACTGGCACAAAATTCTGCCTAGGCCACTATAAGGTGTCAATCTTTTTTTAACAGACTAAAAAGGAAAGAATGTGATACACGGAGTAGTAATTTTCCTTTGCTGGCTAAAATATAACGATGAATGTTGGTTACATAGTTTCAGTATACTGTTGTTGCCTCATCTGATGTGGATTTAATTCGTCTGTAGGCAGAAAACGGGCATGGCAATTTCAAAATGGAGAAGCAAGCTGTGAATTTGCTTATTGCTGGCCCTGCTCTATGGCTGCTTGGTTCAATCCATAACTCCTGTCAGATTTACGAAAGAGCGGATGGGCATGTCCAAATCTTGCAACGAAGTGTCAACATTCCCTTCTTGTTGGGCAGCTTACTGTTTCTGGTAGGAGCACTCCTCAATTGGAGAGAGCAGTCAGGATATGTCCACCATGGCTTGAAATTGTTAGTAAGTGAACCCACATTTTTTTACAATTATCAATATGGAAAGATCTGTTTATGGAATTACCATTTAATTCTTTAATACCACCTATTATGATCATAACAAAAGTATATAACAGCCCGCATTCAAATTAATAAAAAAAATTTTAAAAAAAAACGGAAGGTGGCTGTCCAAATAGTCATTAAAGTATGGTTGATGTCCACGCCTCCCAAAACATACTTGGAAGTTCTGCCGCAGAAATTAAACTCTCTGCGTTTGCTCTTTGATAAAACCACTATTTTTCTTCAGTCGGTTCCCCCCGACCTTAAGACCATCATCTTGGAGACATGATCAAGTAGTTTAAGAATAAGAAATGTCTTCAGTTACTAGAATATAGGATGTGCATAGTGGGAATACTTAGTAGCTTGTTGGTTGGCCCCATTTCCCCTTCCTCTGCCCCCAAATTTTTTTTTTAAAAAAAAAAGTTAAAATAGGATGTGCATAGTTAGAAAGCCCCTGACCCTGTCAACCAAGTTTCAGAAATAAAGAAAAGAGGAGAGGAGAAAATCGTATTTTGGCGACTTTCTAGGAGTTGTCTTTAAACGTCGGATGCTGTTAATAGATTCTATAGCAGTAGTCCAATCAGCAAAATAAAGTGAATACTGAATAACTTGATACAGAGGTTTCGTATAGCCAATCCTACTTGGGTCTGAAGCATTCTTTATTGGTTGATTTCCTTATTTTAACTCTGTTCGTCTCCTACTGCCTGATGGCTTATACATTGATAACGATGCAGAGTAAAGACTGGATGTGGTTCGGTGTATTTGGGAGTATATTGCTGTTCATTGGGGGATTAATGAACGTGGTAAAAGTGTTCAAGATGCAACAAATGAGTGGATTGAGGCTAGAAAAGCTACGAGGCAGAGCACAGGACCGATTGATGCAAGAGAGAGACGGGCAAATGCCACTGATAATAGAAGAGCAAAGGCAGAGGAGAAAGTCGCCGGAGGAGGGAACAACATCAACCACTGTTGCCCCAACTCCTTACAAGGATGTTCTTGTTGGTCAGGCTTGAGAGTTGATGATTCTATATTCACTACTCCCTTCTGCGATTGGACAGGCATACAACACGAGGCCACACAGAGGATTTGCAATTTAGCTATTGTTCTTGCTGTCTCATATTTGATATGCTGCTGATTTTATGTGCTTATTTGACAAAACTGTTGAGGGATCGTTGGGCATTCAATCGTATCATATACTTGGATTTGATGTTGAATAATATGTGGATCATGATCACGTACGTATACTATTCAGAGTAGTACATCCTCGAGTATGGTGTTGAAGTGGGATATCCTTATTCCCAGTAAATAGATATACAATTCCCAAAGGTTACATGCAAAATTTTGCCCAAATACAGGGTATTTTAAATTAATAAACGACTGAAACAAAACGGAAAAAGAAATCCTGAACTCCTATCAAGGCGTACAACACTACTGAAGCTACCTGTTTTGTCAATGCCAGGAAATGGAAAGTATCTAAGAATATGTTACAACAAAGAGGAAAAGAAAAAAATTGTGAAGACCTGTAAACGAAATAACCAAAACTAGTGCTCCGTATACACCACTGTACATAATAGCCCCCTACACCAGCTGAGATGATCACTCATGGAAGAGCAAGCCATACCTAAGCCAATGCGAGTGCTTCTTCGTCCTGAGGCTGCTGCTGCTGCTGTTGTTCAGAGAGCCGGTCTTCAGAGAAAGGGAGAAGAATCCGCCTTATTTCTTCTGAACTCAACGTTTCGTACTCTAGAAGTGCATTTGCCAGCGTGTGCAGAGCCTTCTCATGCTGCCATTGAAAAAGAGAATCACAGACAAGCTTGAGTAATATTTCCAAACTATGCTACGCCGAAATAAATTCACGATCGAATAACAAAATCTAATGAAGGTCGTGTGTGTATAGATTTTTGGAGGCTGCTGCTTAAACTTTGTCGTTGCTTTTGCTCATCAAATAAACAAGGCGCAACACAGCCATTACATATGTTAGTCATATAGCTACAATGCCCTCAATGGCAAAAAATCTCCTAAAGACCAAATTCTTGATTCGATTAACAACTGTAAAGATATTTGGTCATGCTTCAACTTGTCGGGTACCAACTTAGAATATGAAGGTTGTAAGGAATTAGCAGCCTGCAGCTAATTCCGTATCTATAGCCACCCATTACTTGTATAATTTTTCCTTTTACCTATTTCTTTACGGGAAGTCTCCTACTTGCTCCAGCAAATTTATGCAAAGCAAGTTTCAATTCAAGACGTCTCAGAATGTTTCACGTACTTCTACATTCATAATATTCTAGAAAACTTTCAACAATCGAGTCTTCAGTCGAATTTTTTTTTCTGTTTCTCTTTTGTAGTGCTGAATTGTTATTCAAGAAGTATATCAATCACTTGGGGCATCTCAAAATGGAAAAAAAATTGTCTCGTTAGTATCACCAAATATATGACCAACTCTGGTGCCAACCCTGTACCCCCAACTGACAGGCCACTGGCAGTAAAAGAAGGATCCGAGCAACATAGGGTGAGATACATGCTCCTTTTAGTTCTATCTATCTAAATAATTAAGGAGGACTGTATGTTGAAAACAGTTTCCAATGTAACTGGGGCTTCATTTTCACCTTCCACCCACCTCGCATTGAAAGTTGTTCCTGAAGAGTTATGAGTCATTCACTGCTCATAATCGTACTTCAGAATCAGCCTTCTCCATAGAAAGTTGCCGGAGTAATAAGAGACCAAAACACTGCCAACCCATTGAAAAGACTAAGATTGTCTGTGTACACTCGGAAGTATTTAACCTATGGATCTACTTGGACTACCCAGATACTAACAACTACTGAGCAAGAAGGCGGTGGTAAGGATGGAAGGTAGTACAGCTCTATGATCATTAAGATATGTAAGACAAACCTTCTTTAGGAGGGCCTTTACACGATCATATGCTTCTCTTAGAAGTTTGACCACCTGTGCATCAGAAGAACAAACTTATAAGAGCATATCAACCTAAACAAAACACATACTAGATTACTATAAATTAGAAATTTTTCATGAGGTCACTTGTTATGAAGAAGTTTTTAAGAAATTGGCTAAGCACATACCTCAGCATCCATACGTGATTGCATTTCAGCACTTGGCCGCTCTTTGATGTGAACAGGACCAATTGCATCACTCATCCCACAGGATGATACCTGCAGAAAGATGTGGTGCTGTCACACACTGGTAACAGAAAGCTTCATTCTGACAAATTTAATAACATCATTCACAGCTTAGTATATACGTTACACAGGCAGAGAAAATGAAGAACTGACTTTTTTACTCTTCCTATGAAACCCTCTCAAGGTAGCTTTTGCCTGTGGGAAGCAACATATCATGTGGGGTAAAACCTTAATTGCTTCTAACTTAAGTCTAGAGCTAAATACTCCCACACCATAGACATCAGGAGGGTATATTTGCTTTCTTTTTTCTCCTTCCACCACGTTGGGTTATGCCTAGGTTATAGGGGTGTTAATTTTATATTGAAAAATAGTAGTAGATGGAGGACAAGGAACTAAAGGTGGTCCTATATTCTCTATTTCTATTTTCTAGGTACTTTGGGTTGAGAGAAACTGGAGGGCAGCCTAAGGAAAGCAAAAATGACTTCAGAACATAGAAGTTTCAGATTAGCAGACTCAATTTTCTGTGCCCAGCATAGCCTCAAATCGCACAGATTTAGTTTATCTTTCTGATCACTTGAGTTAGGTAACTTCCTTAGAAATCTGCAATGCTTAGGTCTTGATGTCCACATAAATATTATTTTTCTTTCCGCAGCGGACTGGCGAGAAATCAAAAATGGAATAATAATCACTTTTTCAAAAACAGAAACAGAGTCTCCCAGATAATATTGATGAAAAAAAAAGACATTCTAGGTTAACAGATTCTGACATATGACAAATTCTAGCATACAAATGCAGCTAAAAGCCAAATCAGCAACTTCAAAGAAAATCATGCAGCCAGTAAGAACATCATATTTTCTACATGCATACATTGAAATATATAGGCATGTAATTGCTTATAAGCGAAAAAGAAACTGGGAAACAACTCCTTTGCATAGCTAATATTTGTAATACATGATGATCATTATACTTTTAAACCGTTAAAGGTATCTGAAAAATAATCCTTGTTTAGTGAGCTAGAGAAACAAAAAGGGAAGAGCGAAGAAGTATTTTTACTACGTATGTTGGCCATTTCTTTCACTATAATAGATGTTACTATGTAGCGAAATTGTACCATGTATTGAGCAAGTTCTGTAGCTGTGTGAAGGTCACTACTAGCCCCAGTAGTTACATTGTCTGGACCAAAGACCAGCTCCTCTGCTACTCTTCCTCCCATACAAACATCAAGCCGTGCTAACAACTGCTTTTTGCTGATTGATGTCTCATCATTTGAAGGAAGCTGTGTAACCATTCCCAAAGCAGACCCACGTGGCATGATTGTAGCTTTATGTATTGGATGTGCACCTTCAGTATTCAAAGCGACAATTGCATGGCCACTCTCGTGATATGCAGTTAGCTGAAAAAGAGATATTTACCATAATGGTGATAGCATGACTGGATATTATAACATGTCCACCACAGAACAAGAACAGGGAAAACAAGGTGTTTGTCCATCACGAAAACATTAAAAGAGTCCTTCCATTAACTATACAAGAGGTTGACCTAGATTCTGCACAGCATTCACAAAATACACAACTTGATGGTTTTAGGCCCAATAAGTTTTTGTATTCTAAAGAATTTTGTCTGTACATAAACATGTAAAGCCAGACAATTATGTAGATTACCGAAATTCAATGCCTGATGTCAAACCAAATTAAACTTAAAAGAGCAAGTTACAGGATACAAACATGAATGTATTTTTCATAATAGAGCAGAGTACCTTCTTTGAGTCTTCTGAAAGGAACATGGTTTTGCGTTCTGTTCCCATTATTATTCTATCTTTTGCAAACTCCAACTGTGATGCATTTAGCTTCTCAGCACCTTCAACAGCAGCCTTAATGGCAGCAATATTCACCAGGTTTGCCAAATCTGTTTCAAACAGAAACGATTAATACTATATCCATATCACCAATTGAGAAAAGAGCTAGGTTATGATCACTCGAATCAACAATTCCTGGAAAGGGTGTTAGAATGTAAGTTTAGTATTTAAAATGTTGTGTTACAAGAGTCAGGTCATTAGTTAAATATCGTTCCATATGGAACAAATATCATACAAGTCTTGGATTTGACACCTATAATAGGTGTTTCTTGTACGCCATTATCATCAGGCGTTCTGTATTTTTCTCTTTTAATTTTCACATGATATCAGAACCAAACTTTGGTAAGCTCATTCTCACAATTGCTTTTTCTTTAACTTTTCAATCACTCCAAGGTTCTTTTTCTAAAATCAGCATTGAGCCATTAACTCAGCTCCAAACCCACTCTTTAGCCTATCGAATCTACTTTTTCTCTTAACTCCGGGCCTACTCCTCAGCTTGATAAGTCTATTCTCCTTCTTTTCTCTTATCTACTTCAGCCACGCCCTTGTGGAGCTTCTTCGTCTTCTCCCAACAAAAAGACAAAGCCAGGTAAATAATAAAAGGAAAAGAAGGCAAAATAATCTTTAATCCACGTGTAATTTCAAAAATTGAGTTAACACATGATGGAGGTTGTTAAAATATACATCAGTCCCACATAGGTTGAGAAAGCCAGAAAAGGTTACTACCAAAGGATTTATAATGGTTCTTATCTACTCCACCCATTGCATTAAGATTTTGGTGTGAATTTTCATATTCTTTCACATGGTATCATGGCCAAACTTTGGTGAGACCGTTCCCATAACTGTTTCTCTACCCTATTATTTCCTCAATCAGGCTTCTCCCTCCCAATTCAGTCATCAACCCCTAATTTTGCTACAGGCTCACTCCTCACTACATTGAGCCACTCTCTATCTCTATTTACTCCAAGTCTCTCTCTCTCTCTCTCTATCTCTATCTATCTATCTATCTATATATATATATATATATATTCACACCAGGCCAACTCTTCAATCCGTTGAGTACTCTATATCTACCTATACTAGAAGCTCACTCTTCAGCTTGTTGAACCTATCTCTACTTCCACGTGGACTTCTTGATCTTTTCCCACAAAAGAAGTCTCAATTTCTAAATGCAAATCCTAGAATAAGTTTACACCCGAGAGAATATTCGAGAATATATCTGTCCCTTTTTTAATTCAAACTTGTCCCTCGTAGTTGTGCAAGAGTTTCCAAAGAGATTTACAATGGTCCTGGACTACTCCATCCATAGCCTGAATGTTTCAAGTTGAATGCTCATATTCTTTCACAGAACACATATGGATGCTCACTTTTTCACTTGGGCTGTGGGAAAGTGAAAAATTGTTTACCCTACCTCACTCCTCACCACCCAGCCTAAACCTCTCTGTTTTAAGAATTCAAGTTTTATTAATTTTATTTTTATTCTGGTGACTCAATTGATACTATGATAAATAAAAGAAATTGTTATCAAAATAATAATCCCATCTTAACCCGAAAGTAAGCAAATTATCAGAATCATCATTTATCTAACCCTTTTATAAGTCATCGGTACTTTAATTATATCAAATATTCACTTCAGTCAAATGCCCAATCCCAAATATTTTAATCTGCCCAAATCCCTAGGGAACATGACAATTAATAAGTGCAATGATGTATCATTAACAGTAAATCTAGGCTAGGGAAAAACTCCGACATTAGCCAAATGTAAATTGCCAAAAGAAAGTTCATAAAACAATGTTATCGCAAGGAAGAGACAATGCACAAAACAATGGACACAAGAATACAATTGGTTCCGAATGTAATCTAGTCAAATGATCTCAAAAATAGTTATAAATTAGAGCTCTTATTCATGTATTTGGCCCATGAATTTGCATAATATTTACTTTTGTGCATCCCGCATCCATTAACTTTACTTTCACACGTCCAGAGTTATTAAGAGGAGTAAACCATGTCTAGCAGATTGGATAAATGATACAGCCAACTTCACAAATCTGATCTTCTTTTACCAAATATTTAAAAAGTCAGAGATAGAATCCATGTAACGAGTAATGAGGATCACCCATTTCAATCTTGAAAAAGGTAGTATACCATCTCAATAGACATCAATTTTAGGAAGGAAAAAAAAAAGATTCACATTATATGGAAAACTTAAATAAAAGGAAATGAACATAAAATAAAATGAGCATTGCACGTGCCTGCTCCATTGAATCCTGGTGTTCCACGGGCAATCGCATTCACATTGACATCATCACTGACTGGTTTGTCTTGCAAATAAAGCTCTAAGATCTCTTGACGACCCCGCACATCTGGGTTCGGAACCACAATCTAGAAAAAAGTTGTTTTGATGTTAACAGCCTGATGATGGACTATATTTATATAAGGAAAATAAAATTAAAATATTCCTCAAATTTATCACTTACAATGTGTTTTCCAAAAGCAGGAGGATAAAAAGTCATTCAACAAAATTCTGACTTAGTTTGACATCTCAGACAACGAAATGTATAAACTCTAAAATATATGCTAATCAATTTCACAACCAAAAATGCTCCCCAGAGATTTGCTCTTGTTCCAATTTCCAAATGCAATTCATGCAGTTGTTAATGGGCATGCAAACTTAAGGCATAGCTTTATTGGTGTAAAAAGTTGGTAAATTTGAAGAAGTTAAACCAGTATGTTAGAATTATTGTTTTGGACTGCATTAACTTTATTTTACTGCTTTAGTTTTTTGGATAAATCCTAGTTAAAAGTTTGTTAGCTAGCTATTTCTATTTTGTAGTAATTAGTTGGTTGAAGATATGATTCTGGGGAGATATTCTAGGCTAGGATTATGATCATCTTTTTATTGCTTTTTTAACTGCAAGTACTATAAATGTAGAGCTCAACAAAGCTTAAATAAAATAGTTTCCATTGACTGCAGGACCAGTATATTTCTCTTAGCTTCCTCTTTCATTTCTCTAAGTTTCTTTCGTTAGGAACCAACAATTGGTTCAACAGTCATCTTCCCAAGGACCCGTTCTTGAGTGAGATGGAGACCAATGTTGTCAAATGAACGCTTGAAGAAAGACTTAAAACATGTTGAGAGCCTACTCTCACTTAACGTGCTTCAGTGTCATTATCAAGATTCTAAGGCATACTTTTCCTTGCCAATCAGCCTCTTCTGAAGAGGTGACACTAAACAATTGATATTTCACTTTATCGTTAAAAAAAAAATCAATTTGTTTGTTCATATATTTGTTATTCATGCTTAAAAATATTAGTCTTGGACTAAACATATATATTTGTATTCTTCTCCCCTTTTGAGGAGCCTTTTTTCAGTAAAGCCCACACTTTATTTGTGCGTTATGTTTAAAGTCTCAACGAATTTTAGAGCTTTTTTGCACTTTTTGCTTTTGATAACACTAATGGAGACTGCAACGAGTTTTTTCCAATTGGCTCCTCAAGTCTTTTATGGTGAAAATTACCAACAGTGGGCAGAGAAAATGGAGACTTACTTGGAGGCTTTAGACCTTTGGAAGGCCGTGGAAGAGGATTATGATGTTCTTCCGTTACCAATCCCACTATGGCCAAGATGAAAAGCCAAAAGGAAAAGAAAATCAGAAAATCAAGGACGAAAGCAACTTTGTTTATTGGTGTCTGCAACAAAATTCACAAGAATTAAGACTCTCAAATCAGCAAAAGAAATTAGGGATTACTTGAAGGAAGAATATACAGGAGGTGAAAGAATACGAAGCATGAAGATGTTGAATTTAATAACGAAATTCGAGTTGCAAAGAATAAAGGAATCTAAGACCATCAAAAAGTACTCAGGTCGGTTGTTTGGCATTGTTAACAAGATAAGATTGCTTGGCAGTAAATTTGAAGATGCGAGAATTGTTAAAAGAATTTAGTCACGGAGCCTGAATGATATGAAGTATCAATAACTACCTTGGAAAACACAAAGGATTTGTCCAAGATTACCTATTTACCTTTGGTAGAATTGTTAAATGCATTACAAGCACAGGAGCAAAAGAGACTTATGAGGCAAGATGTATGGTTGAAGGAGCCTGGCAGCCAATCACAAGACTCAAAAAGCAAGGGTGATAATTCAAAGGAAAATTACGCACTTTGTGAGCAATGTTGCGAAAAGGGTCTATCCTCCATTTAAATGTTGGAAGAGGCCAGATGCAAAGTGCATGATCTGCAACCAGCTTGATGATGAAGCTGTGATTTGCAAAAACAAATCTCAAAAGTATGAAGCAGATTTCCAAGTTGCCAATGAAGAAGAAGAAGACAACTTGTTTGTCGCAACATATTTTTCAACCAAGTCTAATTTTTGGATGATTGATAGTGGTGGTACAAACCACATGACATATGACAGAAACCTTTTCAAAGAGTTCACATCTGTGGAAAAAAGAAAGTCAAAATCAGGAATAATGACTATATTCCTGCAAAGAAAAAGGGACTGCTGCAATCAAAACAATTTCAGATGTTAGATCAAAATTTGTTGAGTGTCGACCAGCTAATAGAAAAAGGATTTAAACTGATCTTTGAAGATAAGTATTGCCGAAATTTTTATGCCACTAACCAAGAGATTTTACGAGTTAAAATGGGAGGTAAATAGTTCTCATTCTCATCTAATCCAAAAGAAGATGTTCCGAGAGAACAAACAATAGATCCAAGACAGGTTAAATTGAAAGATGATCTTCGGATGAAGGACATATGTGAACTTGCCAGGCATGAAGAAGCTGTCAACATTCCAAGAAGGAATAAAGCAATAGAGAAGTTGTCACCATTTCAGAAAAATAAAATTTGGAATTTGGAAGCAAGTTGACAAGACTCAAGACAAGATGCAAATGAAGTTGGGCTAAGCCAGAAGTTTTTTTTTTGATAATCAAGAGCTGCAGCTTGGAAAAGTGAATCAAGCTAACTGCAAGACCAAAGATGAATTGGCAAATTTATTCACTAAGTCAATTCTAGTCAAGTCTAGAATTTGCAGTTCCTAAAGCAAGGAGTGTTAGAATTATGTTTTTGGATTGCAGCAACTTTTACTGCTTTAGTTTTTTTAATAAATCCTAGTTAGTAGTTTTATTAGCTAGCTATTTGTATTTTGTAGTAATTAGTTAGTTGAAGATATGATACTGTTGAGAACTAACAAGAGTAAGATAGCGTCACACAACTCTCCTGTAGATAAATTCATGATAAGTACCCAGTATACTTGTTATCAGACAAGTGTTGGAGAAAAAAAAACACTCTCCAATTTGTGACATCAGAATAGTTGTGTTAAGCTAACGTGGATGTTCCACCGGCACCGGGGTTCAAAGGTCACGATCATCAGATTGGAGAAAATTACCTTTTTCAAGGAAGGAATTGAGAAAACTACCAAAGTGCCCAAATTTATGCCTTGAAAACCCCATAACATCTGGAAGTAGAAAAGCAGTCGAACAGGATGGAAAAGCTCCAAAAGACTTACATGCCTATCAAATCTACCGGGTCTTGTCAAGGCAGGATCAAGAATATCAGGCAAGTTTGTCGCAGCCATCAATATTATGCCCTGTATAATGAGTCAAAAGTACACTTCAGTTTCAATTCAGGAGAGGTATTCATGATTTAGATACTTTAACCTCAAGGCATTCACCTCATTCTGCTCAAAACCGTCCATCTCAACAAGTAACTGATGCAGGGTTTTCTTAGTATGGCCTTCCCACTGCTTTCGAGTTGATCCAACAGCATCAATTTCATCAATAAATATGATACACGGAGCCTAAAAGGGAGTCAGACACATGAAAATTAGAAAGCAGTTCCAGGAAACTGATCGAGCTTCTTCAGAAGGGAAACAGACATCAAATCCTTTCCTGCTCCAAGTACAAGGAAAAGAAGAGGACAAAGCAAATATTATCTCACATGATAGATTTAGTAACATGAAGCAGAAAGAGGACTTCCAACTTCCCATTAGGTTTTCACAGTTATAGAAAAATTGGGAGTTCTTTTTATTTTGCATTTCAGACAGAAATAGCAAGTTTAACGACAACAAAAATTCAAGGCAGATGCAAGGGCACCATTCCACTTATCAAGCTTAATTAATTCCAAGCAAACAAGAAAGTTACTTTCCTAGTACAGCAAGCTATCATATGAAAAAATGAAATTCCTAGCAACTGTTTTGTTAGAAGTTACCCCAAAACCTCCTCTCTCATTAGTTGAAATTCCTTGTTCACTCTTGGTTTAAGAAAGGTAAAACTTCTTTTGCCCATTGATGAAGGCACATTCTTATATGGACAGCCCAAACCGAAAGTATGTCAAATGATTAAAGTGACAGCAGCTTCATAAATCATAGAGGAGACTTTCTCAACCAATTTTGGATGATCTCCACACAGTTCTTGTACTGTGTATCTCGAACAAAAGTTTATTTCAGAGAGTTAGGAATGAATGTAGTCATATTCATTGTAATATAATAGATAGTATAATTATAGGGATTGATAACAGATCTATAGTATTTTCCTTTTTAATTCTTTCCATAGTTAGATTCTACGTACATGTATATATGATTGCTACTTCGTGGAATAACGTATCATTTTTCTCCCTTACCTTCTGTTAGACAGAAATTAATAGGCATGCATATGCAAGAAGGGTCTCTATGCACACAGAGAACATATTGCTTCACAATCGAGCCACTTAAGTTAAAGTGATCTTTTCAAGCATAGCTCAGCATTTACAGAAAAATTTCAGTCCAGCGTTTACCTAGTACATTTCACATGATTTTTCTCTGATATGTAAAAGAAATTTTCTTTACAAACCACAATAAGTGATGTACGTATAATCACTCAAACCTTCTTTTTAGCAGCTTGAAACAAAGATCTCACACGCCGAGCACCAACTCCCACAAACCTATAAGAATGTAAAATTTTCCCAGCCAAGTTAATTAGGTCGTTAGGTAACCAATAGTAAGATCTTGAAAGAGAGGATATTTTGACTAAAATCAAAAAGAAACAAAATAATCACATGTGCACAAAAACAGACAGTTTGTTCTTAGAAGGACAGAAGGATGGACTTCCATAGTAAAATCATTCTGCAAGTGACTATCCCACGGAAACGGTCATCAATTACTCTGGCGGTGGAAGAACATATGGTAAGTTAAATTCTCCAAGAATGCTGCTTCAGTTGGCTGGTAGCACCTGAAGCATGCATGACACAGCATAATTTACTGCATGCTCAGTTGTACCTGATGCCCTTATGTGTAAAGAATATTGCAGATGTTAATCACCTATTTTTGCATTGCAACTTTACAAGTAGATTCTGGGGTACAGTTCTCCCCTTTATGTAAGTAAAGCGGGCCATGCCAAAGTAAACCAAGGAGCTGCTAGAATGATGGATCAGGAGCAGACTTGACAAGGAAACTCATTTTCTGTAAATACCTGACAAGGAAACTAAAGCTGTCTAGAGCACCATTCCCACATGCATTTTGTAGGACACTATAACGACCCGTCCCGTCATTATGGGTGGTTAAAAACTGAATTATATCCAAACATGATGTTGTTTGTTCTATGTTGTGTTCCGTTAGGGGATGACCTAGTGAACTAGACCTCCATGGAGAATTCTGAGACCATGAGTGAATTCGTAGCATGATTTTACAGCAAGTACATGTTTGAAAGATGATGTGATGTCTTGATGAAAGACTTGTGTTGGAATGGAAAAATGTCCAGTTTTACCGGGCAACTGGTTAACGGGGCACCGCTATAGCGATGGGATGTCTGCCGCAATGAGACCGCCGTAGCGGTCGGAGTGCCGCCATAGCGGTGGTTGGCAAAGTGCCAAAGCTCGCTATAGAGAAGCCTTGGTTTATCGCCATATTCATAATCCATTGATTTATTGTGAATTGCTTATAAGCTTGTGATGTTCTGTTGTCTGATTTTGAGATTATGAAATTCATGTTGATTGGCATTGATAGGCCTGAAGTTGATAAATTTGTTTGGTATTATTGATTACGTGATTCATGATGTGGATGATTGAGTATCTTTATATTTGTGTTTCTTGCTTGCTTGATTTGTATTATATATTTGTTACTATTCGGAGTCGGCCTATGATGCCTGCTAGTGTTTGTACTGATGCTACTCCTGCACTTTCTTTGAGTGCAGACTGTGTTCCAGAGCCTTCATCGAGACCTCATATTTATAGCTGCTAGCCAACCGATCTGAGGGTGAGCTGACCTTATCCAGGCTGCTCAAGATCCTCTTTGGTAGATGTCTATTCATTTCAGATATTGACTTACTCTTTGTTTATTATTCTAGACATTGTTTAGCTAGAGTCCTCGTATAATGACTTCGGATTTTAGGATTGCAATAGATAGCTTCCGCATTTGTTTTGACAATTTAATTTCGATATTTATTATTTATCTCATGAGCTGCTTTAGTTTACCTAAGCGATTCTTAAATGGTTGGGTTAGTTGGTAAGATGTGGTTCACCCACCGGAGGGTTAATGTGGGTGCCAATCACGGCGGTTTGGGTCGTGACAGACACTTGGAGGGAAAGAATTCACAAATTTTTAGGGCAAAGCTGCAGTATCTTTTGATCAAAATACAAATAACACTCTAGATAGCCTTTTGGCGTGAAATGGTAACATGCATGATATGGATACTTAACTCGACTTCCTCAGCTTCACAAGTATGTAGATTTGGACAGACTTTGCTAACTGTAATTATGTGCGTACACTTAGTACCATCTTAGAGTTGCAATAGATCAATAAAATCCTACTTGTCAGGTGTCCAGGGAAAAAATCTGCCCCACTATAGCTATTGAGACCTACATTATCCAAATTTAGACACCTTGAAATGCATAGGCTTGTGCTACATTACCAATCATCTCTTCACAGTTAACAGTTAACAGTTAGCATGATAAAGTGTGATATCAATGAAAGATATCATTCAATTCCCTAGATGATGAAGCAAATTACTGCAGATGTGTACATATAATGGACAAAAACTGACTAATATATTATCTAAGCACCAAGTGACTTGCTATCCATGAGAAGAAACTGAGCTTCTTCTAGAAAGTAAGAGGAGATCACAAATTATAATTTTCTCACATATTGGATACAAACATGACAAGACATGAGGTAGAGAAAGTAGTAGACATACATTTCTTCAAATTCAGAGCCTGCTTTATAAAAGAAAGGCACCCCTGCTTCTCCAGCGATAGCCTTCAAATCAAGATAATTAAGCAGGATTAGCATAAGTACATATGCTTATGTTAAGATACAAGAATTCACAAGCAAAGGGTTGTTTTCTGAACGCAGAAGAATGCAGAGTAAAAGAACTTTGCCCAAAGAAGAAAACAAGATAATAGAAGAGATATCTTTATCTAATAAAAAAGGACCAATGCTGACACGAAAGAAAGTATTCAAGAACAGAAGAAATAACTATGTTTTTGTAATTACAAGGAATAACAAAATCTTAAATCGTTTTTCTGTATCAAAAAGAAAAAAGGAATATCAAATCTTATATCACCAACAAATAGGAAAAGGAAAGAAGGAAGAAAAGACTTGATTAGAAGACTCACAACTCACAACTAACAAGAAGAAATATCATCTGAATTTGATTATAATTGGAACTGCACAATGCATCTGAAGATATAAAAAGAACACTGGTAGCTGACACATGGAACATCCAATGTGGACAACTACTTCAGTGTAAAATGTAATCAACAGCTTACCTTGGCAAGGAGTGTTTTTCCTGTTCCAGGTGCTCCAGTCAAAAGAATTCCCTAAAACGAGATAATCATTCTGTCAGGAAAAGGATAAGGGGTGTTTTACATAAACAGAAGCAAGTGACATTAACAAGCCAGAAGCCAGGATATACGATCATAATAAGCAGAAACCTTCGGTAACTTCCCCCCAAGCCGAGTGAATTTAGAAGGATTTTTTAGGTACTCAACAACCTCCTCAAGCTCTTGCTTAGCATCATCACAACCTTTGACATCCTTAAACGTTTTGACATTCTACATCCAAAAGAAAAATAGATAAAGCTGCTGCAAGATCCAAGATCCACGAACAAGAGAAGTCATACTTATCCTATCTCTACTGGACAATCCAATGGAAGAAAAAAAAATGCAAACACTAGCACTATAGCAAAAGTGTGGTGGTGGTTCAAGTCCACCCAACATCTTTCTCAAGCACCAACACGTTAATCTAAAGCTGAACTAAGCAAATAACCCAACAAGGACTATCAGTATTTGTCTATCAAAAACATTCAAATAAGTGAGCCACAAGAATAAGAAGCATCATTTCTACAGGGTTGGGCCTTGATACACAAAGAGAGAATGTTATACGGCTTTTAGAAGTCGTTACTAGTTCGAGAGAGCTGATATTCAAAGAGTAACACCAGAAGAGCTGGAAGATTAAGAGAAAACCAACCAACCAAGACCAATGACGCATCAATATTTATGTTAATAAAATACAAAATTGATATGGAAGTAAGTTACATAGGAATAGCCTGGGATAAAAGAGATACTTGAAGCTGTTCCTACTTCCCCTTTCCAGGTTAGTCTCTAGTGATCACTGGTGGATGTCTGATTATGCTAGAACATAGAAAATCACAAATGAGATGCCTGAATCCTCCAAATTTCGTGACTCCTAAATTTCTGAATGAAATTCCAAGGGGCATGAACTCCTTTTTCCAATGCCAAAACGAGAAAGACAAACAAACTAGATATTTCATACTATGACAAGAATTAAGAAATAAAATAGAATAAAGATAGCTTCCAAACCCTTCAATTCACATACACACTATAAGATTGGTGAAGGCACCTTCATGTAATGTATCCAGAAAGAAAACAAACCTTCTCCGGCATTATTTCTTTATTCAACTCTTTTGGGGCATAGGATGAGCTTGAACCGACACCTGAGGCTCCTATCCCACCTAAACCACCAATATATTTCTGAAGTGCAGTAGCACCCATTATCCTGAAAAAATGAATGTGTTCAGGATAAGACTAAATATCTGTCAACCAAAGACAGGAGAAGTTACCTAAAACAATGAAAGAGAGTGAAAACTAAGATAATGGTAGAGACGAATCAGTTAATAGTCTAACTAGCACAGTAGCAATCACATAAAATAAACGGTGCCCCCCCTCCCCAAAAAAAAAAACCAACACACACATACACCCAAACAAACTCCCAGAAGATCTGGAGAAAAGGGCAAGACTATATCTAGAGAAATTACTAGGCCTCATTTTTTGTGTGCGCAGAATAGTAAATTCAAGAAGCTAAGCATACCAGACCAAGCCAATGGCAATAGTGAATATGATAGTTGAGAGAAACTCTTGCGCAAAACGTGATGATCTGCTTGGAACTTTAGGATCAACCTACATGCAAGAATAATGAATTCTGGTAAACAACAACATGCATTCACAATAGCATGACCCAACAAATGGACAAAGTAATTATGAGCAGAGTCAATGGAAGCACCAATATCCATGGTTTCATATGTAACTGTTAGTAACACTGGTTTTAGATATGATGCTTAAGATGAACATTGGTTTTAGTATCTTACCATCACAACATGTAATGGCTGCTTTTCAGAAATGCCAGGATTGACAAAGGGTTCATCCATGTTCCCTGATGCCCGTTGCTTCAACTCTTGCAACTATATTTTGATTCCATTAATCATCAAAAATGAACGCCAAATTAAGAGACAGTTGCAGTACAAATTACAGAGTAAGCAGATATCTAGAGTTCAGAATGATTTCCTACACTCCAGAAAATAGAAGAACTTAAGAGTTGCGGAGATAGAACGAATTAAGACAGATTGGAATAATCAGGAACCCAGAATATTCATTATTTAGTGTCAATAATTAAAATGGTTTGTTATCTCACAGGTGGCATTTTCAATTGATACAAAAATGTGAAGGTATTATATGTTCAACAATTACCAGTGCAGGAAGACTGGAAGGCTTTCCAGATTGCTCATCGGGCAGATATTCAGCAATAGCATTTGTAGCCACAAGAGCTCGCATATATTCTGCAACTCCTCTACTGTCTACAGCATGAGCTCTCTGCTCAAAGCGCCGAATGACAGACTCAGGGCTAAGGTTAAAAAGATAAAGAGAACAGTGAATACTCTCTAAAAACAAACTCGTGTAGCTAAGGTAACTTATAGACTAACCTAAAAAAGGAAACAAAAACAACCCGAAGTGATCAGGTGAAAGACTCCAATACAGTAATTCACAGGAACTGACAGGCTGCATTATTGTTTAGCTAGGCACCTCACATATGGTTCTCTTATTTTGTAACTAATTAAAATAGTGAAAGGTGCAACTAGGCTGACTAATCAAATGCATCCACGAGGACAATGACCACATTAAACAGCTTTTTATTTATTTTCTGCACAGTATTTTAGTACTTGAAAGACGGGCAAAGATTGAAAGACATAGTACCCTTGTCATTCCACCTCCCCTAGAGAAGAGCACCTTAGAAATCTGTAGTTAGCATACACCGCTCCTCATTAAAAGGAGACACTACTATTATCTACCTCTTCTAGATTCTGTCACTGCAGCACATGAGAGAACTGAGATTAAGATTAAAGTTTACCTGTGCTTGTTGAGTTCAGCAAGCAAAGCACTCTGCATAGCAGCGTCCTTTGGATTTGCATCAGCATCCGCTATCAGTCTCTCCAGACGCTTCTCTTGCTGCCAAAACGGCCACCAACTAAACCAATCAGACCGCAAAATATTCTCAAACCCTTTTTTGACTTTAGCAAACAACCCCATCAAAAAAACCACTATAGGCAGCTTCTTCTTCAGTTCCTCATTCTCCACCAAAACGTCAGATTCCACATGACCCGCTTCATGGTCAGGAGCAATACTCCCTACTCCACCATTCGAGTCAATGGAAGAATTTTGAATGGAACTGCTTTCAATAACTGAGGGTTCATTGACTTCTTGGGGTTCAATTTCTGGAATAGAATTGTCATTATTGGATAAGGCAAATTCCGACGAGGAATTGACGTGGTCAGGATTCAATGTACAATGAAGCAGTGAATTGTAGCGGCAAAAACGAGTCTTGAAAGCAGTAGATGCAGTTGTGGATAAACGAAGATAGGGAGTGGGGTTGGAGAAAGAAAGGGACCGGACATGTTTTGAGGAAGAAGAAAAATGGAAGAGGGGAGGTAAAGGCTTGAAGATAAGAGAAGCCTGAAGAGTGGCCATGGCTTTCTTTCCTTTGGATTAGATGTTTAGGGTTTAAAGAAGTAGAAGAAGAAGAAGAAGAAGAAGGAAGAAGAGATACTTTGCCTTGGACTCAATCCAAAGACTCTCCTCTCGCTCTTCAAGATTCTTTACTGCAAAAGAGAGTTTTTTTTAGTATTTTGCAGAGTAACACACTTCTCTTCTCCCTTTGTTCTCACTATGAGGAATTAGAGAGAGAGAGAGAGAGAGTTGAAGGGATTGAAAGAGCCAGGGGATTGGGTTACTTCTTGTTGGAATTGTAGTGCAAACAAGAAAACCTTATCTCTACTCAAATTGGCGCTCTTCTTCTTGTGGCCTCTATAATTTCACTCTTATATTTTGACAAAAATAGCGTTACTTTGAGATTTTCAGTATGTTAACTGAGTACCTACTCAAATTGGTCATTTTCATATCCCAACGGCCAACCCCTTTTTTTTGTACCAAAGTTCATTACTTTTAGTTTCTCTTATGTGGCCTTATCCTTCAGGATTGAAATATGAAACCCCATTGGAGAACCCAAAGTTTTTTCTTTTCTTTTCTTTTTTTTTTTCACCTTCTCTTGGGAAGTTCATTTGCTTTGTTTTAGCTTTTGCATAATATTTTAGTTCGAAAACCATTAGAAAAATTGATCCTATCCGTTACTTTTGAGAACATCAAACATAACCGTTTTGCAAAAGCTAAGAAAAGTCCAGACAAACTAAGTTTGCCAAAGTTCGAAATAAACAACATAAGATTTTGGTTCTTGTTTTGTTCTTCGTTTTCTACTGAACAAGGGTGAGAAAGAGAGTAGGCGAGAATATAAGTTTCTCACAAGACAAGCATGAAATGAAAGCCTTAGGACCATTACAATTCATACCGATGAAAGATGATCATTAATAGTGTACAACGCAGAGCCTAAAAGCAGCTACTAAAAGGAGAGAAAAAACGAGTCAAAAAAAACCCAAGATAGGCAGTTAGGACCAAAAGACTTGTGACATTTTGGTTAACACCTCTCTGCAACAAAATTAAGGACCCTAGTATGGAAAGATTGCTTCGTGCTAGTGATACTGTGGATGATAAGGAGGCATCGAAGTAGAATGTGGTACACCATTCTGTCCGTACATTGGCATCATCCCAGAACCCATCGGAGAAGGTACACTAGAAGGTGGCATGTAAGGGTGACTATGCATCTGCATCGGCATTGATTGAGTTGCTGTGGCAGGCGCCAAGTTCCAGCCTGCAGAATGCTGAGGCGGAGCAACACCTGGAGCTGGAGTGTACTGGGCAGGGGCACCATATGGATGAACACCCGGACCTCCTATCTGGGGCGGCTGCTGCCCCATGATTGAAGGTTGAGAATTCAACATAGGAGTATTTGGAATTGTGTAATCTCTGCCGCGGTCATTATTAATCTGAAATCAGTAAAGATAACCACTCAATTTAGGCAGTGACTTGTTCCCTCATAGGAAAAGAGGAAAAGAAGGCTCAGGAAGCTGGGGAGTATAAGTAATGAGCAAAAGAGAGATGGCTCACACTAAATTACAGAGTTCCCATCACAGGTTAATATCTCGAGATAATAAAGCTCTACAAAGCTGCTTTTTACCTTTATACTAAGATCAGTGTGTCGAGAGTAAGAGATATGAAGCATGCAATATCCACCTTGATATATGGAATGTCCTTCCAAAGCTTCCTTCGCAACAGCAGCTGTGTGCACATCTGTAGAATCATCAAATCTATAGCTTAGTTCAACTCACAAGCATCTTAGTACAGAATCACCAATTCAAATCCACTACCTCTAAGTTTGTACAAGCTGGCCAATTCACAACAGGAAACCATTGCTCCTTAGGACAGACGAGTTCACAACATTTCTTTGACTAATATACCCACTATTTCTTCTTCCCCTTTTTTTTTTTTTGAATGCTACACCCACTATTTCTTTTAAGCAAGTCGCTTGACAGGAAAATCAAAGGAGGAGAAAAAGACAGCAAGAAGTATTACTATTTTTTTTTAGGAAGTTGTGTTCCATTAAAAAGCATCAAGATGTTGAACCACAAAAGGGAACACAAAGAAAGAAGAAAGAAAAGAGAATTCTAGTACATCAGGCCTATTCTAGGATCAGAGAGCTAACCGAATCCAAAAACTGAACTGAGCAATTTACAAGGGTTAGATTGTTCCAGCGAAATGAAGTAAGAAACCTAGCTTTTATAGAGTGGTTTGGAGTTGAAATTCCATCTCAGTCCAAAAACACCAAAAAATACTTGCAGGGTCATGAATCATGATCCAGACAGCCAGTAAATTTACCCAATAAAATATTCACTAGAAACAAATAACCCTGCTAGAATACAGAATGCCATATAGAAATCACAAATATAATACAATGTCAAGAAGCTGAGAACACTGTTAGGCCACTTCGCCAAATGCTTTTGAAACATTGGAGCAAGCAAGTAATGTGCAAGGGCAAGAACTAACACTTCGCAAATTATTGGTCGCACTTCATCTTACCTGGATATTGTATCAGAGCCTGAAGCCCTCCATTCTTATCAAACAAAGCAATCTTTAGTACAGGACCAAAAGCTGAGAAAACCTGAGCATATATGAAGGAAAATGAGAACCAAAAAAACAACTCAGAAAACAGGTTATGAGAGAAATTACAAAAGCTTTTTCGCAACTGAACAAGGGTGTTACCGTGTGTAGGACATCCAAGGTGACTGCATACTGCATGTTCTCAATGGAAGCAAGAAGAACATTGCTCTCAGGTTCCAGTTTCTTCCCATCCAAACCCAAACTGAACTGCAGCACAGATGGAAGAAATTTTAAGGAAAAGAAATTTTAAGGATCTAACAATCCTAGTAAATCCTCTACATGCAGCTGAGTCTGCATTTTTAGAGCTGTGACTGATGCATTACCTGTCCACTTGCATCTACGGCTGAGGGAGCGACAGGAAGGAGAGAATTGGTGTAGTCCCTAAATCAAAACCATAAACAAGATATAAGATTGAAAGAGTGGAAAAGAATAATTAACACAAACAAATTAATATGATGAATCTTCAAGGTGGCTAGCATATCCTAATGCTGAAGAATACAATCTTACCAATTTCAAAAAAATTAATATGATGAAGATTGCGCAAAAGTATTCTGTATGACCAACTTTCAATAACTAAAATAAGTTATCACTTATGAGTGTGTATGTTTGTATAAGAAGATAGGGTGTATTTTGTAGAGAATCATAGTTTTTGTGGGTTCCCTACTTTTTCATATGCCGCTTTGGCGCTTTATGGGGGACATCATAAAGTTATTTTATTTTATCAAAAAATAAAGTGCATGTGTGTGTGACATAGAGAAGGAGACGGAGATCATTTTTACCTGCTACGATGACTCTGAAACTTCACACTCAGATCTGTATGGGCAGAATATGTGATTTTAAGGGTACATGGTCCCAGTTCTGGAATCAAGTACCTAATCCACAAGAAAAGAAAAGAAAAATCAGTCAACTGCCCTGCATGAACAATAAGTAGCTAGTAATAAGTATTTCTCCAGTACACCAATTGAGTTTGGCATGAAAATTTAGAGATGTATCTCCCCTTGCAAAATCATAGAATCCCATTAATAGCTCTGACCATATGTAATTTTAACAGCTTGTCCACCACCTCAATTTAGCCAACTAAATTACACAGGAAAACCAAACAACCAATCCTTTCTGACCAGCAATTTTACCAGGATTATCCCCCTTTCATACAGAATAAGGAAATAAGCTCACCAGTCCTAGACTCCTAGTTATAAATGTATTCTGCGGCAGCATTTAGAAAGCAGAGTTTGATACACTCATTAGCCACATAGCTAGAATAGACATGAGCACAAGAAGAAGGTGCCTGAAATGTCAATATAAACTGTATATAGAACAGTAAGCCAAGGAGCATGTGCACCCCTTCAGTAAATTATTAAAAAACTCCTCAAAGATGTCCAGCACCCATGTATGTGCACATCTATAAAAAGAATCCATAGCCAACTGAAATATAAATTTAAAAATCACCTGGGAATGCTTCTCCCATCCAGGGCATCCTTTGCTGAAGTAGCGGTTTCTGCATCAGAAAATTGCACTAGAGCCTGAAGAGGTTTCAAGGAGGCGAGGGACTTGTCAGCTAATTTGGAGGTCAACAAGCATATTGACATTGATCAAATTTGCTTAAATCCATCTTCTGAAGCATAAATACCTGGAATCCTGCAGTCTTCTCAAATGTTGTAATCTTGTGCACAAACCCAAAAGCTGAAAATACCTGAAAGAATAGGATAATTTCAGAATAGATCTATTCAATGTTAAAAATATAAATTTGGAGAAATCATGCATATACTAATAAGCAATTCCGAACATGCTCTTCTCAAGTCTCTAGTACATTAGAAACAAATAGCACAAATAACATTTCTACTTTAAATGATTATCAATTATACACTCTACTGCTAAATAAAAAATATATTCAAGGAGTATTCCCTTCAGTTGACCTAAAGAAGTTCCCAAAATGTTAAGGATACAGACTGGAGGAAGTTTAAAAGAACATCTCTCCTGTAATTTACTGCACGTGATACAAACAAAACTAACTGAACATGAATAATGCAAACAAAACTATCTGAACATGAGAAAATTCTCTGAAGTTGGAAGATTCTCTGACAGTTCTGTGAAGTCAGCCAACATAGGTCAGGCACTCATACACTCAAAAAATTCCACAAGAAGAATTGATACAAGTCTGGAACACTTGATCTAGTGGAAGAATTTAAGGCATTTAATCTACCACCAAGCTCAAGCAAGACTAGTACTCCACACAAAACAACATTAACTTTTCTTGAGAAAGTTAACTTTTGCATTAACAAAGCATAAGGTTCAACTTCATTACAAGGGCGACCTTATCAAGTAAAGCTCATCATCAGAGAAGTTCTCAGCAGCCATAATTCCCCACAAGTTTGTAAAATCTTGGCCCCTAACAGGGAAAGCTCCATTCCATGAAGCTGTATTTCAGAAAACCAAACTTCCACTCTAATAACATCCTAATAACACTAAAACAAGAGGAAGGAGATTATTTCTTAAGATATTATTGAAATTAAAAGTTTAGAAATTTAAAGACAAGCAAGTCCCGGAGAGAGGAAGATTAGATAACCAAATATCTGACTCATAAATGATTATCTGAATTTGTGTTTGGCCTAATTGAGTTGGATCCTAAACTTTCGGATTATTTTAACCAAAAGACATTATTACTATAAGCAAAGGAAATTCTGCAGCCACTGCAAGTTGCCGGATGCACATGCAACAAGTTTGCCTTGGAAAACGAAAAACTGCATCTCCATTATGCACATGCTAAGGAAGGATGAAGATTTTAGAGGAATAAGAAACATCTGACACTCCAAGAAAGTCAGGAAAGTTAGATGAGGAGAAGGGAAGAAAGAGCCAGAGTTAAGCAAAAGAGAAAGGAGACAAACACGCATGCGCTCTTTCTCCCGATGCAATAAGCTGCCATTGAAGATATATCCTGGACATTTGCCTGCTGATTCATTCAATTTCATGTTAAAGAGTGCTCAAAAAAGCATGAAATACTCCAACCTAATTACCAAAACTACAGAAAACCTTTCCACGAAGAAGATATCCTCTCCACCAAAGTAAATGGGAAGTAATTTAATCCTTACCAAGTGTAAAACGTCAATGCTGACAAGGCGAGCATCATTCCCCTCAATTGTAACCAACAGCACATTTCCAGCTACATCTGCTGTAGTTTTGTTGTTCACTATCTCTTGCCTGTTGGAATATTGTAGGTAGACGGTTTTCCCCCGTACCTGAGCTGGTTCTGAGGAAGAGGCGTAGTATGATATCATTGCAATGGCTTGATTTAATTCTGCCTACACATATTAACAGTTCAGAAGTAAGAAACTCAAGTTTTGAAGGATGTACAATTTCACAAGAAAAACAGATATGCTATGAAAGAGAATAGATACTTACGAACTCTATAAATGCTTGATTCCGGTTTGCTCCTACATTACACTTGGTATTCACAACTTTACCGAAAGGCTTTCCCAATTCAATCAGCTCCTCCTCTGTGCACTCCCATGGTAAGTTTCTCAAATGAAGGACTTTTGATGGGGGCTGTGTGTATCGAAACTGAGGCTGGCTAGATGCAGATGCCATCCGAACTACAAACCCAAGCTTTAAACAGAATAACAGATGTTAAAATGGCCTTCGACCCAATATTTAACACTCTCAAGCTCTCAAAGCTAAGAGAGAATTTGGATTATAAGCACTATATTGACTACACGAGCTAAAGGGTAGCAGTGCAACACTCAAAATCGCATCGGGCTCAAAATGTAAACTCGTGAATCTAATAAAGCATGCTTCTAATAAAAAACAATTCTGCAACATATGGAACATAACTTTTTCAGACAGATGGTATATAATTCAGAACAAGTGCAACCATGCGTGGTTCTTTTTCTTTTTGATAACTGAGAAATCTGTTTGGAGCCAACCCCAACCTTCAGAACTCTTTTCGAAATTGATGGATCTACCTCTCTACCCTACTCCACTTAAATACAGGACTTATTTCACTTGGCGCAAGCGACCATTGCCATATGTCATCTTCCTTCATACTAGGATTTTCCTCGTACAAAGCTTTCTCATGGAGGCATATCAAGTAAATAAAACCCACTCAACCAGTTAACTATTTTCTCATCACACGCGAAGGTTAACCGCAAGACACCGATAAAGAAAGAGAATATAAGATAGAACACTACATAGCATTTAATGCGTTTAGCAAAAGATCTTCCAAAAAATGGATTCCTATTCAAAGAGTGCATAACCACTCTCTATTAGAACATGACAAGTGTTCTTGCTCAAGTAAAAGTCAAGTCTTCAAACTCGTAATGCAATAATATTAGTCAGTCCACATCGTACTAGTGTCACTAATCCCCACACCACAGAAAATAAATACTTAAGTGAAGAACCACAAGCATCCAAGTTCCACAAACAGAAAAACAATTAATTTATCCACAGACGTTAAGCAACATATCCAAATGGCCTAATTTCCTGAGAATCACTGTGAGTCGTTCAGCTACAAAGACATCAAATTTATGGTCAACAAATACAGACCCTGGGTCGGGCTGTGATTGAACGTAATTATGAGCTGCATTGACTAACCAGATTAACCGGGATATCATAGACCACACATTATCGCACAATCCCTCAACTCAAACTCATCTAATATATAAAACAAAAAGGGGGAAACGAGCTACGTCTATTTATCCAAGGGCCGAAAACTGTAAAATATAACTTCCCGGATTCAGTGTGAGAATTGAAAGCACTGTCGCCGTAAAAAATGTTCAAACGCAAACGTTGAATTGTACTTAATGAAGAGGGATTATGGCACAAAAGAAACCAAAAACAAAACAACAGAGAGAAGAAATCAAGTAGAACTACCTTTAAAACATGGTTGAATTAGAATGAAGAAATCATAGGTTTAGAGCAGATCGTACCTAGGTTACGGGGAATCCGTTCTCAGAGATTAGGGTTTCACGGACGGAACTAGCACACAACTTTGAGTCGTAAGGACGCCGAATCCGTGTAGGTAATATAGGAAGGATGAGATACAAAAGCCGACGGGCTGGATGACTATATTTTGCTCTTGAATTTACTCGAGTAATGATGCTTTTGCTTTATAAGGTAATGATAACTCCATTAATGAGGGTTCAAAGACTCGACAATATGAAAATGTTTGTACTAAAAGAATGGAATAACGTGCATACTTGTAGAAATAACTGCAAATAATTTTTTCTTTTAAAAGAATAATAACTTTCCGTAGAAATATACGCCAATCATTTAGTTTAACTTTCGCACTCTGAATTAAGTTAAAAAAAAATTAAAACTGAGGGAATATATCTTATGTCTTGTTTGTAATCAAAATTTGTTCTCTGTGTTCTCATGTTACTATTCTTATAAGACAGAGACAGTAAAAAAATAAATTGCAGGTCAAAATTTTTGTAGACATTAACTTAATCTTAAAATATTAGCTTGAAAATATATTTTTTATTAAGCCAAAAGAAAAAAAGAATCAATTTGAATTATGAAGAGAGAATCAATTCAAACAATTTTATTAAGCGTAAAAAAATCTATTTTCAACTAGGAGGTAAATTATATGATATCACATAAACAAGATCAAAATTTGGGTAAAAAATACAAGAAACTACACAAGAAGAATGGTGTTGAGCAAGAGGGCTCTATAATGGTTGTGCAGAAGATTTATGGAGGCATTTGAAAACAAAGGGAAGAGCTTTAAGTCGTGGACGCGCAGAGACAACTCTGCAAATATTTATCTAGCTCAGAGGTTCAATCAATACATGAGGTACATTTTTGTCATCTTTATCAAAGGACATGACAAATTAGTTATTATCTTATCAGAAAACAGATTTAATGAAGGATGGAGAAATTTAATTTTCAAAATATTGAATGCTTCATTATAGAGAGTCACTGATCTTAGGCGTATTTATGTGTTCAATTACCATGTTTAATTAAATTTTAAGGACAAAGATCATGTGTGTTGCTATGGTTTGATGTTTTATCTTTATAATAAGCCGAAATGCATGATTAGATGTTTGCAGGCTAAAATATGTCAAGATGTGACTCAAATTGTTGAAAGAAACGTGCAGATGACTCGGTACTCAAAAAGAGTCACTTGTAGAGGAAAACAAAGGTAGGAAATGCGGAACCGGATTTGCACGTGAGTTCCATGCCGCACCTGTCACAAAACTTCAGAAGGTTGAAAAATAATCACTGCGAACTATGGACTCCGCATCATAGAGCATATACCAAGTGACACGTACCAAATTTGAGGAATAATTGGCCATACACTGCTAGAAGCAGGAAAAAGTCAATTGAAGAATCCAAACTTGTTGTTGAAGATGAAAGAGAAAAAGTTTCTCCAGATTCATGGGTTGTTGTCGATGACTCCGAAGAGAAAGAAAGATTGGTTGATTTTGAAAAGTCGATTGTTGTTATTGATGAGAACAGAGGAGATGAAAAATCACCGATTAAGGCAAAAGAGGCTGCTACAGAGAAATGAAATGAGAAAGAGGTCCTAAAAATATTGACTCTCATTTCGAGGTCACTTCCTCCCTTCCTCCAACACCTTAAGAAGAAGGTGGAAGACAGTAAATTCCACAAATTTATATCTATGTTGAAGCAACTATCTGTCAATATACCATTGGTGGAAGCACTTGAGCAGATGTCTGGGTGTCGCACCCCATTTTCCTCACGGAAAGCGGAACTCAACATGTGACAACTCTTAAGGGTTATTAAATTGAAAAAGAGTTGTCACCTAACGATTTGAGGTGCGTTAGGGCACCGTACTAACTTAAGGGTCTGTTATACTAGTCTAGGTCACCAGAATCGGGTAAGGATTCAAGTCACCTCGAAAGGAAGGTGTTAGGCACCTTTCGAGGTCCCCAAATGTGGGTCCCTTCCGGATTCATTATTATGTGGGGGTATTTACTAAGTGATAAAAAGTGGTCAATTAATTTATTATAAACTAAACTTAGCTATGTGATTATAAAAAATAAACTATTATAAAATAAATAAATCAATTAAGTCACTTAATAATTAATGCAAAATTATAGGATGAAATAATGATTAAGCTATTTCCTAGTTAGACATAAAAAATATTTTTAGGACTAGTAAATATTTCCACAGAAAATCAAAGCAAATTGGTCTACAAGCTTATTTACTACATGTTAAACAAATATTACTAATTAAAGTTCAAATTTTAGACTAGCGAGAAGAAAATGGTTAAGCAATATATAGCAAAATAAATTTTTTTTTTTATGATAACTAAAATAATATAAATCTTTACTACCCCAAAGTAAAAACAATTAATAAGGAACTGTGAATAAATCTATGATGACTTGAATGCATTTAACGCTTTAAACAACATATAAAGAAAATTTTTGAAAAGTTAAAATGTTTGTTGTTTTTTAGGGATGACAACACGATAGTATGAATCATGGTCTTCAACCGTAGCAACAGATTGATTAGAGGTCGGTCTTAAATTAATAAATATAATAATATATACAAAAAAATATTTTAATAAAGATTCGAATTTTGAAATATAAACACATAAATATCTACATTTAGATACACATAAAAGAAAACTTGGGTTGATGTTACATTCGAGAAACGGGCCGGCTTAATTTGAAAGTTCGGAATTAGACCTCGTAATTCCTTTTTACTTTCCCATTAACTATATGTTAAGGGATAGTATTCATATATAAGATAAATTACCTTTTTTAAAAAAAATAGACGATAACTGCAATAAAAATATAACGAAGCGATTCTTTTTGTAAAAAAAAGAGAAACGGGTTTGAAAAAGATTAGAAGAAAGAGAGCAAATAACACATAATTCCCCTACCCTCTTTAGACATCCCTTTTTCACTATTAAGAGTTTGTTACAATATTACAACCGAAAGAATAAATAAATTAAATACATAAAAATACATAACATTAAACTTAAAACTAATTGCAAAACAGTAACTCGTCTCTTTTAGACTCAAACCCAAAGCGGCTCATCAGTATTGTTTTTTTCAAAAGGAATCCTGCTTAAACAGGTGAACAAATACAACAACCATATACAAATATATGTGTATTGTAGATTTAAGGGAATCACATTTTAAAGCTAAAACACATCACATATCCAAATTCAGAGAAATCCATAAAATAAAATGATAAAATACATGCAACTGATTTAAATATGCTATTATAAGAATATAACATAGGAAGTATACTAACCGGTCAAAGGAGATTAAAGAGAACTCTAAAAATAATCTCTATTTTAAAACAATGCTAGAAGGGTATAATTTTTTGCTAAAGGAGAGTTATTCTAATGCTAATATAAAAATTAATTTTTTATTGTATGGCTAGAGATGACAAAGTTATATTGGTAGAGAGCATGTTAGGTTTGAATGAACATTGTTTAAAAAATCCCCTCCCCCCCCCCCCACTTTCTGGAAAAGAGTAGAGCGTCTATTTATATATCTCAAGAATAGACTATTAAGAGAAGGAAGAAAATAAAAAGTGATTAGGAAATTCTTTTTTCCTTAATTATCAAAGCTGAAACCATATTGAGTATTTGTCAAAAATAAATAATTCATTCTAATTAATAAAAAAAATATCAAATCAAGGCAAAAATCTTTCTAATTAATAGAATCAAATCAAATCTTACCATAATTATGTACACACTAAATTAATTCCGATAAGAGAATAAAATAGTCCATAAAATCAGTCAAGGGATTAGTTTCTTTAACTAACAAGATCAAAATCTTTCAAGAAATCTCCTTGTACCATAATTAATAAGGTTGAAAAGACTTAGTCATGAAAAATCTTCTAATATTAAATTACCATAATGGATACATATTGTAGAAATAATAATAATTTGTTTAATAATAATAATAATAATAATAGTAATAATACACAAAGAAAAGTTTGTACTTATGAATGTAGCAAAAATAATAATGACATTCGCAATTAACTAGACAAAATATTAAATGGTAACATGACTACGTATATAATAATAATAATATAAAAGTATTGTGACTATTTAAAAATATTTAAAATTTTACAAGTAAAATAGCAACGCTAAATAATGTATCGAGAGGTCAAAATTGGGTGTCAACACTGGGTATGCAAAATTTATGAAGGATCCGATGACAAAAAAGTGGAATGTGAGTTTTGAACTGGCAGACAATTTGTACGTTTCTCACTCCCTAGTCAAGAAGAAAGAGGATCTAGGAGCCTTCACTATTCCATGCATAATAGTGGCCTTTAATTTCGCTAAAGCATTTTGTAATCTGGGCACAAACATAAATTTGATGCTTACAATATATGAACAGCTGGGCTTGGGAACCCCCAAGCCTAAGGCAATGCGATTATTGATGGCTAATCGCATAGTGAAGAGATCTGTGACATATTAATTAATGTTCCGGTGAAAGTGGAGATTTTTATCTTCCCATCAGATTTCTCCATCTTTGATTGTGAGGTGCACTTTGAAGTTCTTTTATCTTGGGACGACCATTCTTGACTACCGGTAGAGTATTGGTTGACGTCGAGAGTGACGAGCTAAAGTTTTACTTGAATGATGAGGAAGTGATATTCAATATGTGCATGTCAATGAAGCAGCCTAGAGATATGAGTGTCATCTCTGTTATTGATATTATTGATAAAGTAGTTGAGGTTGTTGCTGAAGAAAAGTTTGTGGCTGAAGCATTAGCAGCAATGATCATGAATTTGGCTAATGAGAATATTGAAGGGTTTGAGGAGATAGTGAATGCAACAGTGGGCATGGGATCTTACTCTTTTGCTCCTAAAAAGCTTGATCCTGACATAAAGAATACAGCAAGCCCACCCGCTAAGCCATTGATTGAGGAGCCACTAATTTTGGAGCTCAAGCCGCTTCCTAGTCATCTGTGATATTTGTTTCTCGGTCCACATGATACTTTTACTAATGATTATTTCTGCAAGGTGTTTGGAATGGCAGGTTGAAACCTAAATTTCTATTTTGAGAATTTACAAGAGGGCCATTGGTTGGTCCATTGCAAACATTATTAAAATTTTACCAGGTATTTACACCCATAAGATTTAGCTTAGGAAGAATTATATCTCTAGCATTGAGCATCAGAGGAGATTAAATCCTTCAATGCAAGAAGTGGTCGAGAAAGAGACTATCAAGTGGTTAGATGCAAGAGTGGTCTACCCTATTTCTGATAGTCAAGTGGATTAGTCTAGGGCAGTACATGCCCAAGAAAGGTGGGATGATTGTCGTACCTAATGAGAAAAATAAACTAGTACCGAATAGAACTGTGACCAGCTAGAAGGTATGTATAGACTATTGCAAATTAAACAACTGGACCTAAAAAGACCACTTTCTGATGTCCTTCATGGACAATATGTTGGACAAGTTTGCAACTAGAGTTTACTATTGCTTTTTTGATGGATACTCTGATTACAATCAGATCTACATTATTCCTGAAGACCAGGAGGAGACTAGCTTTATATGTCCTTATGGGACATTTGCATTCAAGCGGATACCCTTTGGGTTATGCAATGCTCCTTCCACCTTCTGAATATGCATGATGTTAATATTCTCAAACATGATGGAGGACAAAATTGAGATTTTTATGGACAACTTTTCAGCGCTAGGTGATTCATTTAAAGATTGCTTAGCTCACTTAGCTTCGTAATGAAGCATTATGAGGAAATAAATTTGGTGTTGAATTAGGAAAAGTGTCATTTTAAGGTAAAAAGGGTATAGTGTTAGGGCACGAGATTTCTATACTAGGGATCGAGGTGGACAAAGCAAATATTGAAGTCGTCTTCAGGCTGCCTCCTCCTATCTGTGTAGTAATGACTGAAAATAGTGGTTAGCAACAATGGTGATTGTCAATAGTTATTGTGATGTTAGAGATGGTTGGCGACGATATTGGTGATTGACAATGGTGGCAGAGATGGTTGTTGGTGGCTGGTGGTTATGATGATAGAGGTGATTAATGATGGTGGCTGATGGTTGTAGACAAAGTGATGGTGTCATACCTCTTAATGATATTAAGACTTTATTTTAGATCTTAATGATTAAGACTTATTCAGATAAAATAAGTGATTAAGTCTTAATGAAAATAAACGTACTTAATGACCTAAGATTTGAACCATTTAGATTCAAACCTCCATTAAGTGCAAACAAATGAGGCCTAAATAATTAAGAACTTTTTATTATGAGGAAAAAGGAATAAATAATCTCAAATTAATCTCTTTCTATATATATAGGGTTATAGGCATGCTGATGTGACATGCTTCTATGACCTCCGTTCCTATTTATCTTTTTCGTGATCTTTTTGAGTATTTTCTCTATTTTAAAATCCACATCTATATATTAATTATGAATATCATTTTTTTTACTAAATAATAAATAGGTTTGTATTAAAACTCAATTACATCATTTGTAATTACAATGGTTTTTAATATTTATTAATCTCTAAATAATTATATGTTAATTAATTCTTGTGACTCTTCATATTTTATATATATATAAATTTACTTAAGGTAGTAAACTTATCTTTCTTTAATATCATTTTTTCTCTCCCAAACAAAGCATATAGAAAGAATTTACGTTGCCTTTTTGTCATCCTTCATTTTGTACATTTACTTAAATAAATAAATGAATAAATAAATATATATATATATATGGTCATGCGCCACCTTGAGAAGCATGACTGCACCTAATGCCACACTGAGACCCGGGCTGACTAATATTTCCACTCTTAGAGGCTTGCAGACTGTCTTCAGTTAGTTAGTTGTTGTTGATCGTGTGAGACCTATGTATGTTATATTTCGCGTGTTGGCTGTGTGGAGCCTAGTATAGCTTGTTGGTAGCAGCCTTATCGGCTATAGTATGAACATGACTGCTTGCTTTCCTTCAATTATGAATAGACAGCATGATGGTCTTGTCGGCCCACATAGGATCCCTTTATTGTCGTGTTTGTTGGGTTAACTGTTTTCTTTTACAGATTTCTATGTAGCCTTATTGGCCCGAGACTGTGTTTATAGTCGAGATATAGTAGTTTGTTTTCTTGTTTTTGAGTTGCTGGCAGGCACCAGAGGTGCATATGCCTAGCCAAGTCAGCCTAGGTCCCAGTGTGACATTAGGTGCCAATCATGTCTTCCAAGGTGGGACATGACAATATATATGTCATTTCTATAAACCACAATTATAAGCATTTCTCTTAGACCACCATTGATATTTATATTTTTTGTTCAAATTTTTAACTTTTTTCTTATATTTCTCCTTAAAATATTTGTTGAAAAATAAAATCAATTTATCAATAAGTATATAAAACATTCAATATTCCATCTGCCTAAGATAAAATGTATGATGTAATGAAGAACAACATTTACCATGTTAAATAACATTTGCCATCAAATGTTATATATATTTCACATTTCATAACAATTTTTCCTAATTAATCATAATATTTCTAATAGTTTTTTCATTTACGTAACGTCTAATTACAATAATATTTAATATGTATTAATATCTCACAATTGCACTGATAATCAACCACTATGCCTTTTAATATTCTTTACAATGCACTAGCTATAATTAAATTGGAAGTGAATTTTTATACATACTCTCATTTGCATGCTCTAACATATTTTTCGTTGAATTTTAGGAATAAGTTATTGAAAATGAAGAGTTGAAGTTGTTCTTCCTATCATATAATGAGGTAATTTTTAAAGATACAATCTCAGATATACTTATTAAGTATAAATTTTTTATTTAACGAACATTCAAATTTAATTTATCACTAGAACAAGTCTTTTCCAGTATATCAAGTATTTTATATATGTCCTTCCGTTGTACAGTTTATATTACTTTCTCTGCCCTAAAATATTTCTCATATTTCTTTTTTCAAGAGTCAAATTATATGAATTTTGATAATATTTTTTTTAATTTAAAAATCACCATTTTATATACGACATTAGTTACAACTTATAGTACTTTTATCCTCTTCTTTTATTTATTAATTTTATTAATTATTCTCTATCATACAACGACAATAATTAGTTGATTAACAAAAAGAAGATAATGAAAGAAAGACAAAATGTGGAGTGGAGTTGTAGAAAATTGAGAGCTGTTAAAATCATCTTATTCATTCATCTTGATCTTTAGGCTTAGCTACGAGTTTATTATAGCAGTTTAACATTAAGCCTAATTTGAAAGGCTCTAATGTCAATTAAAAAAGCATCTATATATACATGTATACATGCCTCTTTAGCAATTTCAACGGACATTGCTTTGTTTGAAGATGTAAAGAGTGATTCTGTAAGCTATAATTGTATCTCTATTCTTTTATAGTTTATTTTTTTAAAAAAAAAATTATTGCTCAATAGTATAAATTGAAAAACAAGAAAATAATTCTACAAACACACACACAAAAAAGAGAGGATGAAGCATGAAGAAGCAAAAAAACTCATTCAGATAAACGTCTGTACGAAATATAATGTAAAATATATGTATTCGTAATGTCTAATGATTTTTTTCTTTTTTCAGAGTGGAAATTTAAATAGTGGGGAAGGGAGGCGCTAAAGCAATTGAGGATACAAATGTGAGTTTAGTTTTTATTATCTTCGAAACAAACTAGCAAAGAATAACTCTAAAAATTCACAATTCATAATATGAATCTAATATTTTTATTATTGCTTAGAAGATAAAATTTACTTTGTAGACTTATAGATTGGTTCTTGAATGCGCATATCTTATTTTTGGGTATTATAGTTGAAAAGAATAAGTTAAAGATTGAATAACTTAACTTATGGTGAAAATATTATTCAGTTATATACTTAGCAAAATTACAAAAAACGATTATAATATGCAGGTGAGTTTTGCCGAAAAAAAGTATTCAAATCCTAAATTACTTAATATTCTACTGTGTAAGTGTTGCATGAAGAAAAAAAGAAAAATATATATATTGTAAGCGACAATAACTTTACTTATAAAATATGATGAAACTTTTTATATGTAAATATTCTAAAAATATAAATTAAATATAACTTGAATGAAGTCATAAATAAAATAAAAATTATTATAATTTCATAAACATATTATAATAAAAAAAATAATTATTTATAAAATCAATCATTAATATATTTATATGATCGCACAAACAGCAACCATATTTTCTAATTTTTAATAAATTTATATAATGTTTAATTGGAATAAAATTTCGGTAACTTCAGCGGTTGCAACCTAAAAGTATGAAGTAATGATTCCCAGAATAATTCCTGGCATCGCAATCAATCATTATCAACAATCACTTCATCTACCCGAAAACACGTAATGGCTGAATCTTCCCCTTCAATTTTCAGCTTTTCTTGCTGCCTCAGAGCTGCTAAAAACAACAGTGAGAGGAGATCAAAACTTGAGCTTTATGGATTTGTTCCCATGTGCTACTTAAATTTGTATCTTGAATTTCATTCGATTTCAAGTAGCTTCAGGTCAGTACCCTCTTCTTTTTTCTATTTGAATGGAGTGATTCCAACTTTTCTAGCTGATTCTTGGCTTCTTGCTGTATGAATTTGCTGGTTAGTCACGATGCTAGTTGTTCTAATATTTGCTGTTGCTGTGCGAATAAAGTCCCAAAAGAACTGTGCAGGCTTGGTTAAAAAAGAATTAGTAGTTAAAAGTGTCTTTGGGCTAATTGAGCTAACATTTTCTAAGGTCAATCAATCAGTCTAACTACACATCAATCCCAAACTAGTTGCAGTCGTCTTTATGAATCGGCTGCATTCATTCTGCTCTATGTAGTAGTCATTTGAACATGAGTATGGTGATATTTGAAAAATAAGCAGTATGTGAAGTTAGGTTGAGAAAGGGTATTTGGATATTGAAGTTGTGTTTGGACATTCATTTCACTTAAAAAATGTTGAAGTTTTGTGAGGGAATTTTTTTTTCTTACTTGAAAAAGTGGTAAGAACCAGATTTTCAAACATGAAAAACTTAATTTCAAGTTGGAGTGAAAAATTGACTACAATGCATAACCAAACAGTTTTTTGGAAAAACCAAAAAATTATGTGTCTAACTGCCCCTTAAGCACGTGCTAGGTGTGGGCGTCACAAGGAACTCAATATTGGAAGATGGAATTGGTTTCACTTTTGGTTACATGAAAGGCATAAATTGTGTTATTTGATACTTGTTTATTCATGTCATTAGTTTCTGGTAGATTCTTATCTTCATTGATGGATTCTAAATTTGTCCTTGATTTTCTGTTCTAATCAAGACTGCTTGGTTTCAGATTTTGCGGTGGATCCAATGGGAACTTTAGTAGCTTTACTTTCAATTATGTTGACTCTGGTTAGCCTTCAAGGAGTAACATGTCATGGGGAGCAGCCTCTTTCAAGGATTGCGATTCATAAGACTGTTCTTGCCCTTGACATTCACGCTTCTATTAAAGCTACTCCTTCAGTTCTTGGGGTTAATGTAAGCTCCAATAGCCTTTTCTTACTGGCACATGTATATCACTCAGGGAAAACTAGTTGATGCCGTAAAGCAAGTATGTCAAGCAAGGGAATGAGTTGAATTTACTATGGTTTCTAATAAACAATGCATGTGGTCTAGGTTTGTGAATGAGAAGATACAAAGTTTCTCCCATTCATAGTTTAAATTTTCCTTCAAATTGCAGGGGCGGAACAAAGAATGGGTTGTTCTAAAGTATAGCGTTTCAAATTCCTCGGCCGATGATTGGATTGGGGTATTTTCTCCTGGAAATTTCAGGTAGAAATCAAGTTATCAATTCAATCAAACTATTGCATGGTCTTGATAAATGATATTGTTGGTAATATGAAGTGAATTTGCTATTAAAAAGTTGGGAGTGCATCCTTTTACTTCTTTATGGTACTAACCAGTATGATTTCCTACTTAGCAATAGCTTTCATATTTTCCTCACAGATTCTTAACTATCTCTTTGCTAGGAACTTATAACTAGAAGTTCATAAATCTCTTTTTTTCTAAATGAACTGTTACCTAAACATTTGGTAAAAAACTAATTCTGAGTCCCTTTGAGAATATAACTAGTGAAATTTTAATAAAGTCATGTCAACTATGGTTGCTTTAATTTATTATTCAACATAACCGCGCTATTTTTTTTGGTTAGTGCATCTAGCTGCTTCCCTGAAAATCCCAGAACGTTTCCACCTTTTCTGTGTAGAGCGCCTATAAAGGTTGGTGTTTTGCTCATTTTAATTAGATTTGGTTCCAGAAGTTTCTCTTGAGTGAAGGGATAAACAGTAACCATGACTGTCCCACTGCTTGCATTTTTTATTGTGCAGTATCAATATGCCAATTACTCGAGCCCTCACTACAAAGACACAGGGAAAGGATCGCTGAAGCTTCAATTGATTAACCAGAGATCAGACTTTTCTTTTGCCTTGTTTTCTGGTGGACTCTTCAGTGTATGTTCATAGCTTTCTCATCCTTGTCATTTCTGTCCAGACTCCAGAGTTTACATTTTTGCACTGAATACAAGTTAGTGTATATGTCTTGCCATCAGTACTATCTATTTCACCTCAAGAATATCTCACTCGCACCTAAATTATCTTAATTACTTGCAAATTATTATCTGGACCGAACTTCCTCTGATGTCTTGATTTTCTTCCTTTCGTAGACAAGTTAAATAATTACCTGATCCTTCTTTTTTCTTGCATTTAATTTTGCAAAGTTCAAAGCTTTCAGGAATTTGGAACCTAAATAGAGTAGTTTCTATAATTGTTTTGTGGTTATGTTCATTGTATGGATCTCTTAAACTTTATAGAATGTTGCTTTCGTCTGTCTGTCTGTTCTTTGTGTGGATTAGCTTCTATTTCCTCTTCCACTATTCGGGCTTTTGCTTTGTTTTCATTTAACATATCCAATAGGCGACTTTGTAGTGATTTCATTTTACCTTAATTTATCTCCTGATCCAACAGCCAAAGCTGGTGGCAGTATCAAACGTAGTTTCCTTTGCAAATCCAAATGCACCAGTATACCCACGTTTAGCACAAGGGAAGACATGGAATGAAGTAAGTGTCTACATTTCCTGCAAATAGAGGTCAGAATAAGCTTTTAGTAGTTAGATATTTATTTTTACTTTCTGTGAGCAGGTTATGTTTTGTAAATTGAATAAGAAATTATCTTTTGTGGACTAGGATGTAGTTGCACAAATAAATTGTGGAAATAACCTTCTTTTAACTTTCAGATGACTGTGACATGGACAAGTGGATATGGAATCAATGAAGCAGAGCCTTTTGTGGAATGGGGTCCAAAGGGAGGACAACAGGGGCGTAGTCCAGCAGGGACATTGACATTTGACCGTAGCAGCATGTGTGGTGCGTTGGACTCTTTTATATTTGATTATATATGGTTAAGGAGTAGAACTGGGTTAATTCATGACTAACTGCTTAATGGAGTTAATTGGAAAGAGCCAACTGATAAGTGATAAGAGCATCAGCATGAAAATGAATCATAAGGTAAAACATAGGTATGATGAACATATATTCAAGTTCCACACTGTAAATCACCTTCTATGTTTATTATATAGAAAATAATCTAGAGCCATGTACTTGAAACATAAGATATTGCTCCACGAGAATCAGTGTACTCGTTTTGATAATGTTGTTTTTGGATGAGTTGACATGTCATGTTCTAAGTATAGACTTCTGAGTTCTATTTGTCTTTTGGTACTTACATCTTGGAAGCTAGCAGAATTTGGATGGTATTCAGGGCTATAAAACATGTTGTTTTATTATGTCAAATGTTATGGTGAATCAACAATGGTCTTTCTCATATATGATGCCACTTTCAGGTGCACCGGCACGAACTGTTGGATGGCGTGATCCCGGATTCATCCACACCAGTTTCCTCAAAGAATTGTGGCCGAACACACTGTATGTTTCTTATCCGTCTGTGCGAGAATTGTGTACAGATTGGCATAGATGTCTTCATTCTTCCATAGAACATTGAGAATTATTTTTGGGCATGTGTACTACTTCCATTAGGAAGCTTTGATTTTCACTAACATTCCTAAACTCAATGTCAAAATGTTGTGCATCTAAAACGAAAATTAACTTCATTATATTTGTAGATGAGTTCGACCTAATAACCTTTAATAGAACTGTGGAGTCTTATGTTTTATTTTAGTCGGTGAAATTCTGGATCATGCTGCATCTTGGTCTTTGCAGGTATACCTACAAGCTTGGTCATAGATTCTTAAATGGCACATACATCTGGAATCAAATATATCAATTTAAATCATCTCCTTATCCTGGTCAAAACTCTCTACAACGTGTTGTCATTTTTGGGGACATGGGAAAGGTTTGTAATCTCTTCAGTTTCAGTTAGATTGCTAGAACTTTTGTCTTTCACTTGATCCTGATAGTATTTATTTATCTGGAACGCTCACCATATGCTTTCATTACTGAATTGTGTTCCTTGGTTATGACTTATGCATTATCATGAATTTTCTTTCTTGTTGTGCTTCTTCATGTTGTTTGATTACCAATTGTGAAGCTCTTTTTATTTTTCCATATGGATTATCAAGTTCATGAGGGAGGGGAGCCAGGAAAAGCTTTTATCAATAGCAGAGTAGCATAAGAATGCAAATAGTAAACTATTTTTCTGAATAAGCACCTTTCTGAGGAACCTTCCTAGCTAACTCATCTTGGAGACATTGAACCAGCACATTAATTCCTCCTGATGAAGCAGGTATGGCTGCCTGGTTCTCCTTCCCAATAACATCCTTGGTTGTTTAGGTAGCCCAAGGTGTTCAAAAATGTCTCCTAACCAGAATCCATAGAGCAAAGCATGTCCTTTCTTATCTTGCTTGCAAAACCTGGACATATGACTATAATGAAATATACAATCAACCAATATTTATCGAATTTGAAAAAGAGTCAGAAGAAATGGTTCGAGCCTCTTATTAGGGGAAAGCAAAATGACAATATGTTGCACTGGTCAATTGGTTTGGCACTTATAGAAGCGGACAAGTTTGCTGCAACTCCACATTTGATCCAACTGGCTTTTTAGGATTCAAGGTGGATAGATCAACTAGTTGAAACCGATAGTTATTGTTGTTGTTTGTGATGGCACCACGTAAATGCACGAATGCGTAAAAGCATAGAGAATTGTGATCATTTTGCATCTGTATGTAGCTCAAGAAGAATCCTAAGGCTCCAAGTTATGTGTTCGATTGAAAATCTGGAAAGCTGCAAGGATGACAGAAAGAGCACGGTTTCCTGTGTGACATGGAAAAAAGGACCTAAAAGACGAGAGTCTTCTCTTAGGTTTCTTCCTCCTACGCCTGGCGCTTTCAACTAGTTGAGTTGGTAGCCTCGCCTTCAAGTTTTAAAAGAATTCTAATCACCCTTGTAAAAATTAGTGTACCACAAGAGCTATTAAATTCTATGATTTGCCCAAGTTAATTTGACTTCTATCTCAACTGTTGCATATTCAATATATGCAGATCATGCTAACTATACCAACTGATAAGCAAACTATTTTAAAGTACAAAGAAAACTGTGGTTAGATTGCATTTGATGAATCATCTATTGATAGTAGCACATCCTCAAAGGCAACCTTATCTTTTGACCTAGTGATCCATGTCAAGTTGATGTGTTTTTCTTGTTTTTCCTACTTCCCTATCCACTTGAATTTTCCAATTTTTAAAGTTATTTTAGCTCAACTTACTCGGTAGAAAACGGCAGCCCGATGCTCTAAGCTCCCCTATGCGCGGGGTCCGAGGAAAGGCCGGACCACAACTTAGTACTTTACATGAAAAATGTTAGTTCTGTCGGCCCAATGTTTGATAGTTTCTGTGAACAGTATATTCCTCGTTCAAGGACCAACTTCAACTTTCGTGATATTTTTCTATTTTGTGTTTGCTTTCCTTCACAAAATCATAGATTAAACCGCTGGTTAAGCACATTCTGAAATTACTATTCTGATCAGGTTGATCTTGTAATGATCTACTTCATCTTTCCAAGCTGCAGGATGAAGCTGATGGATCCAATGAATATAATCAGTTCCAACCTGGCGCTCTTAACACTACAAATCAGCTTATTAATGATTTAGAGAACATTGACATTGTATTCCACATTGGCGATATCTGTTATGCCAATGGCTACATTTCACAGTGGGATCAGTTTACTTCTCAGATTGAGCCAATTGCCTCAACTATACCTTATATGCTTGCTAGGTATGCTCAGTTCAACGGAGAACCTTGTTAAACATATAAGAATTTTCTGCTTGCTTTGGGTAAATTCTTAAACTTTATTCTGCAGTGGCAACCATGAGCGCGACTGGCCTGGTACGGGGTCATTTTATGGGAATATGGATTCAGGTGGAGAATGCGGAGTTTTAGTTCAGAATATGTTTTATGTTCCCACAGAAAACAGGGATAAGTTCTGGTATGGTGATTGTACCTATCTGATTATTGCATTTCAATAGTTAATTTTTCCGGCTCTTGTGACATATAATCATCACTCAACTATGAACCTCACTGTATCTGTGACTGTCAATCATTTTCTTTTTCTATTCATGGAATATAATCTTTTGAAGAATGTCATTTCATCTGCCCCTCCACTAGTTATCATTTCGTGTCCAATGGTTCTTTGAGATACTAGTTCCGATATATTCTTGTTATCTTCTCCCAGGTATTCTACCAACTATGGTATGTTCCGGTTCTGCATAGCTGATACAGAACATGATTGGAGGGAGGGAACCGAGCAATATAACTTCATTGAACACTGTCTGGCATCTGTAGACAGACAAAAACAACCGTGGCTGATCTTCCTTGCTCATCGGGTACTGGGATATTCTTCAGATTCTTCATATGCTGATCAAGGATCTTTTGCAGAACCTATGGGTAGGGAAAGCCTTCAAAAACTCTGGCAGAAGTATAAAGTTGATATAGCCATATTTGGCCATGTTCATAACTATGAAAGGACTTGTCCCATTTACCAGGTATATTTGGAACTTCTGAACTTGATCTTCTATTATTCATAGTGGCCATATGGTTTAACAGACAACAAATATTAGGATGTTTCCACACATCATATTTACATTATTCCTGACATGAAATGGTTCCACATTCTTTATTTGACTGATGCAAAGATTAACACTTCCCTGTTCACCGCAGAATATTTGTACAAACAACGAGAAGCACTTGTATAAAGGCGGCTTGAATGGAACTATACATGTTGCTGCTGGAGGAGCTGGAGCAAGCCTTTCAGATTTTACACCCATCCAAACTAAATGGAGCATCTTCAGGGATTATGACCATGGATTTGTGAAGTTGACAGCATTTGATCATTCAAATCTGCTGTTCGAGTACAAAAAGAGCAGGGATGGTAAAGTCTATGACTCATTCAGGATATCTCGAGACTATAGAGACATACTGGCCTGCACAATCGACAGCTGCCCGAGCATGACCCTTGCATCTTGATCAATTTAGGTAAATGCATGATTCAGTTCAATTCTGGCATGCTATACATTCCAATATATTTGTAATCTTCAAATCTACGATCTCAAAAAGTAAAAATGGTCGAGAATTATTTCAGCAAATATGATATAAAACCATCTGGCTTCTGCTCATCATTTTCCTGATGCCTTAATGTTTGAATCATAGGAAGACAGGGTGATAAATTTCAGAATTCAATGTAGAGGTGGAAAAATCAGCTCATAAGGTTATAACCTACCCGATTTGCTCAAGTTTAAGCTGATAATTGACCCGCTCATTTATTACCTCTCCCCGTTTCAGCTCAACTCATTTCAGTTCATCAAAGTTTGAGTTGATATCTTGCCCAATTTGATCTATGAGAAATCTTATCAAAATATTTTTAAAAAGGTATTTTATTTTATATAATATATTATATTTAGTCATAATAAATAAAAATATTAATGTTACAGGTTATCAAAAGATTATAAAAGAACAACTAAAACAATTAAAACTTAATTAAAATTGGACGGGTTGGGTCATGACCCACATTTTAGTCCATTTCAGTGCAATCCCTTTCAGTCTAAGTAACATTTGAACGGATCAATAACCTGTTCATTTATTAATCAGTCTATTTTAACCCTCCTAAATTTAACTCAGCCCACCCATTTGCTACTTATAATTCAGAGCATAGCTATGAACTTTAGACATCTGCAGGATTTTAACTCTGTACCCCAAATTCTAGTACACCTTATACGTCAAAGCATTCCACATCAACAGCAACTAACAACCTTCTGGTATTTTGTCTTGTGAATTTTCTCTGAATTCATACAGAGAAATTTTCGTGGTTTAAACCTTACTCTATTTTTGTAGTATTGTCTTCTAGGGTTCACATGATATTTGATAAACGCTTCTGATAAAGAAAGAAGAATGTAATTAAAGAAGTGTGGAATCATCTTTTTCTTTTGTTTGCTTTCCTATGGTAAAAGTGAATAGTTAACCATTACTGCCGATTTTTAACACAGTAAGAAAAGCTTGCAACTTTTAGAAGTCAGAAAGTAGGAAGCAAAATGTTTACTAAGAAAATAAGTAGGTTTTTCACTTATTTTTTAATGTAGCAAATAATATTATTCTAAAAGCATTTATATATTATTTTGAACAAATATTATGGAAGATGAAAGCGAAAATAAGGTATGTTAAAGAATGAAGAGTAGACAATTAATGTAAAATATCAAATGTGAAACTTGCTTTTTTCAACTTATAAATAGAGAAGTCATTTTTCTTGAACTTTATTTATTTTTTCTAGAGAGAATATTTTAACCAATCGAACATAATAAAATTAAAAGAATATTTCCTTCACACCAAACACACCCTAGGCATCTAGAAGTCTATATTTTCACCTTCAAACTTCTGTTATTAGGATTAAGATTTCAAGTGCAAGCACATGAACCGGATACTTACTCCATGGTATAGGTGACTAGTACGAGCATACATGGCCATTGACAGCAAAGCTTCATCGCTTCAGGTCATTTGCAATTCAATAAACATGCTGTTGAAAGAACCTCACAGAGTCATATGACTGACTATCATTCTCAGTTATGTTAAAACAGCCTTACAAGTCATCTTCAACTTAACTCTTATGACTTGCACCAGCCATAATGCAACATTTAAAAGTCTTCACGTGATCAATGATAAATAACAACCATATAAATAAGAATGTTGTAAGATCTAGAGCATTTCTTTATAACTAGTCTGTAGTCTGTACAGCATTAGCTCATGGACTGTTGGAGCCTTAGATGTGCTTCTATCCAGTAAATAGAGTTTTCCCCTGTACCCCATCATTATTTACTGCAAATAGAGACCACAATTGCGACTTAAAGACGAAGACTACAAACTCAATAGACCCTGGAACAGCACTAGACCGTAACGAGTGACATACCACAACCACTATAAAAATTCTAAGAATTGAAACAGGCTGGTCTTTTCATCCATTTACAGGGGTGTCTACAAATCCTTGTAAAACCTGTGGTTCTGAGACACAACAGACAAGTAATATGACTGAACCCTAAACATACACTGCAAAAAAAAAAACAGAAAAGAAAAAAGTAGAGCACTAAAAGCACCAGGGATTTTGAAGAGCAGCCACATACAGTCCCCCCAAAGCCTCAGGAGAACTAACAGCCTTGGCGAAGTTTCATCCTTAGTGAAATAACCTTCAGAACATCTTCCTGAATATTTAGACGTGATCAATGGGTTCTGTCCTGTCCTGCACAGCAAGCCTCTCTGAAACATCAGCAAGTGATTTTAGGTTGCAATTGATCAATGCTTCAACAAAATAACACGTCTCGTCTTTGGTGTTTCCTTCGGGCACGTCCACCACAAATGATTCAATCACTAGCGTCCCAGGTCTTCCATCAATCACCTCCGGGTGGACAGATATGATTGAGGAGTAGTTCTGGAAAAGATCATTTAGAAAAGATGAGATAAAGGCAAAATACACTGCAGAATATTTATTGAATGTAGTGAAAACAATACTATAGGTCGGAAGCAACCACAAAGTATCTCTCTCTCTCTTTGTAAGAGCAAACTAATCTATCATGTTTAAGCTGCTAAATTAAAAGTAGTTCATCCAGTGATTCCTTCAAAAGAATCCAAATACATAAAACTACACTTGCCTTCAGAGGACATGCATCACCATCATTGAGCAATCAATTTACATTATTCTGCATTCCAATTAAAAAAACCACGTGGAAGTCCTTAACCCAATCCAACTCACAAGTTCAGACATCTGCATTGCACTGTGCTACATAACATATCATCCTCCCTTTATTACCAATAAGATTGCAAGTGTTGCTCTAGTAAGATTGTCACAATAAAAACAACCTGACTATATCTACAATGTTTGTTTTATATATACATATATTTGAAATGGACAATGTTTGTTATTTATTTTGAACAGGTACCAATTTGGACAATGTTTGTTATTTTTGGTGCGAATATAACAAACCTTAATCATTTTTGCCAAATCAAATAACCAATAGAGTTGGCCCTAAGAAAGGATTTGCACCAGGAAGATACACACTTCTCTATCCCTCAAATGCCTATGAACTGATCTGTTATCTTCAGTTCTCAGCACACAAGTCAAAGGGGGCATTAAAAGGTATAACATGACACGGTACAATCAGAGAAAGTCCCGTGACGATGATTCACTGCACTAAAGCTTTATTCTGAAAAGCATCAACCTAAAAGAGAATGAATTGATCTTTTAGATGATCAAACATGCTAAAATTTTGCCTGCCTAGAGTACCAGACTGCAATACCCATTTTTTTGTAGACAAGTTGTAAGCTATTTTAGTGGAAAAGGATTACTAGTCTGCAATATCACTAGCACAAAATATCAATATCAGATGATTGGAGCTCCACTATACACATATATGACTAAGCACTTGAAAAATAGAACTGTAAATTAGAAATCAGAAGTATATTAAGTAATTCAAGTTAGAAAAGTATGACTAATTTGGAGGCAAACTTCTACCACAGAAATGTTCATCCGCTGAGAAAAAAAGCCCAATTTCAAGGTGTACTTAATAACAACAAAATCTCAAAAATTGTTAAAAATCAGAAAAAATAATTGAAAAAAGAAAAGAACCAAACAAGAGAGAATTGTTTAATACCCTAAGTCTGTGATCTCCGCCAACAATCCTGACACTTAAGATGTGCTCTTCATCATCAAGAAGCTCCAATCTCTCAGTACTCGTTGTTGCAGGGAGGCCTGACTTGACATCAACTTCCCTAAGACTACCAATCTCAAGATCTCCTTGCACGATGCACCTGCTTACAAAGGGCTTGTACTTTTGTGGCTGATCAAACCGCCTAACCAGTGACCAAACCTGATAAAAAGAGGAAGACCCAACAACCATTAGGACTCGCTGAACACAAAATATAAAATGCAAGTTTCCTTCATGTTACCAGAGAAATTAATTTTGTCCTGCTTGCAGTAATATGAATTGATCCAGAACTTTGGTCAAAGTAAAAAGCATAAGGCAATCAACTTGGAGAATAACTGCAGATGAGTCATTTGCCCCTTTTGCATAATCAAAGAATGCATCAATTGCTCATGCATTTAGCCTTTTGTCTCTGTTCACTATAAGCATTTGCATTAGGTAGTTCTTGAAGGAATCTTTTGGTTCACGACCTAGTTATGCAAGAATCATAGTACAAGGTTACATGCGAAAATGATAATACATGAACTGTTTTGCCATGGATGATAATAGTACAATACACAATTAATTAAGCACCATTTGTGATGCCAAATCAAGACTTGGCTAATCCTAGTAATTCTAATTTATGTATTCTTATTCCATGATAAAGATTCCCATATACGTTATGCAAGTATTAGTCAAAGGAGTTTATACACTATACCAAACATTGCATTTATAATGAAGAGTTTTATAGCAGGGGTCTTTTCTTATACAACTAACGAAAAGAGTAGTAAGGGTCAGTTTCAAGACCGGATAAACCAAACAGCTAAAAGACTGGAACTCAAAGAAGATACAGGGTGAGTTCCATATCAATTTTCCCATGTTCAGTTGGTCAAAATTTTTACAACATATTTGCTCTAAAGAAACAAGTGAAAGTAGGAAAAACAAGTTACACAACTAGCATTTTACCTCAACTGTGTCCTTCACAGCACCACCTCCCATAGTATTTATATATAGTATTTGTCTAGATTATATATTTACTACAAGGATAATCTTTTTATTTACATACGGAACATGAGTAAATGACTAAGAAATCCACTTATTTTCTTGAAAAATATTTCCATTGGAACACACACAAAATCTTTGCTTGACCTAAAATAGGAAACAAAACAAATTTCCTCGGTTTCATCTTCTCTACAAATTTGACCAAGACACAAAACTAAGAAGGAACTTGACGGTCTGGCTACCAAAATCAAAGCCTAGTGACGTCGTATTTTTCAGAAAAACGGGAAAAAAGAACTGAGAACACGGATCAATACAAAAATCAGGAAACAGGTCAAGATATCCACAAAAAAATTACCTCGTTCGGAACCATACAATCATCGCAAATATAACGAATCTACTGTTTTAGCTTCAAGATATTAAAAAGAGATAATCAATCTCGAGAGTACACTCAGCTGAAAATAAATCAATCGATCCACGGAAAAGAAAAATGCAAAGGCATTCACAGCTCCACAAAAGTATATAAGAAAAGGAGAAAGAGGAGGACGAACAAGATGAACAGGTGCTCGAATGTGCTTGACTAGAAAGGAACTGCATTGATTCTCCGCAGGCTCATGAAGATGATGCTTCCTTGTATACTCTTTCTCGACACCGCTGAATCCATTGGCGTTCATCATCGCTTAGTTTCCTGCAGACCTACAAGAGAACTCTTCCAACTCCTATCTCTCTGAGTCTTTTCTCACCGTCAATATTAACCAATGGACGGCGTCTATTTCTCTCTCCCGGTGACCGGAGAAGCACTCGGACGACGGAGCAAGATTTCACAGAGACGATGTTAGCTGGTTAACAACAGCTTAACGCGTATTGAACTCGCAAGTGGACGAGTCGGACTCGGTTTATTTGAGAAGTCGCCACCGCCATTACAAACAGATCTCCATTATCGATTTAGTAGTATTTAATTATCTCTCCTGGAATATTAAAACATTTTCGGCGTCTTGTTGCTCTTCGTATTTTTCCTTTTTTACCCTTCATATTGTCCGCATTTTCCCGGTGAGCCACTGTTTTTGTCCATTTCTGGAGTTGAAACCTCTGCAGTTCCCAAAATGCCCCTTAATGCGTCCTTTATTTACGGGATAGGTTTCTCAGTTTCAGCTCCTTACTATTGGAACCAATAAAAAATCTGTAACAGCAAAATAACTGTTCTTGTCTTTATTGTTCGGAGCAGGAATTATATTTTCATTTTGAGCATGTCTGAAAAGCCACATAATAATTGAATTTAATTATAATTAGGTATAATTATATAGTTTAGTATATTTATTTGGTTAGGTAGTTATATGATTAATAGAAAATTGAGTGTAATTGGGAGGGTGTAATTACACTCTTCAATTCTTAGGGGAGGTGAGAATTGCAGGTAATTACATGATGCAATTACAAGGTTACTTTTTAATTTATTTATGTTTGTTATTATTTTAATTTATTTTCTTTATTTCTTCATTTTAATTTCTAGTTTATTTTTATTTTTTATTTTTTATTTTTTTATTTTATATTATTTACCTTTTTTTTCTTTCTTCTCATTTCCCAACCTTTACTTCTTTTTATTCTATGTAATTACTCGTATTTTTTATTTTAAAAAAATAATATTATTATTTTAACTTTTGAATTAACGTAGAATTTTATTATTTAATTATGTTATAGACTTATTTTCATTTTCTTTTAAATTATATCTACTTAAGTTATAGTGAAGCTTATTTTAAATTATGTTGAAATTTGATACAAGAGTATTTTGTTTACTTTTTTTAAAATAATTTATTTTATATTTTGGGTTCTAATTTATTTATTTTAGTAGTATTTGACTTGTTATTTCATAATGCATGTCACTCATTTTTTAATTAGAATTGATAGATTATTATTTGTCAAATATTTAAATAATTTTACGACATTATGTTTATAATATTAATATTTTTTTTCAAACATGTATTCTATGATGTTCTTAGAAAATATGAATTTTAGTTTTTATAATTAACTAAATTAAAATATTTTTATTTAAAATATGTATCTATTATTTTTTTAATCATATTAATTAAAAATATATATTTATTAATTATTATATTTTTTAGAGATAATATATATCTTAAAATACCTAATTTAATATCATTTATAAAGTTATATATTTGTCAAATATTAATTTTTGATAATTAATTTTTATTTTTAAAAATTAATCTAACTATTATTTTTTCAATCATATTAGTTAAAATTATATATTTATTAATTTTTTTTAGAGATAATATATATGTTAAATACCTAATTTGATAACATTTATAAAGACATATATTTGTCAAATATTATTTTTTGATAATTAACTTTTATTTTTAAAAATTAATCTAACTGCATAATTACGCTTATGCAACCAAACATCATGACAAACAAACAGGTCATCGTATTTACTATACTATATAATTACTAGGTTGTGTGATTACTACCCTATTAATTATACTAATTCCACTTACATCGTGGCTTTCCAAACGGACCTTTAGTATTTTATATTTATAAGATTGAATTAATTTAAATTTGTGTAAAAAACTCTTACTATCAAGTAAAAAATTATATATCAAAGATGAGTTTGTATTTTAAAATTTAATCGAAAGTCTTTAATTAAAAAAATAAAAAATATTTATTATTCTGTCATAATTTTTGTAAGGGCACAAAATTTTCCTAACTTCTTTTTTCTTCAGTTTCATATTTATTGTATATTCTTTTCGTTATTTTTATTTATTGCTTGAATTACTTTTTTGGAGTATGTTGGAATATGCTTGAATTACTATTATATTACTAAATAAGTCCTTGTCATCTTCGACAGTTATCATACTACTCCACCTTTCTAATGCGTGAAAATCATTTGTAGTTTTATATGTTTTAGTTTTATTTTAAAAATTAAACTTTTCCTATAACTTTAAAAATAGTTATTCTTTCTCTTTCTAAATTTTTCAAAATTTACTGTTAAGATAAATAGAGTGAGCGAAAATTAATGTTTCATACCAAACACTTTCTAAAGAAAAAAAAATTGAAGTATCAAAAACAAAAAATAAGAATTACAAAAGACATCAATTACATAAAGAAGCACAATTATAAGTACTTCCATAGTCAATTCTTTCCTCTTGTGATTGTAAAATTATTGTATTTGACTTATAAGCGAACTCATATATATTGAACTCGTGTTGAATTTACGTTCGTTCAAAAATTCAAGTCAGAAAATTAAATAGCTAGTAATATATTTAAAAAAAAAAAAAAGAGGTTTCACCACTCTCCTAATGAGAAAACAAAAATGAACATTCAATAATTTCATAGGTGATTGTTATTTGTAAATTAGTTAAGTCGTATGAATTAGGTAGAAAGGAGTTGAGAAGACATATTATTTAAGTAGCAAATGTAAATAGATGAAAGATTTGTTATAACTCACGAGAAATAATTAAATGTAATAATTATGATAATTTATTTAATTATTAAATAAAATAATTAATAAAAAATGAAATATATAAAAATAAAATAAAGATAAATAAATTTCTAAACCATAAAAATATGTCATTAACTATTTATTTATGTCTAGCTTTACTCTCTATATAGATTGAAATGCCTCTAATAATTGATCGAACTTATGTGCCAATAATATGAGCGAGCTAAGAAGAACGTATGATACACGTGCATATTAAAAGCTTGAAGTGATGACTTTTATTTAACAAAAATGAATATTACTATAAAATAACTATTCTGTCTTTATTTTATAGTTTGATACTGCTATTAAATAATTTTTTGTCACCTCTAATTTTTATCGTGTTATAATCTTTTTAAAAATAAAGACTAATTTCACATTTTAGTAATTTTAAGTCAATACTTATTTGTGAATAGGCTAAACAGTCAAACAGACACTTGTAATTATATCGATTTCTGTGTTTAAGTTACGAAAATTCATCTAAACACATTTACTTAATTAAAATATACCATTAAAACGTCTCTAATCGTTAATTAAATTTAGATAGCAATAATATAAGTGACTTAAAAATAATGTCTGATATACGTGTTTAGTAAAAGTATAAAGTAATGACTTCTGTTCAAACAAAAACGAATATCATGATAAAAAATCATAATAACAAAATAATTATTTTGTCTTTAATGTTTAAAGCACGACTATTTGTTATATTTGATTTTTGTTATTTTAATTTTATCAATTGAATTGCTAATATTAAATAATTTATTTTCATCTTCAATTCTTGTTGTATTACCTTTTTAAAAATGAAGACTAATTTCACATTTTTCAAGTTTTCAGATAAATATTTATTCATCAATAGACCGGATTATTTGATACTTATAATTATATTGATATATATTTTCAGTCCTTTATTTTACGAGAATTCATTCAAATATTTATACATATATATGTATATATATATTTTTAGATATCTCTAATTATTGACTGACTTATGTATTAACGATATGACCAAATTAGAAATAATATGTAATATACATGTGTATTAAGTGCACGCAGTGATGATTGTTTTTGTCTTTATTGTTTGAAGCACGATTTACATTTTTTTCTATTTCTGAAAGTGCCTATTAGATTGTCAAATAGCCTCACTGCTAAAAATATCATCAAAATTAACGGAATAAAAATAGACGTACAGGATTGGTGTAAAATATTGAGGGAAAATAGATTTAGTTTATCAGTTTTTATTTTTATTTTTATTTTTTAATTATTTAAAAAAAAAATAACAGACAGGATCGATTATCTATCGATTTTTTTCGCCTACAATTTTTTTTAAAAGAAAATCAATAATGTCCCTCGTTTTTTTTTTCTTATTTTTTAAATAAAAATCAAGGGACAACATCGATTTTTGAAGTGTAAAATTGTAGTCGAAGATAATAAATAAAAAAATGAAATATTTAATCAAAGAGCATGTATAATCGAGTGGTAAAATTATCTAATGTTATAGTAAATACCCGAATTCGAATCTAAGTAGCTATATATATAAAACTGACGGACAAACCGATCCCGTCACTCGATTTTAAAAAAAAAATTTAAATTAATTTTAACTTTGATAAAATTGACGGACTGGATCTGTTGTCCCTCGATTTTAACCAACCCGGTCTATCTGTTTCACAATTTCGACGAGCCAAATTTTGATGACAATAAATATGCCGATTTGACATCAATTTTGCCCAAAAAACTGATTTTATCTGTTGATTTTGACGGTAATTTTTTGGATAGTTTTTTTATAGTACCTTTGGTTGTTACGTTGAGCATGTGAAGTATGGTCCCATTGACATAAAGATTTGCATTATCCGGTATAGATGGTGGGGCGAATTGTTTTTGCATATTCAATTTTTGGTATTTCATCATTTGAATTTGAAGTTTTGGTATTTCATCTATTTAAAACAACACAAACAACAAATGCACGTAAGAAAAGAAATAAAGACTAAAAATAGAGTTTACATTAATTAGTAAAGGGCAATGAGATTGTAGTGATCCACGCGCTGATGAATTTGCAGCCGCCGCCAACGGTTACGGGGGCGGCACTCACATATCTATTGGTCCCTTTATTTTTCCTTCCTTTTGACTCCTCCCTTTCGCAAAAAAAAAAAGTTGTGGATGTTTGATTGAGAAAATTATTTATATTAAAATTTTAAATTTTAATATATTTTAAAAAAATATAATTTATAACTTGTATTTATAAAACTAGCAAAATTATTATATCTTGATTAATTTATTTAAAATATATAATTAAATCTATTTTAAAATTGATAGTCACCTTAATGGATATTTGTCCACAAAAATCAAATAAAGATATATTTATTTTACTTAAAAAAAATATCGAAGTATGAGTTATTTCAGGGAGAAGTTATTTTTTTAACTTCTGAAAAACAGCTTCTTTTATTCCTTTATTTTTTTAACTTCTGAAAAATAACTTCTATTACTTCCTAAAAATATTTATTTTCTTCCAAATATTTGGCCAAATATCTCATTTTCTTAAAATAAACACTTTTGACCTTTTAAAAATTTGATGAAATAAATTATTAATTGAAAAAAAATATATCACGTTGATATATAAAAAAATATTAAGGCGACATATGAAAATTTAACATTATAGGAATAAATAAGATTTTTTTTTGATAGTAAACGAGTAAATATGACTTCTTAAATATAATTTATTTATGAAAATATAAAAAGAAATACTACTCTTTTTCATATTTTTCTTTAATCATGTCGAAAAGACAGGCTACAAAGGCGTCTGAGGAAAAAAGTTGTCCTTTTACCCAATTTAAGGTGAGAATTTAATAGGAAAGGCAGCCGCAAAATTATTACAATTTATATTTGGAAGTAATCGAATTTAACTTTATTTATGAAATTATAAAAAGTAGTTGAGAACTTATGAAGTTGTCTCTCATGTCAAAGTTGCTATTCGAAGCAATGGACCAATAAGATAACCCCAATTTAAGCCATGTTAGTTTCTAGGGACATCATTGGCTATTATTTTACAACTGTGGACCCCAACTATTTTAATTTTCTGGTCAAGTCTACTTTTATCATTGGCTATTAAAAAGTAGAGTGAAGAGATGTGAAGTGATGGTCGCTTTGCTTCTTTTGACGTTATTTGAAACTTGAAACCAATACGACCTTATGGTTACGTTAGGTATCGTGAAAATAATTCTTTTTTAAAAAAATCTTTTCTTATTTAATTGATTAGTTTTTTTAAAAAATATTTTTTTATTATTATAAGAAAATAAGTTTATAAGTAGTATTTATATTTATCGTCTTCTCTTTATTCTTTAACATATTCTATATTCTCATCTCTAATTCCGTAAGCTTATTTTCGTCACTCCATAATTCTGTTATCGCCCTCATATTTTGTAATAATTATTTTAATTAAATATTAAATAATATAAAAAATTTACTTTTTATCCAAAAAAAAATTTTTGACGGAGGATTTTCCTTTCATACCAAACGCACGCTAAATTGAAGTGGCCTGGGGATTCAATTTTTACTTTATTATATTAAAATTATTAAATTATAAGAAATAATTAAATAATTTTATTTAAATATTTTAAATTATTTTTCTATAATCATATCATCATTAGTGAAGATTGACTTGACACATCAAAGACCTGAGTTTTTGATTTCTCATTTGATATTCTATATTTATATTATGGGCTGATTAAATTCATATTCGCGCGGAGAGGTTCCATATTATGAGCTGATTAAAGATATTTATCGCTCCACTGTAATACTTATTTGTCTTCTTCTCTTTCTCTCGTTACGGGCTTAATATTACATAATTTTATTCAAAATTAAAGTCGATATCTAGTTGATTCAAGCTTAAATTACAAATAAATAATTGGTTATGTTAGGACAAGAATCAAGGGTGAGGATTAATTAGATGTTATGTGTATTGTTGTTTTCATACCAAGTTGAATAAAAACGATTTAATGATTAGATGTTATATATATGTGGTGTTGTTTTCATATTGAATTGAAAATTGATTAGCTTACGTTTGTCCAAATATTTTTAATTAGAAATCTAGAACCTTGATGATCATAATTCAAATCGGTGGACCCAAAATGAACGCAAGTTGATAGCGCACCATCTATATGATTAATAATTACTATGCTTTTACCACTTTGTTAACTATATTTAGCCAGCGTTTTGATGATAAATTTTGAAAATTTTGATCTTTAAATAATAAATAAAATTTTAATTTTTTTTTAGAATTTTCATTTATAAAATTTCAATTTTTTTCAAATAAAATATATATTTAAATATAAATTTTTATTTTTAAAACTCAAACTTTTAACTGTAAAATTTATGGCTAAACGAAAGCTAACTTTTATTTTCTTCTTGTTCTATCAGTTAGGTAACTTCTGGTTTTCTTGAGAATGACAAATAGTAGTCCAACTATTTTTGGCAGCGTCTTTCGTTTTCGCTAATGGTCATTGTTGCTTTCTTCATCTCAATAAAATAAATATTGTCTAAATTTATTTTATGCTTATTAAAAAAATAATAAATGTAAAATATATTTTATTAAATTATTCATATTTATTAGATACTTCTTTAATATAGTTCAAAGCCTAAAAAAGTCAAATATTTTTTTTTATAGAAAATTTTCAAAACGGATCAAGAATTGAGTGATGTATGCAAAACTTCAATTGCACCACGACTTGCAAACCCAATTAACTGAGCACTGAACGACGTTAAAGTTCTCCTTCATAATTTTTTTTTTAAAACTATTCACTGGGTCATCAATAATCAAAATCAAAACTAATCTCTTCCGGATCGTGTGACAGTGTCCGCGATCAACTTTTCTCCATTACATTGTTTTTCCAACGTTTGGCGTGCACCTTCCCACGACCCAAAAGGAATTTCTTTTATTTAGTAACTACAGAATCCTAAAGGTACATGTTAATGCCAAATTTAATTTTATAAAGTGATATTCACCAGTCATGTTAGAATTGATTAGTCATTGTAATTCACATGACAAACTTTATTTTTGCTAAAAAATTTATATATAGAGTGTTAGCAACCCATCATGTCATATAATTTTTGAAGATTGTATGTTATTTTAATCAATCATTATCATTTGCAAGATTTCGAAAATCATCTATTTCTAAACAAAACACTCACATGAGATGTATCAATTGTTGGCAAAAGAAAGGGGTACTAAAATGGATGTCAAGGATCACCAATGTATTTGTTCCCTTCATATGTTACAAGCTCTGTACAAAGTTCCATAATGTTTGTTACCTTTATATGTACAAGCCAATTTCTTTGTACTTTAGCACCTTCTTGCTTTCATTTTAGCAAATTGGCCAAAAAGGACCAATTACCATGCTTTCCTTCTTCTTCCAAAGGGCTTTTTTCACTTTTATGCTTTCTTTTGATCATCTCTAGTTTCATAATATCAACACTCAAGCACCTAAAATGCAATTATTGTGGAAAGCCTTTGCATATATTAATACTCCTTCCTTTCCATTTTATATAAAACACTTTTTTTAGATAATATTTAATAATATTATCAATATTTTATTTATTTTGGGACTCACTCATTTGGTAAAATTTTTACAAAAGTATACTTTTCTATTATAAAAAGATTAGTTTTTAAAGAATAATTTTCAAATATTATAAATTTGTTATTTTATATTTAATCAGAACATCAAATTATGTCACGTAAATTAAAATGGAGCTAAGTATTATCACTTTCTCATAACACTATCATAAAGCAATTTCCATGAAGAATATATATAGTGGGACTGAAGCTGCACGTTTACCTCCCCTAACATGTTCGCAGGCTTTATTATTATTATTATTATTATTATTATTATTATTAATGCATTAGCATTTGGACCATGCTTTCCTTTTTTAATTTTCTCCACTACATTTTGTCCACTCATATATATAATTGCATTTAATTAATTAATCAATTAGTATATACACATAATAAGTTTACCAATTAATATTTTCATCAGTTAATTAGAACGACAATGAACTTTGATAATTATTTTGCTTTCCTCGAAATGAAACGAAAGTAGTGTAACAATATTAGTAAGTTTAAATTAAATTGTTTAAAAATATATATATATATATATATATATATATATATAAAGGAATCATTCTTTTGATAATCAATTAAAAGAGAAAAAGATTCATGTAAATTAAAAAAGGATAGAATAAAAATTTTCAAGCTAATCATCTACATAAAAAGGTTTTGGCCCCTTTAAAACCCTAGGGCCCCAAAGTCTTTGAAATTTCTTCCCCAAAATCATTTCTTTTAAAGATGCATAAACCTTTTCTTTTTTCCCTCTCTTTTGAGATTCTTCCATTTCCAATCCATTTCTTTGAGACTAACAATTTGCTTTCGTACAGAAAGTTAGGGAAAAAAAAAACATTATTAGAAAATAAAAAATTAGTGACGGATCAATTCTATAGCTAAACAACAAAAATCTTATGCTAATTTCATTTAGCTACAGATTAACAACGAATTATAAGAAAATATATTCCATTAGTTAGAAGCTTTTTACCGATGAATTAACTGAAAAGTACCGATAAAATTCCGTAGCTAATTTCATATTTTTTTATAATAGTGATATATGTAAGAATGGGAGCATCAATTAAGGAAGAGAACAATATAATTTTGTAGTAGAAAGCAAATAAAAGCAAATAAAAGCTTGGATTACCTTAAAAAACGTAAACAAGAAAAAGAAAATAGTACTTTTTAGAAAAGTAAATTGAGTCCTTTAGCTTCTTAAAAGACGTCTCCCTTGATAAAGAAACAAACAACATATATAGTATATTGCATACGAGCTACCAGTACTTGAACATTTAAGAAGTAATCCATCCGTTTCATTTTATTCATGCGAACCTGTTTAACTAGCTAGACACTGAGATTTTTTAAAACGGGTTTTTAATGTTTGATCGATCTATTTATAATCGCTAGTTAAATATATAAATATATAATTAGTTATTATTATTTTGAACGATGATTGTACAAACATAAGTTATTTTTATAATGATTTTTAGGAGTGAGAGTGGAAATAGAATCTAGTGATGAAAAGACAGTATACTCATCTAGAAGCATATATAGTCCAAGATAATTGAAAGGAACACTAATTAGCATGCAACCAAGAATCCCATAAAGTATCTTTTGTTTCTTTTATATTAAAAAAATATATGAAGTAGACTAGATCACGAATGCATGCATTGTATCTGAAAATAAACAACAAAGATCAGAAGAAATACAAGTCAATGGAGAAAACTAATTTATCAAGATAGTACTCAAGCATATCTTTCAATATGATTTGACCATCTTAATCAACAACTCACGTGTAATCCACTCATATCATCTTCACATCAATACCAACTTCCATTGTAAAATTATACTTTTTTGAAAAAAAAATTATTTTTCAGGTTTTCTTTTGACTTTTTTATGTTCGATATATAAGTAAAAAAAGAAATTTATAGAATGGGATGATGTACCGGTGGGAATGGAAGCGACATAGGTGGAACGAAAATAAAGCATATGTTGGAGAATAAGATCGTGGACAGAATACAATTATTGTGAAATATCAGTAAAACTCAACAAAATCAGCTGGAATTGGTCATTGCAGTCAATTGATCTGATCCAAATCCCCCCTCCCAGCCTCCCCCACATTATAAGTTTCAGAACTTACGTAAAGACAATGTGGATGAGTTAGCTAGTGATTGAACTAAGTACAATCACTCCAATGAACCTTTGTCAGAAAATATTGTTTGGTTTTATTCTGAATTTCTATATTAGTTGAATTTTATATTATAATTGTGTTTTATCTTAAAAAGATTTTTTTTTGTGGATAAGATTTCTTTGTGAAAAAAGATTTTACCATAGCTATTCTTTTTCTTGATGGAGAAGATTTACACTTCTATAAATCGAAGATATATTCTTCTTATACACAAGACAATAACATACACAATGTAGTTGTTTAGAGAATTTTGTTTAGGATGGGATTTATTCTCTGTTTAGCTTTAGAATATTTTTATATTAGTATTATCATATATAGATCAATCGATCAAATTTATATCATAAAGTCTTTTTGTTATAGCTTTTTTTTGTCATATAATTTATCACTGTCAAAATTTATAATTATTAACTTTCAAATGACGTGTTGATTATTTCAATCCGAACAAATAGGATAAGGAGACTACCTTTGACAAGTTCAAATTCAACTCATTCAATGACAATACCCTTGGCCTTATCCTGTTCAGATAAAGGCTCTTTACTGCAAACTATTAATGACAATACTTTATTCGTTGAGATTTCATAAATGGGTCCGAAAAAATTGAATGTACATGGATTTTATTTTTATTTTTATAGAGGTAAAAAAAATATTTTCGGTTAAAAGATCCTCAATTTAAAAAAAAACAGATTTTAGAATCGAATTTGAGAAATATAAAAGTGAATATGTGATGTAAATAACTAAAGGAAGAAATAATGACAACAAAAAATAAAAGGCAACAAAAAAAATAATAATAATACAATAAATAATAGGAGAATACAATAAACGGAAGAATAGTAAGAGATAATATGATGACTGAGGAGAAGAGAGAGAAAATTAGGTGCCCTAAATTAGATTCATGCTCTCTCCCAGGAGAGAGGGAAATCTCTCGCCTGTTTATTAATTTTTTATTTTAAGTCATATTCTTAGTGAGCTGAAAATGTATAATATTCTGTTCAATTTTCTTTTCTTAATTTTTTCTTTGCCTACTTTTACCTCTTCGTAAAACTAATACGCTAAGCTCTCATACCTCTGTGTTGGTGTATTTGTGCTCCTCCTCTTCACGTGTTCGAACCATCTCAACCTCACTTTCTGCATCTTGTTCATCGCCGAGATCACTCTCACCTTGTTTCGTATATCCTCTTCCTAATTTTATCTCTTTTAGTATGTCCATACATTCATCTAAGTATCTATATATCTGCTGCTCTCACCTTCTGGACATGTGCACATTCTTGAGTGGTTAATATTTCCTCCCATATAATATAGCCAATTTAACAATAATTTTATAAAATTTATCTTTAACTTTTAATAACACCTTCTTATCATATGAGACGTAAGATGTGAGTTTCTATTTCATCCATATATAGAAATAGAAGCCTCGCTACTAGTACAATCCATTGACTTCCATAGTTGAATCTACCCGCAATTATTTTGGGGGTTCTCACTATTGCAGAAAACTTTTATCTTGAAATTTTTAATAAATACTCCCAAAGAAGATTAGAAAATAATATTGAGTATAAAAATATAATTTTTATATTTTTTTTCTTATTTCCCTATCTGAGATAATGACTTCGTTATATAGATATGCCTTATTTATTTACATCCGAATTGAACTTTTACAATCTTATATTTTAATAATATAAATAATTCTAAGCTATGTTAATATTTAAATTCAAACAATATGGAATTGGACTCTATATACGACTCTACACAGTCTCTCTATCATCCCCCTCTAGCTGGACGTAATTGGCATTTGGCAAAGATACAATTTCAACCGCATTTGAGAGTTCATGTCTAATGGTTCAATTATTGTTAATACAAAGAATTCTTGTGGAGTTTTCTGCTAATATTGGCAGGAGTAATTCAATCTATAAAAGCAAGAGATAGCAATGTGATCGTTTCTTTTACAAATTTAGCATGGATTTGCTTTTTCTATTTCTATGAAAGTGTTGCCTCTACCTCTAGCAAATGAATCTTGTGTTTTCTGGGCTTGAAAAGTCACGACTTGATCAACATGATTATTCTCAATATCTTCTTCTTTCATATCGTACTTTTTGATCTAGTATATATAACAGTCCCTAAGATTTTGTATTTATTTTCAAGACCCTTAGCAAAATTAGAATCTTACTATCTTCGTCTATCGAATTGTGTATAGAGGTGAGACTACCAAAAATTCTCTTAATTTTTTTTTATGTATTCATCAATAAATTTTGATCGAATCTTGATATTCTGAAGTAGTTGCTTCAATTGAAATTCCTTATCTTTACTAGTTTTCATGTGTTTGTCCTCAAGACTCTCCCAAATTCACTCTGACTAAAATGCAACCAATAATAAAGAATATAGACTTTTCAGTCACGATTCAAGGTACTTTTAAAATAATGTTATTAATTATAAAAAAAATAATATTTTTTAAACAGATTAAAACAAAAAACGTGTTACATAATTCGCGACAGAACTGAGTAATTAGTTATTCCTCTCATTCCATATTTTTATACAATTTAATTGTACACAGAATTTAACATGTTAAATTTGATTCGTATACTAAAACTAGTAATGAAACAGAAAACAACAAATTAACAGTTGCAGTTCGTGATACAATTTTTTTTATAAAAAATTTGTGAAAAACAAACTTTAAATATTTATATAATTATAAAAAACATATTTTTCTTAGATAAACTAGAATACAAAGCGTGCCACGATTTTTCTTTTTTTATTTAAACAGTGGGAATAATAAAATTTTGACGTTTTGCGCAATAATTTAGCCACAAAGAAAGGGAAAGTAAAGATGCTTCGCTACTTGCTAGTGTCTACTTTATGTTTGGAACTTTTGGCTGTGTTGTGTTCCTTTTTGTTTTTTTGGGCTCGATATTTAATATTCGTATTAAAATTTTAATTAATTTAAATTATGTATCATAAAATTTATTATGATGACAACACTTTCAATAAAATTTTTGAATTCAATTAATTAAGTGTAAGAAAGACTCGAATCATATCACCGGAGCCAATGTTCAATTGTGGTCATTCTACTCTAATAGTTCCTTTATGTGTTTATCCAATTAGGTTTGTTTTATATTTGATACTTATCCAATACATTTAATTTGCTCAAATTTTTACCTTTTAGCATGCTCAGCCTATGCAAAAATTGAAATTACAAAAATTTACGTCTAAAATTATAATTTTTTTTACAAAAAGTTTAACATATTATTTGTGCAAATAAATTTTTGATATACACATTTAAAGTATAAAAACCAAACTTATTTCAAGTTTGTCTTATCAAAGTCAAAATTCATATGTATACATCAGAAATTTGATTTATCGAAATTAAATTAAATTGAATTTCAGATATTTATATCTAACTTCAAATCCAAGTAATTATGTAAAATTAAACTATTAGTTAGGTATAAAAATCAAAGCCAATGACCAATAATAGTTATGTAAGTGTCTCTAATTAAGTGTGAAAGTAGAACAAAGTAATTATATTTAGGGGTGGCCATAGTTTGGGTCAATTCGAAATCTGAATTTTTTAAATATTTGGGTTGGATTTTTTGAATTATGGATTGGATTATGGATTTTATTTTTAAAATTTATGGATATCGGATTGGATATCGTATTTAGTATTATGGATTTTTGGATATCCGAAAATTCAAAATTTATATACCTTATATTTAACCCTACTCAATTACTCATATCACATGTGTAATACTAATAAGTCCAATTTTCAAGATCCAATAGGTTAATACCTACGACCCATCACAATATTAAATCAATATGAAATTTTCTATTAATCAAATATAAAAATGTAAAATGTTTCATGAGCAAGTAAAGTTTAATACACTGTCATGGGTGGTAGAATCACTTCTCTTCTTGTCAATTGTAGAGAGTTATAAATTTCAAGGAACAAACTATTAGGTGGATTGAGGTTGTTAATTGTTATGATCTACCTAAAAAGCTCAAAAGTCAAAACCGAAGATCCGAAAAATCCAAACCGATTTATCCGAAATCGAACTTAAAAAATTCAATCCAATCCGAATTTTTTTGAATTGGTTGGATTGTACTTTTGTTAACCCGAAAACCAAATAACCAAACCAAAATTTTCATATTTAATTCGATGATCCGAACGCCCACCCTGACAATTACTATTTGTTTTTAACACTATTTCCTTTTCTGAATCTCCAAACAAACATATAAATTTAACTTAGATGATGATTTCCACAGATTCCCTTTTTTCATTTTTTTTCTATATTTTTATTTTATTTTATATAAATAAATTTTTCATTGATCTCTCACTGATCTTATAAGTTGCATCATTAAGATTAGGGTCCCCAAAAATCTTTAATGGGAAAATTTGAAAATTATTCCCTTTCAAGAGAACTAATTAAGTGTAGGCAATGCAAATCTAAAGAGCCGGTTATGAGTTCTATACTACTTTTTGTTCAAAATTTCTCTTAATATCCATAAATATTTAATAATAAGTTCAGTTATTATTATAGTATAAATTTAAAGAAGTTGTAAAAATTCATATACTTTAAAATGATATCGGTGAAAAAGATATTTCCCTAATTAATAATCTTCTTTGATAAAGTGTGAAGGAAAATAAAGTTTAGAAATACTAAACAAATGTGTTTTGTATGAAAAAAAATATATTTTTAAAAAGTAAGTACTTTTTTTAAAAATTATATTCTTAAATTTGATATGTCAATAAAAATGTTATTTCAAAAATATTCGTATATAATCTACATAAATACTATCTAAGGTGAAGGTGGGGGTAAGAGTATATGAACTTAGTGAGGACGGACTATAAGGGTAGAAATACCGGTGAGATGTGTTAGATAGACGACTTTGACCAGGGAACGGGAGAATTTCCACTATCGCTGGCAGGCCAGCCGGGCCGTGAGCGCGGTGGGGATGGACCTTCCAAGAAGCCAGCCCGTGCCGGGATCAACATAGAATGAAGGAAACGACCCTAATCTTGTGTTGGCTTTACCTCCAATTTAAAAAATAAAATTTTCTAATAAACATATAAGAAAAAAGAATGAAGAATAAATAATATAAAACGAAAAAAGTATTTAACTGATCGAAATATTTTTAAAATTATGCTCACAAATTAAATAAAAATATCACTCGTTCTTTTAGAAAATCATTTTCATACCAAACCCATGCAAGACTAGCAGATGATTGGTTGTTAAAAAGTGAAGTGTTAAAGTGACAAGTGAAATATCTCTTTATTCTGTTGACCATTATTTTGAAAGCTGAAAGTACCAAGATATATACTATTGTAAAAACTTCTATCTTGAATTTTTAAAAGGTAATTTAATTAACCAACCCCCCCCCATCCTCCACCCCACCTTCATCCACTGTTTTTTTTGGATATAATTTGATTGAACATAAAGTTGATTGATTACTCTAATAGTAAATATTTTTTACCTTAAATTCTAAAGTTATTAGTTTGAGTCATTAATTATTCATGAGCTCGAGATAACTGTCTGATGAGAAAAAGGGGCATCGGATATAACCTTTTTCTTTTCCAGCCCTCCGATAGGAGCAAAAAAGTGAATGCTTCTAAAAAAATTAAAAAATTAAATAGAACACAAAGTTTATCATGCTATATATTACTTGTATATTAAGAACCTAGAAAAGCAGAACATTTAACTTTCGATGTATACATGTAAAGTTTGTTTTGTGAAGGCTAAACTTCCGATGAATTGACTTTGTTATGTAGAAAGTGGAGTGTTAGAGTTACAAAGTGATGACAAGTGAAGGCACATCAATTTTACATCTATGATTGGCTATATTAGATAGAAATTTGACCAAAGAATGGATATAGTGGTCACCATTTGTTTTTTGGTAAGAGGGAAAAACCCGCAGCCGCTACAACCTTTGCGGCAGACTAGATTGAGAAGGCATTAGGGCGGGTTCGAACCCACGACCTCCCACATGGAAGGCCTACCCTCAAATCAACTCAACCACACCCTAAGGTGTCGTGGTCACCATTTGTTTGCGTGTAATTTCTAAATGTTTTTTCACTTTCCATGCATGCATGTATACCTTACCTTCTTGTGGTCACACATCTATGCTATATATTTAGGGCCGGCAAACAAAACATGATCCTTCCCAACGGATTAATTAATGATTCGTTTATTTATTAATTTAACTTTTTTTTGATTCGTCTAGTTCAATTCGTTTAGAGTTAGGCTGATTTAGACTAAATATGTAACTGAAAATTGACCCATTAATTTTTTTGGTTAAAAAAAAAAAGCTTTTCTTTTGTTTTGATGTGCGATATATAGTCATAATAAAGAGAAAAAAATTATTTGGTAGTTAAACAAATTTATAACAAGAAAAAAGAAATTAAAACTTGTTAAGGGCGGGGTGGATTGAGCTATGACTCATTATTTAACCCATGACTCAGCTAAAATAATCTTTGAGCGGATTAATGACCCATCTATTTCACTCGATATTTACGTAATACATTTAATTAGCAAGTCATCAATTAGCATCAATTAGAGGTGAAAGTTTTTGGTATATGGGATCAAATTTGAGAGGAGTAAAACACGTCAAACCAACAAATGGTTATGACACAATTTATTTGAAATTTGCTTCAATCAAAATAAGTTGAGTTAACATATCAAATAACGAATCATAATCCAATTCGCTGTTGAATTAATATCTCATCCTTTTTCTTTTTCTTTTTTTATTTTGCTTCTTTGAAAACAAAATGTGAAAGAAATTAATAGCTTAACTTCTTTGAAATTTGTATGATTCTCATTACCCAAATTTGATTTTATATGTTTGGGCTTGAGTTACATTTTGGCCCATTAATAATACTATTTGACCTATTTCGGCCCACTAATTTGAAGGATCATCTAAAGTTGGGACGTTTTCCTATAGGTACAAAAATATGATTCGCCTTCCTTTTTGAGTTCCAGTATGAAATTTCAACCAAAACTAACTATGCTTTCTAGTCTGTTTGGCTAAGCTTTCGGGAGGTTAAAAGTATTTATTTATTTTAAAAATATTTATTTAAAAAAAAGGAAGTTGTTTGGTCTAATTTTTTAGAGAAAATAAGTGTTTTTCGGGAGTAATAAAAGTTGTTTTTCAAGAGCTAAAAAAAAGTAGTTTCTTTCTAGAAGCACTTATTCGAAATTTTTTTTTGAAAAAATGCACTTAGAGCTTGTATGGATTGACTTATTTAATGTACTTTTAAGTTAAAATAGCTTTTAAGCTGTTTTCGAAGCACTTTTAAAAATTTAACCAAACACTAATTGCCTTAAATTTATTGGCAAATACAAACTGCTTCTCATCTAAAATACTTTTTAAATAAGCATTTTCCAATATAAGCTGATTTTATAAGTTTGACCACATAAGCTATTCACCAAACTCTCTGAAATTGAGATATAAACTCCGAGGAATATCTAATTGTTCGCAACAACACCCAATTCAAAAAAATAACAATTTTGCAAAACCCTATTTTAGAATTCAAAATATCAAAACTTTTTAATGGCTATCAATCGAGCTTTTCAATTGTTCATGTAATTTTCTTTTAATTTTGCCATTAATAAACCATGTGTTTTAAGCATTGTGATCTCAGAGAAAAACTGAACCCTTGGTACAGTTTTAAGTCATTAAAGCTTCGAAATAAAAATAGAGATTTTCTTTTCATTTTGAAGTGAATTCTCATTACAGTCACTTGATTATGTGATTGGTTTACTCTTACGTGGTCTTAATCATATTACGTGGGATGTTGAAACTATAAAGAGTTGCTAAATTACGGAAAACACAATTTATTTGACACAAACTAAAAAGGAAAATGAGACAAACAAAATGAAACAAAGAAATTTTGTCACAAAATTAGAATTTAATCTCTTACTTTATATATAACTGGTAAGTATAATTATGTTAGGTAATTAATTAAATAAGAACCTTCTAATAAAAATAAACAGGTTTATAATTTCACATATACAAATTAATTTTTTTTTAAAAAGATCAAATACATGAAGCCTCACGCTATGCCGTTTCATTTAAATTTATTTAAACCCCAATATTGTAGTAATCTAAATATAGTTTAGGCAAAAACTATACCATATTTTACTTGGATTATAGCCAATTAGAGACAACCGTACAATATATTAAATACGAACAATTTATGATATCATGACTGATTTTGCCACCTCTACTTGAAACTACAGTGTCAATATTATCAACGATATTGTCACGGCTGCCTTTTTTGCCATTTTTCAACTTCACAAAGTGCAATGAGAAATATAGGAATGTCAATGCTTCAAACAATTTATTTAGTCTTATATAGGAATTTATCACATGTATTTGCTGGTTTTATTTGCGCGATTATATTGTTATTATTGTGTTGTAGGCTAAATTTTTAATCAATTGTATGTATATAATGGTCGGCCGGACGCTTATCGACTCAAATTTTGTTCGTCTCAATTCGAACGGCAGTCAAATTCTACGGTGAAATAGTCCTTGTCCTAAGTTGTTGTTTTTACAATAATTATTGAAACATTGGATCGAAAGGTTGAAAAATGTGATTTGTGAATATTTTACACTCATTCATTTGTCTTAATTAATTCACAATTCCATAATAGCATAATTTGTCCAGTTGTTACAGTACCATTCTCCACTGCTACTCCTAGGTGTCAAGTAAACCGACAACTTCACTCTTAGAAATGATAAATTGATAATTATTTATGTTGGAAACAGATTTTAATGTCTGAAAGTCGGACAGGATGGCCTTTTAAGTGAGGATTATACTGCTCTAAATTTTTATGAAATACAAGAAAGCTATTTCCACTCAGATAATTTCAAAACAATTACACAAATATAGCTTTTTAAATAATAATTAAAAGAATTACAACTATTTTGAAAAAAAATTCCATATATACAAATTATTCAATTTTAAAACTATTTAATTATATTGTGTATAACTTTTTATATCTCTTCTAATTATGATGAAATATTCTCTTACATAAGATTACTATCATATATCATATGTCTTTCTCTAAATTTTTCAAGAAATCTCTTTTCCATCTATCATACTCAAAGAATCTCGCTTTTTCAGTATCGCGATAAGTCCTCTATCCTACTACAGGTGGTGCGACAACTTTTACTAATTTTGAACAATTGTCGACCACTAGATCCGCTGATTCAATCATATAATTCTCTCAAAGATCCAAAAGAATTTCTCTTCTCCATCTTAGTTGTGAATATGATATAAATTATTTATATAATATGTATCTATCATGATATATTATATATATCATATATTAGGTATGTACATTTAACACTACCTAATAGATAATGACATTCATATATATGCATTGATATATTATATATTTTATGCATAGCATTAAAATATAAAATATCTTTAATATATATATATAGAAGATGATATATAATATACAGAATAAGAGGAAGAAAACAGATATTGTGTCGGGCCTTTAAGAGAAACCAAATTAATTGGGCCATTTCACTCTATTGAGAAAGGATTCTACCAACCAAAATAAAGAGTGGGCTGAATAATAACGAGTAGGCCCAATAACTATGGAAGTTATAAAAAGACCAACCTGTTCGGCTTAACTGCACGAAAGCAGATTTTAAGCACCAGGTACTAACTCTGGGCTCAACTGAAATAACCCTTATTAACTAAAAGAATATGTGCATGTTAAGGTGATAAATGTTTACCCCATAACTGAGAAACCATAGCTTTTGCAACAAAAACTTGACATAAAATCAAATAAAGCCCAAAAGTTCAAATGTTTCCATTAATAAGCATGCAGTAACTGGGCAATGATGCAAAAAACTTCACCCAGCTGCAGTTTCATTCTTAAGTCTATATATTACTACTAGTACTTTGTAAGCCTAATGGGGGAACATATGAGGCGGACCACAAAAAACGCCTTGTATACCAAGTTCCCAATCCCTTCAGTTTTACCATGTATATATCAATATACATATATAAACTATACATTGGATATAGTTAAACTTATCGCCCGCAGCTTCACTTCATAAGCAATCTACATTAGCTCCCCCCATCTGGCCAGCCGTACCAGAAAAGATAACACTTCAGATGGATCGCGCAGAGAGTAAGATGCCAAAGTGTCCTTTGGATTACTAGACACTATAATAGGATACCCTTGTCCTCTACACTTGAGTACCTGCACCAATTCCAGTTCTACAAAAATCAAGACACCAGGGCGGAGCTACATTATTAGTATGTGATAATGTCAAAAGACAATTAGAGACTCGTACCTTAAAAGCATCTTCATCAGTTTTGTCATCCCCAATATAAATAGGGAGAACATCACTTGAGTTTGTGAATCCTAGAGTTTCAAGCAAGTAAAGCAGAGCATCGCCTTTGTTCCACTTTATGGATGGGCGGATTTCTATAACTTTCTTACCCCTTGTAAGATGAAAACCAGGGTACTTGGCAACTAGTGCCTGAACTTTCTTTTCCAGCAATCCAAAATCCTGAAATTAATTACGATTTGCGTTACTTATTCAGACATTTGGCACATCGCTGGACAATTTCTGAAATTAAGATCCCTATAATATTCCTATTAGTATAATTTGATCGTGTACCTCTTGTAAGACATGTCGATAATGTACAGAGATGCAGAACCTGTTGTCCTCAACCAGAGCTCCATTTATCTCCGAAGTTGTTTCCTCCAACTCATTCAACATCTGAGCCAGATACATGAATGTTTTGTTGGATACTTAATAAACAAGATGGAGCTGGCAATATGAACTCCAAGCTCTTGTAAACATTACATACATAATCAACAGCACGATGCTACGGTTATGACAAAATTATATCGTTAGCCCACCTTTTCGATTGAAGGCAGAAAATCCTGAGCAGGCTGGAAGACAGTGAGTTCATTTCCCTGCAATTTATGATTGCCCACATAGATAAGTATATATAGCAATAGACAGGGATTCAGATGTTAATAGGAAATCAAAAGAAACCTGTTTATCGAGGGCCCTGCTTTGGTATTTTCCATCATAAGAACTTGCTTGGATTGCAGGTCCCATTATGTCCATCCCATGGCTCCCCGCATAGAATACATCATCCAACTTTACAAAACCATAAACCTATGCAAACAAAAGGATGATTAAAGTAATTTGGCTTGAGATCAATAAAAGGATGATCAATTAATTTGTTTAATTACCTTCTGTCGACTTCTTCCACTTATTATAGCTGTTGGATAGAGCTTTGCAACATCGCCTACGGCTGAGCGCATCTGGCATGTAATGCATTCTATTAGGATTCCATGGAAGACATAAATTAAGAGATCAAAGGAGGACTGTGACATGGCTACAAATTACCAGATCAGACATGAAAGCACGTTCAGGATCATTTACAATTGGTGATAGAGTTCCATCATAATCTAAAAACACGACAACCCATTTCCCCTTTGCTGCGTCCATCATCTCCTGGAAGGAGCTCAGTGCAGAAGGGTGCTCTTTCTGGAAAAAAAAAAAAAAACTTACAAATGAGACTCTTGGCACAATAACCATTATAAGAAAGACTAGTGCAAGATATCTATTAGCTAGACAGTGTCTTTATCTAAAATGTCGCACAATAGAATAGTTAATTTATTTTGCTTTCTTATCTTCCTAAATTAATGCTACGTGCACCAAGGACGGAGCGAGCTATACTTCTACTTACGGGTTCAGTAGAACTGGTAAGTTTGACACAACCCTTTATATGTGTTAAAAATTCATTTAAAATCCAGAAATCTGTTTTTTCTATAATCAAGAACTCATAAACCCAAAATATCTTTAAGTGAAAATTGATCTTTGCCGGGTCCTTGCCCTATTCGAGCATGAACCCTCCCCTCCCTCACCCCTAATAAATAAATAAAAGCCCCACAATTGCAATTCATCTCTGGCGAAAAAGGAGCAAGTACAATAAAAATGTTGACTGATCATAAAAAGTGGGCCACTCACCAACCAAGAAATGTATTTGACATCAGCAGAAATGTCCGTATGATCAGGCTTAGAATCTTCCTTGGGCTCCGTCTTGTTAGGCTTAGTCGCTTTTGAAATGGACTCAATTCTTTGAGTCTTAGCCAGCCCATTCTGGAATCCCATCGCCTGGTACAGCCACCTTGTCAAATTTTCTTTCATTTTTGCTGTAAACAAAATTCCCCAAAGTAAGTTGCATGTAAGTAGTTGCTTTAAAAGCATGAAGGTGACAGGAATATATAATCAAGGGCTTGCGAGGACCCAAGTACTAATTGATCCAAAAGCATAAGTGTTGGCATCAAGCCAGAAAAGGAAACTATTGTCATCCTTAAAAATTAAAAAGAAAAAGAAATTCTCTCAAAAGTGCTGAGTTTAGTTTTCGGCTAGTCACTCAAACTAATGATAGTTTACTTAGAATTTTTTTTTTAAAATTTTATAATTCGAAAATCGCTCAATTATGATATTTCACTTATAATTATTAAAAAATTTCAACACATACTTGCAAAAATTAAAGCAAGAAACCAATTTCTAACACTTGAATCCTTTGTCCTATAATCAAAAACTCATAAAATTTAAATCCTAAATCCCTAGCTATAATTTGGGCCACACTTCATTATGCTCACATCTTTCACTAAAGACTAAACCTTTTAATCCATTTGATTTATAATTCACATTTTTCCTTGCCTCAAAAAGATGGAAGAGTACCTTTATGACTTTTTCCTCGACACAAAAATGTAAACACAATTGCATTTGTGTTTAGAGAATATAAACTACTCCTGTTGACAAAATAAATGAATGGTTGATTCTTTAATTAAGTCAAAATGGAAAACTCTTCAATGAAGGGATATTTAGGTCAAGAAGCCCTTAAAGTAAACAGTGTAAACTGAAGTTGAAATCCCATAAAATCAGGAACAAGGTAGTTTATCAATATTTAATTTTTAAAAACATATTTAAGTTGGAATTGAAGATGTTAGGTGAAGATAAATAAACATTTAATCTAATTATTAAAAACTAATAGAAGTAAAATACCAAGAAGTAGAGATTGTATAAAATAGAAATGAAGTCCTTTTCAAAGCTTGTCACTAGTGACAAATAATTTGGAACATAAGATAATTAGGTAGGCCAAAATTAATAATACAAGTGTAAGTAAATGATTAGCAGAGATTCCAAGAGCTTAAAACAAACAAATTTGATTAGAAAAGAAGTAACATAAAAAGCAAGAAGAAGACAAAAGGAACTAAAAAGAAAGGGAATTAATCAAATATTAAAGTCATATTTAGTGACTCAACGTTACACGGCCACTTTTTAAAAGCTCCTAATAGCTGTGGTCTTAATCAAACTGATTCAGCAAACACCGACAAAAATTAATGTTGTTCAATTTATCAAAAGATAAAGAATTAAAACAAACTATCATTGCGTTAATACCGTTGGCTTTGTTCTAACTACCAACTTTTATGCTTTTTATGGTTGCCACCTGTTTCGAAAAATAGAAAGAAAAAAAAAGACGGCCAAGCATTTAGCATTTATATAGAATTGAGACAATAAAACACCTAGTGAGCTGGACAATAAAATGATTAATTGAAGAATTTCAATATTGATAGGGATGCAGACCTTCCATAAAGACTAGGGAGTGAATGAGATAGAGAGAGGTATAAAATTTAAAATAATAATTTTAGAAAAAACGTTTACTTGAAAGAGATTATGAAAAAAAAATATTGGGCATCCAAGTTGACAGAAAGTGATTGTGATAAATAATTGATAATAAAAGGATGCCGAGCAAGTTGGTGAGTAATGATGTTTCGCAAACATTGATATGAAAGCTTTTCGAGCTCTTTAAAAGTAGACGGAGGGGTGTCACATTTTTAAAGGTCATGTATTTTTAAAAGACTTGATATGTGTGTGGTATTATTTCTAAAGAGTTTGAATAATATAGTATGAAAGATTAAGAACGACATCAATCCCCTTATAAATACTCTGAAACTTACTTTAGTATTTTTAAAAGTTTTATATGACTACACAAATATTATAATATATATTTAAAATCATTTAAGAAAAAGGTTCAATAAATTATTTCATTACTGAATCACAGAATTGAAATTGAAGGAGAATTTCTAGTTAATGAATCATCTTTGTCCCTGTGTCACAGTGTACTTCTAAACTTTTCTATCTCATTCTAGGACCCTGACTATGTCCACTATATTTGTGCTTCTTTTTTCTACTTGTGGAGCCACCCCACAAATCACCTTTTTTACCTTCAATAAATCAGTCCGACCCACAGATTTCTTACCAACTAAATGAGCCCGTGGTTGTGCATGTATATACTCACATGAAACCGGACACAGAAACCGGTAGATCCTCGCCCCGTAAGGAAAAAACTGGGACGTGTAGAAAGAGAATTGCATCTACACTTTTTAAATTAGTAAATAAAAATAAAAAAAAATCTGTGAGGAGTTTTTTTTAAAAAAGGAAATGGTGATTTTGACTTTTGAAAACATATGTGTGAATGGGAAAACGAAACCGAAAGCAAGACTCAAAGAGTCTTGCGGACCATTTTTCAACTTAAAATAAAAAAAGGGGGGTTCAAAACGACAAAGATCTACGTGTCACCAACAGGGAGAAAAAGATCATTAGGCCATTGGGAAGGTCGGGAATTTGAGGATTACAAACTCGACACATTAGGAACATCCTTTTGGACAATACTTGAGAAAGTGACATAAAACTATAGGAATATTTTATTTTTTTAATTGGATGCTACACAAAATGGGACGATGAGGACGACTCTTAAGAAGTCCCAGAGAAACTACCTAGAAGTAGAATATAATCTAGAATAATAGTAATAACTGAAGTAACATATTCAACAAATACATTGGACGAAGTCAAAAGTGCTATTAATAGTTTAAGTTAAAATGATTAAGTAATCGACATATTAATTGTAGGGAAATATAAAAAATCCAGATGTTCCGATGTATCCACTTATGATTAACGACTTTCTTGGCAAGGAAACACGCTGTATGGTTTATAAAATTTTGTGTTCCGAATAATTTAAATAGAGAAGGTCAATTCCTAGATCTCTCCAACTCCAAGTATTGTTATTTAGCATCAACACTGACATCTAACACGCAAAACACTTTTAAAACTAGCTTTTAACATAATATCTCGCTATCTTTAAAATATTACTAGAAAAAATAGAAGTAAGATGAAAATTGTTACAACCTAGAAACAGTAAAGTCATTTGTGTAAAACAGAAATTTAGCTTTGTAAAACAAATCTAGTCAGAAAACAACTTTATCCAGCGGTCCTGATGATAAAATTTACCTAATAAACTTTTTTATATTAGCAAAAGTACAGAAAGCTTTTTTCGGAGTAAAGAGTAAAAACCAGAACTTTATAGAATTTCCTTTTTCCTTTTTAGCAACTTCTTTTTCTTCCAAAACCATGAAACAAACAAATCCGAATTGGGGAAAGAAGACTGCCAACTTTTTGATGGAAATTCTGAAGGTAAAATTTCACAAAAATGTAATTTTTTTTAAAAAAAAAAATAAAATTGGCTAGTTTTAAAAAGTGCCACCTTAAACTATAAACTAGTAAAGAATAGGTGTATATTAGACATATTTTGGAACGATTTGGTGTGTAAGAGATAACCCGAAGAATAAGGTACTCACCAATGCATCTTTCCCTATCAATACTTGCAGAAGGGAGCAAGGATTTGAATCTAATGGGTTCAGAATTTTGATCTTTTAAATTATTGAGTTTTAATTTAATAATTTATATATATTTCATAATTTTTTTAAAAATAAAATATAATTTAAATTTAAATTATTGAATTAAATGAACCCGTAAACAGTACTCTAACCCGCGCCTGAATATCTGCAATCTCTTCGTAACTGTTCTAACAGCTTCCAAGGTTACAGTTTGAAGATTTGATTCTATGTAAAGCGACATTCACTGAAAAGGATATTTACAGGGTCGGTCAACTGGGCCCGAACTCATAATCTCTACCTGCCGCCGACTAAAACAAATGGCCGGGGTTTTAACGGACAGTTGCAGTGCAGTCATTTCCTGCATAATATACGTGTCTCTCCCATCGCATCGGCCTAACCGGACACCTAATATTATCAAAGGAATGTAATAAAATGAATGAATTTTTCGCTATATTTATGAATAGCTCGGGATAAGTGTTGGGTTTGAAATTGAGAAACAAGAATAACGGATAGGGATGAAACCTATGAAGAAGATTTATGATTTAGGTTGAATGATTACTTAAATTTAGAATAGCAGAGGGCCTTAACAAAATCTAGGCTATTAAGCAAAAATAGAATGATCTAAAACTAGTTGAAGAAAAGAAAGATCTAAAACGTAAGTGGGCCTCTTGGGTCAAAAATGGACCCCCAGCCAAGTCAAGTTGTGGACCATAGCAAAATACACGTGTGCAGCGCAGATACCACACGTAACTGCTGGTAAAGTAACCGAAAAAGCTTTGCAGCAGCAATCCCTGGCGCGTGACAACCAACGACGACATGGGGAGGTTATACAAGCGACTACATTTCACGCGCGTGAGGTACTGATGACTCAATTTGCTTGACCGGTGAAAAAGCAAAAACGAACACCAAACCGCTTTTTCGTTTTGTTCGTGCCTCATAAATACCACTTTTACTCACTAAAACACGCCGTAAATCACTAGAAATCCACCTCTGTTCCGTGACCAAGATCTCAGTAAGTCAATTGATTATAAAAATTAAATTTAAAATTGATAAAATTTTAAATTTTAAAATTATATAAAAAGAATTTATTATAAATGTTCTAGGAGATTTAAATTCTTATCAAAATTAATAGCATAGCTTAAATAAATTATTATTAAATTTCTAATACATATTTTTACATATATAATAAATTTTTTAACATAAATATTTAATCAACAAAAATTATTGAGTTCCTCTAATGCTGGTGAAAAATCCTAAATTCACTCTTGATTAACTGACTATTTAAACTTTTACTCAAGTGATAAGGGTTCGATGTAATCTTCTCGAAATTTTGTTACCCCTGTTCCTGTGTAATTTTAAAAACAAACAAACTAAGTACCCCCACCCATCCACCAACCCACGTCCAACCCCCAACACACACAACACACGCACACACAAACCAAATAAAAACAAAACAAACAAAACAAACAAAACAAAAAACGGCCGCAGCGTCCGCACCTGAGAATGCGACCGCCATTCACAACGGCGATAAGTTAACGCCGATGCGGAAAGTCGAAAGTACATCGTAAACGACGATGATCAGAGACAATCACACAATCTTTTTACACCGATCATATATATAGAGAGAGAGAGAGAGAGAAATTTAAAAAAAAATTACGTTGAATCTTAAAAACTCAAAGGAAGTGAGATCCGCGATAATTCAGTGACCTGGGAATGAGAGAGATGTATAAATCTGTAAACACAATTAAGGAATTAAAAGGAGTTTGAAGAGGAAAATAGGACAGAGAAGAACGAAAAGAGAACTTACTTGTTAAAAAACTGAGAAAACTGCTGGAGAATTCTGAGCAGACGCTGCTTTTCAGCTAGAAATTAAAACGCAGAGAGGAAGAGAAGGAGAAAAGGGAAGGAAAATAAGCAGACAATGAGAGTTTATATAGATGGCGGAAGGGTTTAGTGGGTGGGGGTGGGGGGTTGGGGTGGGTGGGAGTGATTTTCCTATAATGACACCAGGTATTATTATTTACATTTATTACCCCTATCAATGTCAATATTATTAATTTATTTTTCTAGATTGTACCGTTTCGCAAAATTAACGGATTTGCCCTTTAATTAATGATACTAACTACACTATATTAAGGAAAAGAAATAGAGTAATACAAAGATTATATTTTTAATAAATTAGATTAAGTAGTAAATAGCATAGTAAGTGAGTAATTAATTAGAGGTTGATGAAGACAGGAATATAGGAAAGGTACATTTTACTTTTTTTTTTATATTTATTTATTAACATTTGACCTTGACCTAAAAAAAGGGAGGAAAGTGGTACAACTGCACACTGCCCTTGTATCTATGTCTCTCTTACACACGGTTCATGTTTTAATCTTTGCCTTTTTCCTTTTTCTTGGACAAAAAAGGGTAATGCTACTTGCACTCTAATGTCTCTAACTAATAGTTGAATAATAAAATATTCTCACCGTTTTAGTTTTTCTTTTTTAAAATAAAGCCTTTTAAAATTTGTAGTCTAAAATATTTTTTGATCACTTGAGTGATTATAAATTATACGTGTGAAATGAGTGGTAAACTAATAGCATGTTTGGTCAAGCTTATGGGAAGCTAAAAATGCTTATTTTAAAAAAAAACACTTATTTTTTTTAAAAAATGAGGTGTTTAGCTAAAATTTTAAGAGAAAATAAGTGTTTTTATGAATTAACAGAAGCTAAAAAAAAGTAGCTTCCCTCCAAAAACACTTATTTGAAAAGCACTTTCGTGGGAAATATACTTAGAAGCACTTTTCAAAAGTTTGGCCAAATACTAATTATTGCTCAAAAGTATTTTTTAAATTTTATTGGTCAAACACAAACTGTTTCTCATCAAAAGTATTTTTTTGTTAAGCACTTTTGAAAAAAGCATTTCTAAAAATAAGCTGATTTGAGAAGCTTGGCCAAACAGACGATAAATTTGAGCGGGTCAAAATGGATTGAGTTAGTAAATATTGATGCACCCAAAAATTAATTGAACTGAAACGGGTTGGATTGAAATAGACCAAAATACGAGTCATAACCCAATCCGCCCAACTAACTTTTAATTACTTTATTTATTTTTTTCTAATTTTTTAGTAATTTGTACAATTATTATTTTTCTTTATTATAACTAAATATAACATATTAAATAAAATACTTTGATAAAATTTCTCATGAATCAATTTGCCCCACCTTTGATTGACTGAAATGAGTTAGACTGAGCTAATAAATGAGTAGGTCATTGACCAATTCATACTTGGGCGGGTTATGATTTCATTGGCTAATTATTAGCCTGTTTGACCAAACTTCTAAATTCAACTTATTTTGACGAGTACTTTTTTCAAAAGTGCTTATCAAAAAAGCCCTTTTGGTGAGAAACTGTTTGTGTTTGGTCAATAAATTTAAAAAATACTTTTGAGCAGCAATTAATATTTGATCAAGTTTTTGAAAAGTGCTTCTGAGTGTATTTTTTATAAAAGTGTTTTTGGAGAGAAGCTATTTTTTTCAGCTTATCAAAATAGCTTCTGCTAAGAGCACTTATTTTCTTTCAAAAGCAAATACCCCATATTTTAAAAAAATATGGTCTCTCAAAAGTTTGGTCAAACAAACTATTTGCACTTTTACTATAGATCATGTTATTAAGAAAAAAAGAAAATTTCTAAAGTTATAATAGTTTTAATTATAGAAAGTACTTTTAATTTTTTTTTTAAACGAACTTAAAAAAAAAATGTCATGTAAATTGAGATAACATGAACATATATTTTTGTACGGAATTAAGATGTCACAATTAAAATTACAAGCTCGATCAAATTAAATAACTTCATGATCACGGAGTCTAACTAGATTCCCCCTTTTCCTTAATAAACAAATATTAACAAGCATGGAATAGTTACTTACAAGTCTTGTATATTGTAATTTTTTTACTCCAAACAATATTTTTATTATCATATTCAAGGAATTCTCATAAGAGTCCTAGCAAAATATATTCATTAAAACTAGTAAATAATTAAATCTATTTGCAATAGTTTCGAAATACTTTCACTCCAGTGAATTATTATTTTATTTGTTAAATCCTGAATTAATGTGGAATATTTCGTAGTGACTTAATAGTGTAATATATGTACAGTATGACCCGTAACAAAAAGTATATGATCAATTGGTGCACTATATCATGAATATTTTTTTACTAAAAAATATATAATCGATTGTTAATTTCAATAACTTACAATATTTTTCATCACATTGTAGATTTGTACAAAATTTATGGTTAACTTGTTAGTAATTATCATTCAATTCCATTGATGCTGTAGCTGCTTAGTGGTAGATAGGCACAATAATATCTGAATTCTCCAATTTTAAAGCATGCATGGTTTAGAATATAGCAATCGCTTAATCAATGTTTAACATGTGCATTTATACTCTTGATGTGGATCAGCCACGCATCTCACACGACAAAACACTTTCTTTGAGATTTATCTGATATCCGCTATCTAATTTTGGTTCGCGCGTCGATTCATTAATGAAGAAATTAAATCGATTCGTATCAGAATTTTATTCATATTCGAAATTTAAACCTAATACCTATTATTAAGGATGAGTAGATCATGTTCATTCTGCTTCCTCTCGAGAGTGAATTGATGATATACTCATTATTGCTAAACCCATAAATATATAATTCGTCTAGCTCTGCACAAATTTGAACAAGTTAAGTTATAAGGTAATTCTATTAATTTAAGGGTTAAAATATGTTTCCTATATCAATCTATTCAAAAGTTAGGTCAATTTGGGTTATATTACTAACCCGAATCAACGATAAGGCAATCTTTATAAAGAATAAGAAGAATAAAGAAAAACAAGAAATGGTTTAGAATATAGGATCTATATTAGTCTACGTTAATGCATTAATAAATCATTTTCTAGCAACTTAACTACTATTATATATATGGTTTAAGACAAAAATCAAAAGGTGAGGAATGGATTGACTTGGTAATAGCCCACGTTAATTACTTTGATCCAAATAAATTTTAAAATGAATGATCTTAGGTAATTCATGCGAAATCACTTGCTAATTCAATTTATTTTAGTTTGTTAAATCTTGATATTTGTCAGAACGATGCCCTATTTAATATAGATTGGTTAAAATGGTGCAATCAAAAAGTAAATTAAGTTCTGCTAGTTTTTGAATAAATTTATAATCCTTACGTATATCAAATTCAATAGTAATTTCATGTTGAAAATAGCTGATATGAGATTATAATGACCATCACCCCATAAAAAAGAATTTATATATATAGATATATTTTTGCCCCCATTTTGCATTTAGTGTCTCTTTCAGCCTCTAATATTCAACATATTTGCATTTTAGTCCCATATGCAATTCCCAAAACTTTTGTTTTTCTTTTTCTTTTTTTGTTTCTTCTTTTTGCTCTTTTTTAGAGATATAACGTGTAATATATTAATCAATAGAGAGATTTTGTGAGGGAAAAAAGTAAATCAGATTACGCAAATCTCTCATTCATGAATCTTACAATAGAGACAAACACCAAGTCAAATAAAGCATTGATTATTCTATGCCTATCTTCTTTTTCCTAATATCGATATTTGGTTCTTATTCTCATGATAATTTTTTTAAGATACATAGGGTGTGTGTGGTAAGAAGGAAAATGTTCTTCACATAACATATTTTTTTGAAATAATATTTTTTAGTGTTTCATATATATATATATAAAATATTATTATAAAATTATTTATATATAATTTAGATAAATATTATAAAAGGTGAGGATTGGATGCTAGGGATTGGACCTATGAGATGTGGGGAAAATATGAAGTGTATTAGATGATGGTGAGGATATAATCAATTAAAATGGAAAAAATTATATAACTAAGTAAACTTAAAACTTTTTTAAAAATTATAAAAATTAGCAAAATAATTACACAAATAGTGAGTTACTGTGCAGTTAATATATATTAATTTTTATACCTTCTCTCTCCACTCCACTACCCGTATTTCTCTCTAATTTAATGTCCCTTTTTCTCTCTTTCAAAATCCCCAAGATTTCATCTGATTATCCCTCTAACAATCACTCATTCATCCATGATTCTTGTGTAAGTTTAATTCGTGCAAAAATACAATTTTTTGATGTATATTTCACTTATCTTACTTAATATTTCATATAGTATCAAGTTTTCTAACATCTTAAATTTTTAGAATTTTTTTTATCAAGCTTTAATCTGATTTTAAAATGGCGGATGAATCATCTTTTACAAGACTAACCCAAGGTACAACATCTAATGAACAATCTAAAGTTTGTCCATTGTTTGACCTGTGTCTTTTCATTCAAGAACAACAACATGATGCAGTGTACTTGTTGCGCTGAAATCTGAGAAGAGGACCAAATTCTGCAATGACTCAATTAGAATCCGAACATTGAATAAAGAACAGAGCAAATTGAATAAGGGAAAGGCAATAAATGAAGATACACATATCGAAAAATCAACGGTTGATACATGCATGGAACAAATACAAGAAAAAAGTAGAGATACAGCTTGTGTTAGCAAAGGAAAATATCCATATTGCTTGTGATATCAATTTAATTTTTTTTTGCCCATTATTGCTTTGTTCCGCATGTATCAGTGTCTTGAATAAATTACAAATTGAAAAATTACCTATTCATGGTTATCAATATATGACAACTGTAATTTTTATTAATAACATCTAATGTTATAGAATTTTGCAAATTATACACTCATTGATTGTGTATATTTTATTTTTTTTGAATTTTGACTATTAAAATTGATAATACTATATGTATATGTTATATTTGTATATGTATCAAATCTTTTGATGCTTATTAGTATGTATCAATATTTTCAGTGAAACATATAACTTTCATTTAGGTAGATGAGTTTTTCGATACATGTATCAATATCAGGTTTTGATAATTCCAAAATTGTTATTTACCAATGTATTGCTTTCTGTTTATCAATACATTTGTACCAATTATTATTAGTATGTATCAATATTTTCAATGATACATGAACGTAAATTACCTATATTGCTTTGTGTATCAATTTGGGGAATCTTTGCCCACTATTGCTTTGTTGCCCGTGTGTCAGTATCTTGAATAAATTACATATTGAAAAATTACCCACTAATGTTTATCAATATATGACAACAACATCAATTTTAATAACACATCTAATGTTATAGCATTTTGCAGATTCTAGACTCTTATTGTGTATCAGCTTTTAGTATGCATCAATATTTCCAATGGAACACATAAAATTCATTTAGATAGATGAGGTTTTGATACATATATCAGTATCATACGTGAATTTCTGTATACATAATGGATACAATCCAATGTCTCTATTTAATTTATTTAACTCAACATATAATTCACTTTCATATCGTTTCGTATCTCTATCGGTTGGAATTACCTTCAACAATGTATCTTATTGAATTTTTTAACTGCATCATCAATCCCAATTGCTTCACAATCGCTCCAATAAATCCTTCATGCGAACCATATTCCTTGATGATGATTCCATCTATCGTATAATCTTTATAAATGTTATACGGAGTCCATTCACTTGAATGATGAAGCAATACCGTTATGTTGGACATATTTTCAAAATTGTACCGATGATACATCTAAAGAAAAAGAAAGTTGCAGTGATGATACACCCAAAGAAAAAGAAAATTTTCTCAAAATCTACGATTTTAGATCTAGAAATTACGCATATGTGAAATTTTGATTTAAACTTATAGATATGGTAAAAAAAGGTCCGAGATTATAAGAAAAGTGATTTACTTCCATTAAATATGTAGCTTGCATTAAAAAATAACAAACTGCGCCGATTAAAAAGCGATTACAAGGTCTAAAATTTACATACAATCATAATAATTATAGTAAATTGTATCAAAAAATGAAAAAAAACACATTCTCTTCTGTAATTTTAGTAAATTACACTATTTTTATCGCTATTTATGATAATTGCTCTAATAAATGCTATGTAATAACTTATTTTTCCTATTTTTATCAAGAAAATTATTTTTAACAACTGTTTTTTCTTTAAAAAAATATTTTTAAATTTTTTTTTTCCAATAAAATATTTACGATTTTTTTTCATCCGAACGCACCCATAATTGTAATTACTTTTGTGGATACTTTCCTCCTTCTGTAGCTCAATTAATAATATAGTAGACCTGTCGAAGGGGTTTCTGAACACTATATATAGGTTTTGAATAACATGCAAGTTCAGGTAAGTAGGGATATTTCGTTCCACAAGTTTGAATGATTAATGTTGACAATTCAAACAAACTATTCTCTCCGTCCAATGTTTATTTATTCATTATATTATTTGCTTTTACTTATTAAATATAGGATATATGTATATACATATTATATTCTATTCTCATAATATTAATTATTTATTTATTAAAATTTAATATTATATATTATAACAAAATAATCATATCAATTATTATTTCATAAGTAACGCTTAAAATTCAAAAGATCAAATAAAATTAAATGGAGCGGAGTACCTAAAAAAAAAAAGAAAATCTCTTTTACTTTCCAACAAGTCTTTGACCTTTTCATGGTCTCGTTGGTTGAGGAGCAGGGGGAAGGGGATTATTATAGATGGACCAGTAAAATTAAATTCTGATGAATTAAAATTAATTGAGTTAAAAAAAAAAGTGAATGTTAACACTTTCAAAATTTACTTGGACAGAGTCAACATAGGTTAAAAGTATGAATCATACCTAACTCGTTCAATTCTTAATAAATTCTAATTTATTTGGTTGTTTACTTATAAATTTGTTTAATTACATTAAGAAAATTATTATAATTATAAACAAAGAAAAATTCTTTTGAAAAAACATTTCGACAAGGATTTTTTTTTTGGTCAGTTTGAATACATATCTAAATAAATTAATTTTTGGATGAGCTAAATTAAATAAATTAAGTGAATAAAAAAGTTTTTTTTTTAATGGACTAATTTTACCACCCAACATCATATCTGAGTAAATCCCTGTTTGAGTCATATTATTAAACAAGAGTTTTACTGTTGTGACAATATTAATTAAAACATCATCGGTTCTTAAGGAATGAATATTCCAAAATCATTTTCGAACTTTTGAAGATTCCTTAATTAGCTTGAAACAAGTTGGTATTGGCATGGTAATTTCACCAAGTCATTGTCAATGAATAATTTTAAATTAGACTTATAATACTTCTTCCTCTTTGAGATGGTCATATCTTACATAATCATAAAGTATTGTCAAATTTAACATAATCAATTAGTTATAACAAGTTATGTAATTAAATCACTGACTAATCATATATACTTATTGTATTGTTGTTTTTTCCCTCAGTAGACTTTACGTACCTACTCTTAGTTTAAATGATTTTTTTAAAAAAATTATGTGACTCACACCATCAACATTAATTATTTATGGTTTCTTTTATCTCATGAAAAAATGAGTTCAAAACTTATACTTTTTGATCCATAAATTCCGAGTTCATTTTTTTTGTTAAATTTAAAAAAGAAAAAACTCACACAACTAATATCAGTTATACGAGTTACATGGTAAAAATTTCATCTGAGACACTCGAGAAGAAGTGAGTACTTTGTCAAATGCGTATGAATTGGAAAATAGCAAACCAATCTCTTCCATCTCAATTTACTTATTTTAGTTATTATTTATAAAGTCAAAATATATTTACTTTAATAATTTTTCTTTTGTAGTCTGTATATATAAATTTAATTTTAAAAATATACACAAAATACTAATTAATTTTGATCTTTTTATTTCGAATCAAGCCCAAACAAATAATTAAATTAAAACGGACGTAGTACTAATTTGACTGTGGGTGGAATTAGTGTGAACACTCTTTAGAAACTGCAGATTTCCCTGCATTTATTCCGAATATGTCAGAAAACCCCAATAGAATTACAGTTCTAGAAGTCCTTTCGTCCTTGTGTTTGACCAAATAACAACATTACTATTTACTCCCTCTGTCTTATTAGGTATATTAATATATCCTCCACAACCTATTTTGAGCTATTTAAATATTAAATTTTTAAAATTTGAGATTATTTTTAGATTAAAAGATGAAAGAATAGAAGTGTCGTTGAGCCAAAAATAAAGATTAAGGGTATTTTTAGATAAAAAATTGAAAAAAGAGTATTTATAAACTATTTCTCCATGGATTAGAGGTATTTCTAGCCTTTTAACCTATTTTAAATATGAATCTTTTGTCACTTGTTTGTTAAATCATTTCTTATTCCGTCAAAATTCACTAATTCAATTAATTTTAATTGTCATTGGATAAGTTTAGTGAAAGAATAGTAAAATGTTTCGTATCAAAATAATTTTCTATTTTACTATTCGAATTTGATAATCAAAATCTCTAATGTTAAATAATAAAAAATCAAGCATTTACCGTACTCTTTTTAATACATACAGTGAAAAGAAGTATTACTAAAGAGATTACTACATGATCTTTTTCATCCTTGGCAGAGATTCTATATGAAATTTAAATTATATAAATAGAAAACTTTCGATACGAAGCATTTTACCTTATTAGTAAATCTACCAACACAAATCTAGATTTATATGACACAGTGAATTTTAGATACCAAATTATTAAACGAAATTAAGAAAAAAAAGAAAGAAAAAAGATAGGAGTATTACTAGTATACTATTACTATAAAAAGGGTGACGACAAGTTAGAAACTTGTAACGTGCACGGTTAGGAAACATCAGTTCAGCTTCCCTTGAGAAAAAAGAAAAATACAAGGAATCAGAAAATAAATTTAAGGCTTCAAGTATTTATTTATTTTTTTAAAATTTTTAAAGTGATCACTAGTATTTTTTAAAAAACCTATTTTGTATATAACTTAAATTTATTTTTTTCATTCCGTCGCCCATAATTCTCTACCTATTTCCTTTCCTTCTCCCCTCCTTATTAGTTTCCATGTTTCTTGCCTATTTTCTCTCCTTCTCCCTCTCCCTTCATAGCGACTCCATGCACAGGAGGAGCCAAAAAGGTGCGTCAATTTCCTCTCCTAACCCTATATCACTACAAAAACTAATATAATCCCACATTACCATTGATTCCATAGGGATCCATTATTGAAGTTCGAAAATCCAAAATTTGAAAACTGAATTTTCATAAATTAGCGTCGTTTTCAAGTGAGTATTGTTGTAAAAGATCGGACACATATTGAGGAATCTAAATTTGAAATTTAAGGTGATTTGGTGTAGTCTTTGAGGTGTTTGGGATGAATATAGTGCTTGAATTCAAGGAAGAAACTGAAGTAGGTAGTTTATATAATAGTGTAAAATATTGTACATGAGTGTATACACACTTCTTATAATTTTATATAATGTTTATATACTGGTAATAACATTGTATATCGAGTTTTAAAACATCATCGTAAAAAAAAAAAAATTGTATAATGTTGTACATTGGTGTATATTATTGTATACCAAATTTTTTAGCCACTGCTTTGAGAAAATAATGGGCTATTCTATTGAAAACTTTAAAACTTGGATATATAATTGCAATGAAAAATTATTATGAACTGTATATTTATGCAAATATTACAAAAAAAACTCATGAATTTGTAAAGATTAGAGCCCATATCCTCAATTAAGAATCTGAAATATCTAACCAATTGTCAACGTTCGTCAGAAAAAGTTTGGCATTTCTCTTGCCAAAGAACACCCAGGGGGATTTCACAAAGTATTATTTGGAGAATTCGACACTCCCTCTATCTTAACATCCTACAGTTTTCTAACTTGATATAAGTTGCCTTTGCCAGTATCAACCCCTAAATCGGATAAGAGGGAGGGAACTGAAGAAAAACTATGTCTCAATTCCAAGCTTAGTTCCATCAACTATATATAACCATGTCACGGACCAAAGACTATCTATATAGCAACAAATAGGCATTGACCAAGAGAAAAGTGTTTAATTCAAAAAGGGACCATGGAACATCATCATCTATTGGAAGGGCTAACAGAGGCATTGATTGACATACTGGTGGAGATTGATTGGCAAAACAACTAAATTTCTCTGCTGCTAAGCAGGGCCTGCAAATGAGAAGACTGAAGAATAACTTAGGCAAACAAGACCACCCCCCAACTGCAGGAGGAGGGTTGCCCATGAAGCAAAGCATGACTGGAAAGTAAAACTTTTTAAATCAATATCACTGGTATGAGATGACATGAACTGGGATATATCTCTAGAGATTAACATTGCATGATATCGGTATTTAACAGAAAACAATCTCTAAGAAATTTATATAAAGGCAAACAATTATATCTTTACTCCAGCAGATCCAAGAATAGAAGATATTCTAATTGTAGCGAAACAAAAACTTTGAGGATGCCTTTACAGTATTTAGAAACAAAAGAAAAGGTCCAAGTACACCAACGGCAATATAAGGCATCCAAAGAGAAAAAAAAAAGGTTAGGGAGCAGACTTGTGTATCTGGGCAATGGAAATACCTTTCACTATGATAAATAACAAGCATTAACCTGTGCTAATATCTTCTGATCAACCATTTGCCTTTGATCAAGGTACAAAACGAGGGCCTCCCTATTAACCAAACTCCACGCATGTTTGAACACTAGTCCAGTTGATAGGCCTGATCCGAAAATATAAGCCCATACTTCCTGCTTTGTTCTGAACCACGACTAATATCATTCAGTTAAAGTCAAAAGGTCTGACCAAAAGTCTACAACTAGATGTATCTTCAAAATATCTCCTCATTCCATAAATATTCTGGCATAATTCAAATCTTCAGTTTTCGGCTGTTGCCGCAAAAAGTTGTTTCCCTCCATTTTCATGGAGCTTCTTCACTCTCTACCATCCCGCCTTCCCTGGATTTCAGAGTGCGCTCAGCAGTCTCACTAGTTTTAGTTTCCTGAACTTTCTGTGATGAACCTCCATTAACCACTTTGTCATTCTGCACGGCCGGCAGCACATTAGGTTCTGTTAATGTCTGAAGGAGCTCCAATGGAGTAGCAGCTGGATCAAGTTCCTGGCAACCCTTTGGAGCATTTTGAGCTTCTTCACCCGTAAGCAAGTGACTTGGGACCTGATGAGAGAAACGGAACATCTCTTCTCTGGTTATTTTTATCACCTTCTCTGAATTCAAGTCTGGACGAAAGACCGTCTTAAAACCGGCTACCTTGATAAGAGGAGCTACTGAAACTCCTTGCTCCTCATTGTAGTCATCAAGAACTAGAACCATGTCATACTTGTGTATGACATCATCAGGTGTATTCTGATTCCAGTCAGGAGACCAACATCTGTAGAGGGCCCAAACATCCCCCTTTTTGGGAAATATTTGGACAGTTCCACGAGGGCCCTTTGACCACCGAACCTTGTGGGAGAAGGAATTCACAGACTTACCTGTTTCGTATCTGCCAATCCTAAATTCACCACAAGTTTTGTAGAAACCTGAAGCTACCCATTCCATAGGACCAAATTCACTATTTGTTTTTGAATTAAGCCAACTAAGCCTCACCTTAAATGGCTCCCTTGAGAGGACCTTGCTTATCAGAGCGTAGAAACGGGGCATGCCATCGTCAGCATCATATGCAGCCCAGACTTCATTGTCTTTGAAACAACTTTCGCTCCTATCCTGGTCAAAATTGTGAAAATCGGGATCTGGTACATTCATTGATTCTGGCACTGGATCCCCTTTATATGCATCATTACCTGAAGCATTGACACCTTTCTTTACTCCCTTCATAGCTGATGACTCAACATTCCCGTTTACATTATGACCAACATTAGCATTCCTCTGTTTTTCTTTTTTGCTCTCTTTTACCTTGTGTTTTTGTGCATCTTGCGGCTGCGATTTCCATTGATTCAACTTCTTGAGTATCTCTTTCCGAGCTTTCTCCATCAGCATATTTCGGTTTTCAAGTGGTGTCAGCTCCCTGGTACTGTTAAACTTGCTAGAAGAGAAACCATAAGTCCTTTCTGCATATTGAGGTGCATTGAATCCATAACGGATTCCATCCTCATCCAGTCTTCTCTGTTTAAGAGGTGTCTGTCTAGTCTGTGAATCATCACGTTCTCTCTTCACTTTCTCATGTGCCTGCTGGACAACATTTGCTGCTTTTGCTGCAATGGAAGGATCTGAACTACCAACACCAGTCATTCTGGAAAAAGAATCCTGCTGAAAGTTCGAGTAATTCGCAGTATTAGAACTTGCTGCTGCTGATCCTGCTGTTCTACCAGTGCTAGCATTTCTTCCTATAGGGAACTGATTTCCGTTAGGTGCATGATTCCCTAGATTCTGATGCCACTGACCAGTAGAATTGGATGATTTTGTGTGATTGTATGGTGGGGATGTTTCTGTAGCCATAAAAGCTTCATGACAGTTGGGGCAAAGAAGAGTATGGTTAAGATACATCTTCAAATACTCATAATGCATCTTGCATCGGTGGCAAATGGTCCAGAAAGTATCACTTCTTTGATTGGATGAAGAGTTGACTGATGAAGAGGACATCCGAGAAGCATTTTTCTGAGCCTTTGTACCTGAATTTGTCCTACTAGTAAAATTATGAAATCCATTCCGTGGAGGTGCTGATGGACCACCTGAGTGCACTGGAACTTTCTGCTGGAATCCTTTTGAACTCCTCCTCTGGTTATATGCCAGCCTCTTGGATTTATCAGATAACAAGCTCCAGGCCTCAGAGAGAAGTTTAAATGCACCTTCAGCACCAACGGATTTGTTTTTATCAGGGTGGAGAATGAGAGCTAACTTCCTGTACTGTTTCCTCACCGTTTCATCATCAGCTGACGGGCTCACACCAAGTACCCCATACCAATCCACTTCCCCACTTATTTTATTTTCGGCAGAGATGTAGACATCAAGTGTTGTTAACATCTGGGTAAGATCGTCAAGCCCTGGATACAAAGCCTGAGCTTTCAAGGCAAATTTCTTTGCACCAGCATAATCCTTCTGTTCAAACTTCCGCTCTGCAATATTTTTAGCTCTGAAGGCCTCATCTTTATTGCATTCCATAGTTTGTGAATGTGACTTAGAAAGTCCCTTTGGTGATCTCTAATCAGTATGCTATTCAGTATCACTGAAACCACCAAAATATATAAAGCATTTTCATGCGAATATCATATACTGATGACTCAATCTCTTCCCCTTCTTGAAGCAAAGTATCCTTCAAATCATCTAATACCTGATTCACAAGAAGGGTGAGATCAACAGCTGTTAGAAATATGTCATTAAAGTTCCAGAATCAAAAAAGAGTATTAAATATATCGGCCTAGAATTCAGCCAAAAAACAACTTATCTGAGAAAATAATATAATATAAATACCAAGAAATATGCACATGTATGTCGATGCATATAGACATATATATAATCCAGTGCCTCAAGACTTGGTGGCCAATAATTGTTGTTGACATAATAGACTTTTGAACCTGGTAAATGGTAGTCAAGATACACATTCTCGATCCATTATACAAAATACGTGATTAATCAACAAAGACCGACATCTACCTCTCTGAAAACTGAATGATGGAAATATATGCAACAGGATAGGGTAAAGATGGTACACTTGACCTTAACCAAAGTCCAAGAAAGGTATGCAATAGGACAGGAAAAAACCTATTTGCGCGTATTCAATTTCAAGTAACTTTTACTATCCAGGTTAAAGTAATGTGATTTTCTAGCACAATTGAGGTCCTGAAGTTTCTGATGCGCGATATCTTGTTTAAACAACAGTGACATTTCTGGTGGTTTAACTATACAGAAAAGTTGTTTCCATAGCAACTACTGTCGCAATAAGTTAGACTTAACAGTTGTTTTCTATAATAAATAGTAGGTCCCTCAGACCAGTCAAAATTTAAGGGGCAAGTTTACTTTTTGACCAAGAAAGGGAAATCTTCTTTCTGAACTTTGCTTCCAACTGTAAGAGGATTAACTCCATGTCCAGACTTTCAACATAACTCCACAAGCAGAAAGACAGACACATATCATTAAGCGTGGGCAAAATTATCCCAGGCCTATATGACCCACCAACCCACCCAAATTTTGATGGGTTTAGGCTAGAGTGACTTTGATTATTGGTTGATTTGGGCTAGTCCAAGTTGATCCATCATAAATCAATAGCCCAAATAAACCAATCATGATGGTCAATCTTGACCTACGAAAATGCTTAATTTTAACTTCTAAGATTCAATTCTAAATTAAGATTTTTGCATATGAATAATTGTTTAATTTTCTTTTATTATCATAGATTGCTATAAACATTGATTACTATTATTATTACTTACTTACTTTTATAAAAGAAAAAAACAGTAAAAGAAATTGATAAAAATTTAAAGGACGATTAAGGTACAAAGTTGCATTGATGCAACTCATAACATAAAATCATCTAAATATAGACATAAATATTGATGTTTTATTGATAATCCAACAATGATAAATATCTTATTCTTTTATGTTCCACCCTTGGAATAATATTTATATAGGTTTTTTCATGTTCTTTCTAGTTTCGGGTAATCAATTCGGTTTTGGGTTTGAATTTTGGATATGAAAAAAATCATGGTAGGGAGATTGAGTTTGTCTTTTTAGAACTGTGGTGTTTGTGCCAGCTTGCGCACACCTCAACTAATTCCCACCTCCCACGAGCAACAGGTACCAGGTAACTCTATCTACCAAGGCTAGGACAAATGGTAAGATATCACCTAGTGTTTATTGTCTCTGCTGAGGTTTGAACCTGAGACTTCATAGTTCTCACCCACTTCATTGACCACTAGGCCACACCCTTGGGTGCTGGTACGGAGATTGAGTCTAACGAGATGAGAATTTGAAAGTTGAGGTCTTAATGCAGGTACAAAACATGGGTGGGTAATAAGAAGTGTGAATATTTACTTTCAGTTTTAGAACATTGTGAGAAACAATGAAAATTTCTACCTAAGAAATTGTAAAATATGAATAGTCACTTCTTTAGGTTTCTTTTATATTAGATGAAATCATGAAATATAAGTTTGAAAATTATAAAAATGATGGGTCGAGTTGGGTGGGTTGGGCTATGACCCATTATTTAGTTCATCTTAACCCGCCCAAATGGCCCATTTCCACCCCTACAAATTATAGAAGTGGATTAGTAACAACTTCCTCTAACCCTTACAAGAGTGAGAACTTCTATTTCTCTCCACTCCACATTTTCCCATTCTAACATTTAAGCTGTAATATGCATTACAATTTCCAAATTTCATAAACTTACTTTAGACACTTGCAATGGTAGATATTGATCGACCGCTCGGAAAGTGAAGTCTTTCCGGCATGTATTCTCTTCACTAAATTCTGAAACCAACTCACTTCTGAATTCCAAAGACTCATCAAAGATTACACTGCCAATAGATAAACTCATCCACACAGCTTTATCTCCTCACCACTACCAACCCACACACAACCAACAAAACCTGAAAAATCTACTCTGAAATGAACGAGAGGATAAAAGTATGAGGGGATCATAAAAAGTTCTTCCCAAATCCTCTAGAGGTGAAGGAATACTCAACTAGGGAATGATCAGGATGTAATTCGGACAATGAATCGACTGCTCCCAAAAGTATCAAGTACCCAAAATAGATGCATAGCAAGGTGGTCCTAAGAATGTCCACCTCTCAAGCAAAGAATTATTCCTAAAACATTCCATATTTGTAGCAATACCAGTCCACATACATAACAAGAATATTTAGCTAAAGCAAGCGTTAGGAAGCATAGAGATGAACAGCAATGTGACCCAGTTGCCACAGATACCTTATCCAGCTGAAAATTTTCAAACTTTCTATGCAATCGAGAACTCAATTGAACTATTGTTTATTATAAGAGGTCAAACCTACAAAACAAAAAAACTAAAAAGGGAAACAACATGGGACGGCAACAGGAAGTAATTTGGACAATGAATTGACTGCTCACAAAAGTTTCAAGTACCCAGAAAAGATGCATAGCAAAGGTGATCCTAAGAATGTCCACCTCTCAAGCAAAGCACTTTTCCTAAACCATTCCATATTTGTAACAATACCAGTCCACATACATAACAAGAATATTTAACTAAAGCAAACATTAGGAAGCATAGAGATGAACAGCAATGTGATTGCCACAGATACCTTGTCCAGCTGAAAATTTTCAAACTTTATATGCAACCGAGAACTCAATCGAACTACTGTTTATTACTAAGCGGTCGAACCTAAAAAACAAAAAAACCTAAAAACCGAAACAACATGGGACGGCAATAGAACGATCCGAAATCACAAAAGAGCATAGATACGAAATTAAGAAGTTCGAATGACGACACACCGAATGGATCTGAAGCATTAGCGGTTTGTAACGGTCGAATTTCACATTTTAATTCGTCACACAAAAGAGAAACCCTAAAATTCAGTAATTTTGCTATAATTTTTTCGAAATGAAGGAAGAGAAACTAACCCAGATGTGCAGATGAGCATTTGAATCGAAAAAAGTTGCTGTTGTTGAGCTTCAAATTTTCCCACCAAATTAGAGTAGAAAAAGACGGACCCTTTGAAGAACTGAAATTTGTTTATGTCAAAAAAAAACCCTGCGAGCCCATGAACAACCCTAAAATGCCCACAAAATCTCTAAATTGGGGAAATGAACAGCTAGGCATGGGCTTGTGTTTTTATATTTTTCTACCAGGGTTAACAAATCATGGATCTTAACCATGGTTACTTTCTAAACACAATTCTTAACCACAGTTAACAAACCATGGATCTTAACTATGGTTACTTTTTGTGTAGAATTTTTTATCTTTTTTTTGAACTTGGATTTAAGTTATATATACTGATAATCTGATATTTTATAAACTGGTCAAACTAAAAGTAAATTTTAACTTATCTGCCTGGATAAACATCAAGAGTGTCTGTAACTGTAACTAAGCCCGTTTGAACATGATTTCGAATCTCAGTAATTTGAAACATGTTGATTTGAAGTTAAAATTTTATTTTGATATATAATTTAAATTTCTTCAATTGTATGCTTTTCTCGTAAAAATAAAAACTTCACATGTATTAAAACTATCAAAAGTCCATCAACTCTTATACAATCTTACTAAAGTGAGCAAATCATCTATAAATAAGGTATCAGAATATCGTAAGGTGCTGCGTTAATAGATCGCATATCTCTATGTATCTTTTATAATATATGTTTGACGATTTTATGGTATTATAAACTTTCATATACACATAATATTATAAAATTTGCTAGTTGACAATAGTAGTGGATAATTATTCTTTCATATAAATTTTTTCACATGTCACGAACAATCTTTTCAAGTCAAATATAGGTCTATTTTTTTTTGGAAACTTTCAAATAATGGGTTTTTTCTTGCAAAATATGAGCTTATGAGTCAAATTTTATATTTAAAAGAAATTTTGAAATCACAATGTGAATTGAATCTTACTTTTTAGAGAATTTGTATTTGAATCATGACTTTAAATTGCAGTTGAAATTTTTGTGCAAATTTCATAAACAAAAGAGAATTTCCAATCAAAACTTTTATGAGATGATTTATAATCAAAACTTGAAAATGAGATTTCAAATACATTGGTCAAATGCCGATTAAGAAACCATTTGGATTAGCTTTAAAAAAATAGTTTTTAAACAAAAAAAACTTAAGTCAAAAAAAGGTAAAAGAGTTGGAGTGTCCCAACTTATAGTTTTTAGCTTGTTTTAGGCAGTTTTTAACTTGTTTTAAACATTTTTTATTTTGCAAAGCACTTTTAAAAGCTTTTTTTTTTAAATTAAAAAAAAAACGATTAAAAGCTGACTTGGCCAGTTCTTATCCCAATACAAATAGGCTCTAAGGGGTTGTTTGGCACGAAGACAAGTAAAGCAGGGTAATGCTGAGATTATTTTTTATCAAGTGTCTGGTTCATTGTATTAAAAACTAAATATATCATGTATTGTATTTGGTTTAAGACTCTGTAAAAATCTTTTTTACAGTTATACCCTTGTATTTTTGTATAAACAAATTTAGGAAAATGGATTGAATTAGTCTAGTCATTTAGGGTCTTATACAAGGATTAGTTATCCCAAGATTAATTATTTGTTTTATGGGTACAGAATAATATACCCTATGATGTATAAGTAATCTATGTATTAGGTTGAATTGAGTAACCAAATAATGTATTAACTGGAATAAATTTTAATGCAAAAACTATTCTAATTAATACAGCCTGTCAAACATGTAAGTGTTTATAAGCCATATCCCTTAGTCAAAGGTTAATTATCACAAACTTATAATTTTACGTCTTATAAACATTTTTTAATTTGATCATCTTTTTAATGATCTTATAGTTTATATCTTTTATAATCTCCAAGATACTCTTCAAAATCATAACTCTGGCTATTTTTCTATTCTATTAGTTTGGAGATAATTTTGAGGATTTTTTTTTTCATTTTAATAAAAAATCAAACATTAATTTCTTAATATCAGTTTTAACTCTTTTATTTGAAGACATAAATACTTATGTATAAAATCATCTTTAATATTTAAAAAGTGTTTTTCAGTATTTGATATTTACCAAATATAAATTGTATCTTGATATTTTTTTTCCATAATCAGTATAATCTGATTTGTGATAGCGTGTTAGTTACTTTCTCCATCCCTAAATGTTAAAACTAAACTAGATTAGATCAACTAAAAAATATAAAATTAAAATTTAACTATTTAAAAACTATATGGTAAATACTGTAATTAAACCTCTCTACAATATTATATTTCCAAGAATTTTTAATTGTTATACATTTGTAACAACATTTAATATTTAAATAATATTTGACGGTTATAAATCAAAAAATGCATAAAATCTAACAAGTGCCCCCTCTTTATTGATTGGATGAAAATAGAACATATTGTTATAAATGCAACCTACTCCAAAATAAAAAATCATAAAGTTACAAAATCCTTTAAATATATTTTCTCCGGATTTATCTCAAAATAGTTGTTAATATAGAAATTTAAAAAATAATCGATAATTTTTGTCAACTCAACTCTTAGTATTTAAGTTACTTTAAAATATAAAAGAATAATTTTTGTATATTTTCAAAAAGTACCTGTCAACTAATAGGATTATATTAATAACCCCTATTAATTTTCCTTAAAGGATATGTAACATTATTCCATCAACTAAAAAGAAACGAAGAAAATATTTGAGAGAGATTCATAGAATTTAATATTCATTTTTTGACGTTAAAAAATTTAAAAAATTATTTAAAACTTAAAAATATGCCTACTTCACTAACTAAAAGTTAAAGAAAATTACTACTTTTTCGATAAATTCATAATTAAATGTATAAAGATTTAAGTTTTAAGTCACACATTTTAAATCTACTTGACTTAAATTCAAGATCGATGAACAAAATTTATAATTGTAGCACATTTCGTTGATTTCATTCTGTTAATGATGGAAATAGATATTTATATGCTAATATTCTTTGTCATAATAATTGTCTTAAAATATCAAAATATTTAACCAAAATTTCTTGACGTATTATTAATAATTTAAAAAACTTTAAAGATGATTATATTATATTATCTATATAAAGATGATTAATTATTATATTATCAAAAGAAAAGATAATTGTTATACGGAAAATTTTACGAAGAATGTACCAATATAAAGATAGTTGTTGATGTTATGCATAAATAGTTGGTATAAGGATGTAAAATATAACATGAAAATTGATTCCGAGAAAAAGTTGATTGTGTATAGCGAGGTCTTGTTACGTAAAGATGTTGCTATAAAAAGGTTAGACTGTGTAAGTTGTAATATTTCTCATGTCAATATGATTAAGAAATACCTTTAAATGTTGGTCAAATTACATTATTTGAATCTCCAGAAGCGAAAAGTGTCACATGACTTGAGAGGGAGCGAGTGCTATTTTATTTTTACTAGGTTATTAATGTTAGTCGAGACGAGAGAGAGAAGAAATCATGACCTGGACCAAATAAAGTACATCAAAGATGAAAACAACAAAGTATTGATGGAAGAGACACTCATTAGATAAAAATGATAGTTATACTTCCATAAACTCTTGAACGAAGAAGGGATAAGGCATTGTGTTGAAGAATTTGGAGCACTCAAATAGGCATTGAGGTTATGGGTATTATAGGCGTATTAAGGTTATGAAAAGGTTAAAGGCGTTATTTGTAGGATGCGCAAGATTAGAGCGATCAGACGAAATAAGATTTTAGTGAAATTTTGAAAGAGGCGCAGACGAGAGAGATATAAAATGACTAAGTTATTCAATATCATTTTCAAAACCGCGAATCCAAAGCATGGGATGGAGTACATTAATTTTATTGTACAAAAAAAAAAGGTGACATCCAAAAATGCAACAACTATAAAGGTATCAAAATGTTAAGCCACATTAAAAGGTGGTGAGAAGGTGTTGGAAATGATGGTCATAAAGAGATTTTTAAAAGGCCGGGGCACGAGATGAGGCGTAAGCCCCGAGTCATGGGTCGTAAGTCCCATGGATTTAACGGGGCGTATATCTCATGTATTTTCAATTTTATAATTTTATTACAACGAAAATTAGAAAAAAATAATATTTTGCATAATTCTGTAAATAAATTCAAACAAATCCCAATAATATAGAAAAAAAAATTATAATTATTATTTGAGCAAGATAACAACAACAAAAAAGATAATATACGAGATAATCTTTAAAATAAAATCATCATCTACTTCAACATCGATCTCATGTAGTTCTTCTCACCCTCAATTAATATTTACATTGATTATTGTTTATTTATATTTTAAGGAAGGGTAAGGATAAATATTGTAAGATCAATATAAAATATAGATAAAGTTTCTCTGAAGTATAGGACTATGAAATCTCCATCCTATCAATTTTAGGCATAATAATAAAAAGAAATATTTACAACGTCATTTTCCATGAGAGTTATTTTTATTATTGATATATTCTATATTATGAAAACATGATAGCATAAAGTATAAATATTATTACACCAGTAATAAAAATAGTATTTATAAAAAAAATATTTTTAAAATAAATAAAAATCAAATTTAACAATTGAAACTTACATTTTTAGGCCCAAGCCTTACGCTTTTACGCCAGGAACTTACGCTCCAAATTCTTGGACTTACGCTTTATGGATCTACGTCTTTTATTTGTGCCCCGGTGCGTTTGGTACTCCCCGCCCCAGAACTCGCCCCGAAAACGTCTTTGAAAACACTAGTCATAAGTAGCTATTTTTTAGAATCGATTCGAATTCATGTCAGGACGCTCAATTATAAAAATCACACATCTCGTAATGAGACTAATGAAACAATCTTTATTATATTAAAAGTGTGAAGGTCCTTAAAAATGTTGATTGAATTTTTTTCCCTTCATTAAAAGATTCTACAATAGATAAAATTGTCATTTATTATTATTTTTTAAATTATTGTTTATAATACGTTTAAATAACATAAAATTATAATTATATATAAATCTTAAAAATATATCCCGTAAAAAAAATATTCCTTACATGAATAAACCTAAAAAAAGTTTCCAACTAAAAACTTTTTCCTAAAAAGATTTCCATGAATAACCCTATTTCACCCCCTAAAATATTCCCCTAAATAATTTTTCCTTTCGAATATTTACCCCAAAAAAATCCCCCCTCCCCTAAATAATTTTTCCTTCTGTGAATAATTACCCAAAAGAGAAACCCTCCCCCCCCCCCCCCCCAACCCCCCAAAAAAGAAATTTTTTCGGTGTGGTTCCTTCTATTTTTCTTGCATAAATTGAGTTTTCTCTCTTTTTTTATAGTGATATTCTAATATTCTCACACTTTTAATTTTTTATTAATATTAATTTATAATAACGGTGTCCTAAGTTTCTCACGCTTCCAAATTCTTTTTGATTTATGAATTCATTCATTTTTATAAAAAAATTTATAATTGTATAATTTTATTCATCCAAGACTTCTTCATCAACATCTAAAATGTATCATTTTTGTTTCATGTTGTGAATTTGAAGAAGACAATGATTTATTTTGTTTGTTTTATGTTGTGAATTTGAAGAAGACAATAATCTATCTTCTTGGTTTTATGTTGTAGATTTGAAGAAAACAATAATCTACTCTTTTTATATCATGTTGTGGATTTGAAGAAGACAATAATCTATCTTTTTTATTTCATATTGTGAATTTAAAAGAAAATAGTAATTGTTACGCCATCTAAAATTGCGTATCTTCAAAATAATTCAACTTAGATTACATCTTTTAGTTGAGTTTAACATTGATATTATGTTATCTTCTTTAATTGAGTCTGACATTGATATTATGTTACTTCTTTAATTGAGTCTAATATTGATATTATGTGATTTAAAATTTGTATTTTTTATAGGTGACATTCTTCATTTACTCATATATTCACAAGTTCACATGTTTTATTTATTCAGGTAAAGAATCTCCTCATCTCATAAAATAATTTTTTTATAAAATTATTATTTTCGTTCTATATTTTAAGTACATAATTCTTGTACAACCGTATAATTGCTATGTTAGCTCAAATTACTTATCTTCAAAATAATATTTAATTAATTTTTAAATAAAAATATTATTAAAGTTAAAAGAGTTGACATTTACCAATTATATTAATTTAGATAAATATGATTAACATATTAATTAAGATAAATATGTAATTAGGAGTTACATATAATATTTAATAAGTATTAGGAGTTATAATACATTAAACAAAGTTCATAATTCATTTCAAATAGTAGTTCACTTAACAAAGTCAACTACTATTTTTTAATAATCTTTTATTTTGTGTACTAATTGACACGATACACACGTATAATAGATAAAATTGTCATTTACTATTTTTTTCAAATAATTATTATTTAATTATTATTTAAATATTTAAAACTTTGAAATAATTAAATTATAACCACAAATATTTAGTATTTTAAAATTTACTAAAAAGTTTCTTCATAAATATTTCCTATTTGAACTATATTAAAAGTCCTAACATTTAAGACTTTAAAATTAATTATGATTTTATTAACGTATATCAATTCTTTCTTTTAAAAGTATGAAGGTCCTTAAAAATGTTAATTGAAATTTTTACCCTTTATAAAAGGATTTCGCAATAGACAAAACTGTCATTTGCTATTTTTTCTTCAATAATTATCTTTTAATTATTATTCTAATATTCAGAACTTTGAGTTAATTAAAGTTATAGCTATTAAATATTTACCTATTTGTAAAAGGTAAGAACTCTTAATATGTAGTATTTTAAGACTGATTAAAATTTTACTTCTTATATCTTTTCTTATTTGAATTATATTAAAAGTTATAACATTTAAGACTATAAAATCAATTACAATTCCATTAACTTATATCAATACTTTATTCATTAAACTAACTAATTATCCATCACAATTTTCAATTCACAATACGAGAAAAAATTTAAAAAACGTAAATTTATTATGCATTAAGACATTGAATTCCTCTTTCTTCTTCTTCTCAATTTACTAGTACCAAAACAACCGAATGGGGCTCGGCAGAGAAAGACATAAAGGAAATCAAGTTCGTTGAGCAAGTCAAACTCGATCTTGCAGCATGCCGGCAGGAGTCTCCCTATATAAAACAAATTCTTGATTTGATACAGTGCTATAGTACATCTGAGACTTCTTAATTGGCTAGTTGTAAATAGCCCCAGGGCTATGGAACAAGGACTATTTCGGACCTAGACCTAGGTATTAGTGGTGATTTTCTAATCTCACAGTAGGATTCAAACCTATGACCAGTCGGTTAACAGTCGACCACTTTACCACTGAGCTACTGAGGAATAACAGGAGATTCGATCTCATAGAGTTCAATTCATGTTCCCAACCCATGACCAATATGAGCTCGAAGCTTCCTTCGTAACTCCCGGAACTTCTTCGTAGTGACTCCCTTACATGCCTCATTTCAGAGGAAAAATCAAAGTGGCTCTATTTCATTATATTTCATCCATATCCCAATTTCATTCATTTAATATCCCTTTGGTGTCATTGACATAACAAATGTCGTTTCTAGTTTATCTCTTCCTATTTCTTTTCTATATATGGAATGTTCAAAAATCATCATATAATAATTCAGAAATTGCAATAGAAAAGAAATAAGGGAGGTTTGTGATGATTTTTCAATCTTTTCTACTAGGTTATCTAGTATCCTTTGTAAATGTATATTGTTCAAATTAATAATTTCTACTATATGTTCTATTTTGCTATATATTGTATTATAATGCATCTTCGTAATACTAACATTTATATTAAATGTTAATCTATTAATAGTGTAGTAATACAAATTTTATAATAAAAAATTTCTTATTAATATGAGCGACATGTGCGAGGCGCGTACACTTAAACTAGTATAAGAAAAAAGAGAAAAATTTATACATAATACTCATCGACCTAAAAAAGACTTACAACATCTCCTCTCAGGGCATCTCCAACCCCACTCTAAATTCAACTCTAAACAATAAAATAGAGTGCGAATAGTGCAACTCCAAATATAGAGTTGCACTGTTCATCAACTCTATTTTTTAAAATGAATATAATATTATTATTTTTAATTATTAATACGTTTCATTTAACATAATATAAATTGTAGGATCATTAATTAAGTCTCTAATTATTGTATTTATTTTTATGTAATATTTTATTATATTAATTCTAAATTTAAATTAATGTATAATTTATATAAATTAATTTCTTTATATAATATTTTATTTAAAATGTAAGTTAATTTAATTTATAATTGTATAAAAAAATATAACCACCACAGAAATAAAATGTGCAAATATAATATATTGTTAATAAATAACAGGATGTACTTTAAATAACAGGATAATAAACATTCAATAAAGTCGTGACTGACATACAATGATTTCTATTTTATTTGAAATTTTCATTAATATGTATAATACATATTATTTATTTGCAATCTATAATATTTAAAAATATAGAATATTAAATAATTTTATATTAAATGATTATATACGAAAAAGATATAAATTATATAGGATGATTATGTAGAAAAAATAAGCAATAATTTATTTTATGAATTAAGAAAAACTAATAAATAAAATAAAAATAATAATATAATATTAAAGAGCAAAAAAAATATAAGAAGAATATATTTTTTTTGAAGTAAAAAATAGAATTGTGAGTTGGAGATGGCCTCAAGAGGCATTGACAGCCAGGTTGACTTGCTACAATTATGATCGTCTACTTGTGAATTACGAACTACTTTGATTTTGACTCAGATCTCTCGGGCAGGAAAGATTCGTGCAGTCCCATCCACTCGATTTTCTCTTCTTACTAATGCTAGGACATTTTCAAGTATCTCCCGTTACATTCTACTAAAGTAACTGTTGCAACAATGCAACTGAAACACTAATCTGCAGTCTCGTGTGTAAATAGTCATGATATTTCAAGTTTCCCAGGTTAAAACATAATTTACTTGGTTTACTGTGGACAGAACTTTTAACATAAAACCACACTTGCGCACGTACCTTGGCGTGAGCACATTCATACAATTTGTAAGAATTTTTTTGTTTTGTTCACTGCTATTTGTTTTTTTCACAGATATTTGCTAATACACACTGATAGTTTGCTGCATATTCCAGACGCTACCAGCACTCCTTTCTTCTGGCAGGACAACACATCTAACCTGAAGGCGGAAGGAGAAAAAGCTTGGCACATGCTTGGGAAATCCACCTGAATTATGGGAAGGGGCAAATATTTCCAGTCTTTGTTTAGAACATAAGTTGGCTATATATACATCCAATCACTTCCAAAAAGTAGCACGCCATTCATAACATCTTCTCTTCTTTGAAAGATCATATTGCATGGAAATCCTTTGATGGTTCCATGCAGCCAGGTAGTACTTCTAAAAAAGTAGAACTATTAAAGTTTTTTCTACTTTAACTACGTTTCACAGAAAAGTTTACCCAGACAGTACCTCTACAGAAACGGAGAAAACACAGTATGCACAGACACCTTAAATACAACAGTTGAAACAGAATGGAAAATAATGCAAGGAAATGAATGAAAAAATGGCAGCCTCTTCTGATGCTATAGTCAGCAATTTGCATTGGTGATGTCCCATTGAGGCAACCTTGCTCCAGAAAAGGCAGCTGCAACACCCACAAATTATTCAGCCATGCTGGGTCCCCTCTGGTTCAGCCTTCTTATGATGAAACTTCACCACTATGCAGGTAATATTGTCAGCACTACCCCGAGTAAACGCAGTTTCTGTCAGCTTCCTAGCAGCTGCTTCTGGTTCTTCTTCTGCTTGTGCCAGTGAAATAGCATCCTAGAGGAAGACAACAACATCAGCAACTCAACTCAGAAACAACAATGTTTAAAGAAATCACCCAAAAGGGAGACGAAGCCACTTTAGAAGTTTAGGCTTTTGAGTTCTGACAACAGGAAAAACAATCTCCCAGAATGCTGGGATATAGCCTAAACATCTTCAAGTTACACTTCACCAAAAGGAGGCTAGGAAGAATGCAAACAGCAAGACTTCGGAGCAAAATAAGAGGGCGGCAGGAAGAAAACTGAAAGTAAAGCAAACATGCATGCATTGCACAGGTGTTACCTCATTTGGTACAACATCCCAGAGTCCATCACTGGCAAGCACAAGTAGTTCTAATTCCTCATCCATCTCTTGATCCTGAAACATATTTGAGAGATGATAAATGACTTGCCATAAATATCAATCGCCTTCATGGCTCTTAACTCTTTTGTTTCACAAGTAAATCCTCCCAACTTAGCAGATCCTTCAGCCTTCTATCATCCCATAACCCATTTTGGTTAATTGCTTAATTCTTTTAAATACACCGTTCTTTGGTCCTCATGCCTTGCAGGCTAACTTATATGGACTAGACTGTCAAAACGGAAGTGTCAATACTAGCCTCGACTGAGACAGATTTTTGAGATGTGGTGAAAATAGCAGTTTTTATTAATAGTTCATTCGGAAGCAGCTGGTTCTGTAGCCAAAAAAAGGAAAATGAATATTTTACCCACAACCCAAGTAATTATGTCCTCTATGAATAGAAATATAATAAAATTAAAACATCTTCTCTCTTTTAGCCAAATAAGTACAATGCATAACTTTAATGAACTTGTTCATGAAATGCAAGTGTCAGGTGTGAGTCGCATACACTTCCTCAGTTATCTAAAACTGTTAACAATCCCTAGAGCACATGCACTGACCTGTAACTCAATTAGGTTTCAATCCATGCACGTGTATCAAAAAAAAGTTACTGCAACACATGGTGAGTTAGTGACTGCTTGCAGGTAGGTCCGCAGGTCTTTACATATGGGATGGGACATCCTAAGCCGATTGCCCAACATTTTTTTTTTCTTTTTTCGGCTTTTTCCGGTCTAGTGGAGGAGCTAAGTAGTGCATGTCCTCCACCCACTACGACTCTCATTTTATACATCTAAAGAAGAAAAAAATAAAGTATAGCTAAATCTACCTGGATCTCAGGTTCAGCAATGACAAATTGCTTCAACATGCGGTTGCCAAAAGCGCGTGACATAGCCAATACACCTCCAACTCTCCAGGTACCTGATAATACAGAAATAAGAAGCATAAATGGGTGCATAACCGAGGTACTTTTCATGGAGGTCACACCAAAATCCATAACCAAATAAGACAGCACTAAGGGTCCATTCACCTAATAAGACATTAGGTCCAATGCTTAGAGGAACAGGTTGAATTTAATCTAGCAGTAAATAGGGTTTTCCGAGAGAAACAAATAGTTCGTTAGATGGATGCAAGTAGACATTACCACAAAGGAAAAACATCAATTTCCAGATGGACATCTCCTCAACTCCCATGCACCAAGCATTTCATAATTGTAGCATGCACACATGCAACCACATTTTAATACAAGTATAAGAGTAAATTGATTCTCACATAATTCATGCCACTCTGCCGTATCTACCACCAACGGAATGGAAAGTACAAACTGGAGAATACTAAAAAATTCAATTCAAACTTCATGAAAACAATGAAGTCTCCTCCACTAGCTTCTTCATTCCAAGAAAACAAATAGTTCGTTAAATGGATGTAAGTGGACACTACCATATAGGCTAAGCATCTATTTCCAGAGGACATCCTCAGCTCCTATGCACTAAACATCTCATAATTCTAGCATGCATTACCATATTTTACCACAATTACAATAGTAACTTGATCCCCAGATGACCTCAAACACTCTACCAAATCTATTACCTACAGAATGTTAGGAAGAAACTGGAAGTAACGAAAAATCCAAGCCAAACTTTATGACAACAATGAAGTCTCCTTCCTTTAGCTTCTTCCATCCTTCATAGTTCACAGACCTTTCAAACCTCTATAGTTACATCCACAAAGCCTAAGACCCTACGACAGCTGTCTGCACCACAATGATATTACATCAATGCGAAACAACAGAGGACATGCAAATTGAATCTTTGTATTAGATGACTAATTTATGAAAGACACCTTTAAAGCATCAGAAAATTCACTATGATGTTCCATTTCTGACAACCCACAAGATGAAACTTTAATAACAGGCAAGCAACCCAATTTGAGCAAAATTTTATAGGCAGAGAAATTCCTCACCAGCCCACATTACAACACCTCCAGCACTTTCAATTCTCCTCCGCTCATCAGTTCTATTGGGCTTATGATCCTCGGAAAGAGGTATTGCTGTCAAGCATGAAACTGAATTAATTAGGAGTCTAGCCAAGGTGCTAGTTGCTCAAGATTGTATACTACAATACCAAAACTGAGTGGCAATAAGCAATAAACTATAACATAGGAGTAAAACATTATCATACAAAATACAGCATATGGCATAAGAGACTGGTAAAAGCTTTCGGAAGTCTGGTGGATACCTATTATTTACTGCTTCAACATCAAGCTATACTATCAGTTACATATTACTATCATAAAAAATATAAAAAATAAAAATGAAAGTGAAAAACCCTATGTACTCAATTGCTTAGTTGTTATCTTGCTTTACATTGTATGCCTGCTTTAAAGGACACAGTTTTGCATTTAGAGAAATCACGTAATCAAAGCATCCCACCAGTATCACATTATTAGATGAAGCAGAGATACCATACACTAATAAAACAACCATCCTTCACCCCCCAGTGGCTGCTGAAACTATCCTCCACTATTTCTATTCTCAAATTCAGAACCTTTTAAGCCATTATGAATCTGATGTTACCTTTTCCGCTCTTCGATATTATAGTCCGAGAGTCTCCAACATTGGCAACATAGAGATGGTTACCAACTAGAACTGCTGTTGAAGCAGTGGAGCCATCATCCCGGAAAGTATCTTTTTCAGAGTCCAAGAAGTCCTTATCTGTTTGTTGATATGTTTCACCTGCAATATGATGAAAAGTAATCCATAAATCTTCAACATTGCGAGAATCCAAAAAAGAGATAAATAAACAGAAGAGGAAAACCAAGTTTCAGTATTCTTCAATTAGCGTGTTATTCAAGTACTTTGCCCTCGCCATGATCGTGCACTACACACTTCAGATATTATGGAAGCATAAACATGTCGAACTTTGATATGTCAGCTTCAATGGAAAGATAGCGCATTTCCAGTCCAACAAGAAAGCACAAAAGTGGAGATTCAAATTACACATCCATAAGACAACATATAAAACTCACTTATGGCCAACTTGGTGTTCGTTGAAAACAATGGATGTTTCATTAGATTCTGAAACAGATGTCCCTTCAGATACTCAGCTGCTCGGGAACCACCATGGCCTGCAGTAACATGACATGATGAGTATAAGAAGTCAAAATCCATCTCTCTCAAGACACAAATAAAGAGCAATGCAAAGAAAATAAAGAAAAAAAAATGCTTAGTCTACCTGGTCTGCAGAAATGTAAGAAGACACAAATAAAGAGCAATGCAAACACACACAAAAAAGAAAAAGAGAAATGCTAATTCTGCCTCGCCTGCAGAAATGTAAGAGTTCAACAACCAAACGTCTAAGAAAGAGCCAAAGTTGTCACACGCTCATATAAAATATATGAGCCTATTAAAAGTGGTCATTAGTTGCAACGATGAGATAGAATACATAGAGTTTTTAAACTGGAAAACTGTTTACCAAAGCTTCCAAGTAAAGAGCAATTGAATAGCTGAAGCTAAACGTAAAATCAATTTCAGTCTTTCAGAAACCCCACATAGAGGTCATGATTACTCTTCCACTGAGGACAGCCTCTCCCTAAGGCCCCAGTGGAAAAAAAGTTGAAGCAACTAGATTGAGGGGTATGTAATTTTAGAAAGGAGTTCAAACTCTCCCTAGTTTGAGGTTCTATTAATTCCATTCCAGTACAGCATCCCTATCTTTTGAACTATAGGTAGCATTTGCATGACAACCACATTTGTTGCTTTAGTTTTTGTATGGTCTTATTTTTTGGACGACAACAAGAACATAGATATGGGTTTTGATTTGTTTTGGAAGAACAAGTTCTATGTGTTGAAAGAAAATTTTTTCAGAAAACAACCTTCTGGGTAGTTTTTTGTATTTCGGGGAAAAAAATAGCTCTTTCCAGCACAGTAAAAACAATAGCTGTTTGTTTTATAAAGTAAAACTACTTGTTTTCAGGACAATAACTGTTTGTCTGTAAAACAAACGGACCCTACAATCACCAGTTCATGCAAACAATAGCTCACCGACACGTATTAATGCAAAACTACTAATATAAAGATGAAACATAGAAAATACAAGCTTAAAGAAGGAAGATTCATGATGAGGCTTGATTTATCATTCATTATTTAAATTCTAAATCACAGTCCAAGCTGAAGGATGAATTGGCAAGTTCTAACCATCAAATATCCCAAATAAGCAAACTGTCTTTCCATCAACTTCGGAAGTTTTGATGTCATAAAAGTCCTCCATGGTGGCTCTTTTCCCTCTAAAGCTTGAATAACCACAACTCAGTTTTCCATCTTCACTGCCAAGCAGGAAAAGAGAAAAATAAGCATGAGCTTTTTTTTCAAAAGAATTTTGACAAGTATGAGCTGCACATAGCAAAATACAATTGAACATCATTATACATGTATGGTAAACATGGTGATAAAAGTGAAATCTGTATAATGTCAACTCACCTTGAACATATACATATTTCATCATTGTGTAAAGCACTTACCTAGTTAAGCTCAAAACCTTAATTGACATTAGCCCTTTGTATGCAAGGATAAAGAAACAAGTCCAAAGAGAAAAAGTTCACTCTCGGACAATCATCAATACTAGAAGCAGTTAGATACTTTTCACCGAATTAGGAGTGAAATAATAAAGCTTCACATACAAAAGCTTGTCATCATAGATGCGCAGATCGGAAATTCTCTATCGCCAAGGTAATCTTCTAATAGGACAAAAGAGACGAGGTAAACAAGGAAGCAGCTTTTTTAATGGTCTAGTTGAGGAAACTGAGGAAAGAGAGAGTAATACCAAACTTTAGAATATCAATTCTCCGCACTCAGCCCCAACCCGTGCTAACTTCTTTTATATTTTGGGCATCAAGTGCAGGCTAATATCTAACTCGGAAAACAAAGGTCTTGTTAGCTAATTTACATGAGGGAATATAAGTAAAAGGAAACTAAAGATTGAACAAGGGCTGCACACTCATCCCCCTTTAGACATCTGGATGATCAAGTCAAACGTTGTGAGTACATACCACAGCCACAAGAGGAACAAAGTCTGTAAAGCTTCACGGAGCTTATCAGCACCACGCAGGGCAAAGAATGTGCCTTTACTGCCTACATAAGCCAGGACTCTAAATGGAAACTACCAAGAATGCTATGCATTTTGCATGAGAAGTCTATGATCCATGAACACTCCATCAGGTAAAACTAGCATTGCTCATCTTGCAACAATACATAGCTCATGAATATAATATTACAATTAGTATGGAAAGGTAAGACAACAATGTACATCTGCTAAAATGAATCACCTTTTCCATCCTCCGCTAGCGTAACCGCCACTATCATCCTTCTCCTGTGAAGGATCAATAATAGGTCCTCCTTTAGCAGTTGCACCAGTATCCACCATCATCCTTCTCCTCGCTGTATATAGACTATTCCAAGAATAACTTAGGCCACGAGTTGCATTCAAACTTTTACCGAGTTTGACAAGTTGCCTTTGCTCAATGTGTGCATCAATACGCGCAGCTTGACCAAACACAAACCTTACGCAGCTATTGCATAACATCTAAATTTGATATCCACATTAACTGCCTGAATTTGAAGCTGAAAAAAGAAAATCAGCATCAACGATCATCAATAATCCATTTAAAAAATTTAACAATAGACATACCTAAAAGATAAAATGGCAAAGCTTGTTAAGCTGACAAATCTAGAAATCAAAACTCAAGCTAAGTTAAAAAAAAAAGTCCCTGTAGATTTACTGCATTATTTTTATCCCTTATTTTTCTAAGAGATGGAGCACATCAATGATCAAACTCTACTTGTGCCGCCACCTGTTCCTGAATGAAAAGTTTATATATAACAATTGCTCACAACTTAAGCTATCAATTACCACTTCTATCTCTTTAAGTGTTGCACATTATTTAAGCATTTAAAGAAACTACAAGTAACGGATAATTAAACCATTTCCAAACATTCTCAGCGAATTAAATACAGTTAGAAAAAAATAATTATACCATCTCCACTTCAATTCCTACCTAAGAGGATCACAAAGAGAGAGAGGAAAAAAACATGATGGATCTGATCTTACAATCAAAAGAGTAGATTCCGTGAATCTCTGGTAGATCCATAGCCATGAGTACAAGTTAAAAATCAACCTTTATTCGACGATTTCATAAAGGTTTAAAAAAATTGAAAATTAACAGATCGATCTCTGTAAGAACATGCAGGTTCAGGTCTACAGATATCGGAATCGAATGATGAAAACAGAAAAAGCAACGCACAGAAGATCATAGAATATCCAGAATCAGATTCACGAATCAGCTCCAACTTTTTTCTCGATCCATAAATTAAAAAGAAATTAATCGGGCGATTAAATTAAAGAGGAAGAGAGAGAGAGAGCGCAATCGAAGCCCTTTTTTTCGAGCTTTCTCAATCCAGAAAGCTGAAAAGGAAAGAATCTGAAAACCCTAGGCAGAGAAAAAAATTTGAGAGAGAAAAAAAAGGGAAATGATGATAACATGGAGAGTGTGTGTGAAAATGAGGGAATGTGTTTATTGTGAAGTGGCGTGAGGAGAGAGATAGAGAGAGAAACTCACTCAGAGATACGAGAGAGACGCCTGGCGCTTCAACCTTGTCACCGAAGAGAGAGTGGGCAACGTGGCGTTCCACATGCATTTCCAGTTTTGTACATGGTATAATCCACTGGGCTTTGGACCCACCGTTTATTTGAACACCAGATCCAATAGCTGTTTTCTTTTTCTTCACACTCCTTTCTCGTTTTCTTGAATAATTTTACATTGACGAGCTTACGTGGAGTCCATTCGACTTGGTACTTCCATGCCTCTTTTGTCTAGGTACACAAATTTGGGTTAACGGTTGAGTTATTAATTTAATTTGATAAATAAAATTTTAAATTAATAATTTAAGTTATTAACTTAATAAATTGAATATTTATTTATTGCTTTAATTTATTAGTTATTGGTTTGATTTTTTTAAAAATTATGAATCTATAATTGAATAATAAATTATTATTTTTAATTTTTAATATATAAAGTATTCTATAAAAAAATGAATATAGTGTCAATAAAAAATAAAGATGATTTTATTCAAATTAAAATTTACATTGATTTTGGATCACTTATCTGAGTAATCATTTATGTAGGACTTTTTTCATTGTTCAACAGATACTATGTAAGAAAATAAATTTTAGGCCTAATTCAACCACAAAAACTAGTTTAAATGGGGATAATTTTTCTACTCTATAAAAGAAAATCACCAATCCTTTTTTTTCATTATCCGATGCGGAACTCATCTTTATATAAACTCAAATTAAAACTCATAAGACAAATCCAAGTTTTAGAACCATCTAGCTACTTCTTTTTTTTCATTTTCATGATTATGAAAAAACAAAAATTGTTGAGAGTGTGTTGTTTTTATTGCATATAGAGTGGAAAGAGGTGAAAAAGAAGAAGAAGAAGTAGTAATGTTACGATGAGAAACAACTGGAAATCTTTTGAAATCTTTTTAGTATTGTTGAAAAAATGAAGAAAGGCGTGCATGCATGGTGTCAGGCGTTTTTGTAACGTCTGTCAACCCTTTTTTATCAATTAAATCCTCGTTGGTTATCCAACGAGTTTTTTTTAAAAAAAAATTAATATACATATTTCAGTTAATTAAACTAAAAAAAAATAATTTAAATCATCTTCATTGGAAACCCAACGAGGTTTCATTAATTTTTTTGGGCTGAACTGAAATAATATTTTTGTAAAAAATAATTTGAAGTAGAACCTCGTTGGACTTCGAACGAGGTTTGTCAATATTTTTTTTTTAAATTAATCTTATGAATCTCGTTGGCAGCCCAACGAAGATGATTTAAGTTTTTTTATTTAATTAACTGAAATATATAAATTAAAAAAAAATTAAAAGCAACTACCAACGAGGATTTGATTAAATATACAACTTTTTTTAATCCAAGAATTGAGATGATTCTAGATGGTATAAATATTTTTTTTAATCAATAATGCATATATAAACACAAAAGATAAGTTAAAAATTTGATATGAGTCCTACTCTGATACCGTAAATATATAAATTTTGGATCACTTGTTTCCTTAATCATTTATGTGAAAGTTTTTTCATTCTTCAACAGATACTGTGTAAAAAAATAAATTTTGGGTCTAATTCAATCATAAAAATTAATTTAAGAGGAGAGGGTTTTCCAAATCTATAAAAAAAACCACCAATCCTTTTTTTTTTCATTATCCAATGTTGAACTCATCTTCATTACTCAAATTAAAACTCATAAGATAAATCTAAGTTTTAGAATAATTTAGCTAGCTACTTTTTATTTTATTTTATTTTCATGATCACGAAAAAATAAAAGTTGTTGGGAGTGTGTTGTTTTTATTGCATATAGAATGGAAAAAGGTGAAGAAGAAGTGGTACTAGTAAGTGTTAGGATGAGAAACGACATAAAATTTTTTGAAATCTTTTTAGTATTGTTGATAAAATGAAGAAAGGCATGCATGCATGGTGCGAGGCATTTTTGTAACGTCTGCCAACCCTTTTTAATCAATGAAATCCTAGTTGGTTGTCCAACAAGTTACTTAATATTTTTTTAATATATATATATTTCAGTTAGTTAAATCAACAAAAAAAATAAATAAATCATCCTTGTTGAGCTGCCAATGAAGTTCATAATATTAATTAAAAAAGAAAAATTTACATAAATAAGCAAATTTAACTAGCTATTTACAATAATTAGCAAATCTATTAAAAAATTATAAAAAAATAGCAAAATAATTACAGAAAATAGCAAATTACTTTTGTATCAAATTCTCTATATTCTCTTTCCAACTTATTGCGTTCTCGTTCCAATTACTCCCTTTTTTTCTCTCATTGTAGCTACCCAAAATTAACTGCCCTAGTTTTTCTCTTTCAAATTCCCCAAGATTTTCTCTGATTATCTCTAACAAAGAAAAAAAATTCTCGCGAAATCTGTGATTTTTTAAAATTTTTGATCTGATATGGACTAATTGAAATCTCTCTCTCTCTCTCTCCCTCTCTCAGCCATGATGATAAATTTACAGACTTGAGTTGAAAGGCAGAGGTTGTTTGAGGCTGTTGAGTTTGAGCTTTGAAGGACTTCGACGGGATACAATAGATCAGTCTCTTCTTCTTCTTTTTTTTTTTTTGATACAACCAAGTACTTGAACAATATCGTTTTCATATTAATGATACAATACTAAAATGTATCAATCTATAATAAATTGATACACAAAGAACTGTTTTAATTTATTTCTGATACATATATACATTACACGCATTATAGTAGTATCGTATGTATCAATTTTAAAAATGAAAGTTATTGTTTACTAATGATACATATGAAATATACCCAGTAAGATATCTTTTGATGTTGTTTGATACATGCATAAGTATCAATTTCACCAAACTTGCAACAATGATACACCCAAAGAAAAAGAGAATCCCTATGAAATCTGTGATTTTTGAAGTTTCTGATCCGATATGGATAAATTGTTTAAACTTCCTATATATGGTAAAAAAAAAAACCTAGATCAAAGCAGAGTGAGATTTACTCCCATTAAATATGAAGTTTGTTTAATTAGATATTAACTAGTGCCGTTATAGGATGAACTTAAAGGTTTGAACTTTTGATACAACACTCAAGGTTATCATTAATCTGTATCAAAAATATTTAAAAAAAATGCTACTTTATATAATTAAGGTAAAACATGCTATTTTGTGTAATTATTTTACTATGTAGTGCTATTTATGAAAATTACTCAAAAAAAATATATATTGATAAACCTCGTTAGAAATCCAACGAGGTTCTACTTTAAATTATTTTTAAAAAAATTATATTTCAGCTCAGCCAAAAAAAAAATTAATGAAACCTCGTTGGGCTTCCAACGAGGTATTGTTAATTTTTATTTTTTTTAGCCATTAATATGAACCTCTTTGGAGGTTCAACGAACTTACCTATGGTTATCATTAGATTGTATTGTCTGTTTTGAGACTTTTGAATTATTTTTTTTACCCTTTTGATGTCGGACTTGCTTTTATATCATTGCATTATTATACTTGTAAAATCATATTAGAAATTTTATTTTCTATTAATTTCTTTACTTATGTTTTAAATTTTTAAAACCATTAATGTATTTTTAAAAAAAATCTTCGTGTTATAATATTATTTTATTATATTATAAATTAAAAGTTAAAGATTCGTGAGGCTTATGCCTCATGTTCAAAGGCTCACATCATATGTGCTAAGCAACTGTCCGTTTTGAAACTTTTCAAACGAAATTTATCCATTTCGGTGTCGGACTCAAATGTGAGAGGGTCTGTTCTCAAACGTTCTCTCTCTATGACGCCAGTGTCCAGAGGCGAATTTATGTAGAAATTTTTGGGCACGTGAACTCGTGGTTTTTTCGTAAAATTAGATATTTTATGTATATATTTTTTAAAAAATTGATATATGTTGGCATTCATGATACAGGAAGGCTAAATTGTGCACTTGGTTAAAGATTGAGTTATTTATCTTGAGTACTTGGGATCAATTCCCACTTAATATAATTTTTTCTTCTTTTTTTTTTAAAGTGGTGCACCCATATTATAAAAATTTTAAATTCGCTTTTACCGATGTCTGATTTATCATTGTATTAAAAAGCGGATTAATGGTGGCGTTGCATTGTTTCGAGAAGGGGAAAATGGGTTTACTTTGGTGCTTGGTTGTGTATGTCAATCAAACAACAAATTTCTTAGCCTACAAATGGGGATTCGAATCCCTACTCAGCGACTAAGAAAAGAATCAATTAGCTGAGGCTTAGAACTTTTGCTCTTGAACAACCGGTGACGACATTATTGTGAAAACTACTTTGTTTATCTATAAAAGATTTTTGTTACATCTTTTGGCTCGATTGATTATATAGTAGCGGATCAGTTTATTGCGTCTAAACATCATTCTTCAAGATAGCTTTCTGCTATATATCATATCAAGGGAAAAATTTAAATTCTTAATTGTAATTTAACAGTACTTGCATGAACTAAAGAAAATTATTACCGTGAAATTTACTTTTTATGTTTTCAGAGATATTGCATCCAAAAAGTTAAACAGGATAGGATTATATGGTGTAATTATATGGGTAGGATTTCAAGTAATTTTCTTTTTATTTGCATGATCTGTTATCTAAATTAAGGAAGTCTTTTAATTGATCAATTTACTTTTTCCCTGATTATTTTCAACAAGTTTGATTATTGATTGTTCGGACAGTCGAACAACTTGCTCATGGTCATATTCCTTTCTCGTTAAAATATGCTCCGACGAAGGTATCTTAATTAGTATAGTGGTCGCTTGCTACATTGCGTTTCTTGTGGATCCATTTTAATCATATTTACATTAACATTTTATAATTCTCACTTGTTGCTAATAACATTACAAAATGCATCCCCCAACCTTGATTATGAGAGATTAAGGTATTATTTAGATACTAATTATTAGACTCTTACAAGATAAAGTTTTTAATTCTGTCATCTCTGAATTTTCACCATTTGAAGGAGAGTTGAATTAGTTCTCGGCTATTTGATGGTTCATCTACTGGAAACATTCTATGTTTGACTCTTTAGTCTTGCTTTCTAATATTATTGTCAAATACTATTAAAGGAGAGTTGAAACTATAGATTAGCTGCAACTTTGCTCACGGATTTGTGTTTCTCGCTTGTTTTAGTTTCCAGTTTTCACCTTCTTTTCTCATGCTTATTAGCACAAGAATGAATCTACACTATTTTCATGTCTTTGATTGTGAATTTGAACATCATTTACATTTGGATTATATTTTATTTGATTAAAATGGGATCAAGTTGTTAGGTTTAGGTTTTAATATCCTAAGGTGAAAGTGAAAACATCAACACATTGCGTAGTATTTTCTATGAACTATAAGGAGTAAGGACAAACTCAGGAAGCAATTCTCTTCACTAATTTCACATAATGTTCCTTTCTAGCTTCTGCACACTTCTATTACATCCTCACTCAAATCAAAATTCTCCGCACCCAAAACACACTTAATTAAGCTTGAACTTTCATTCAAATATACAAGGACGTTAAATAGAGTAATATTAGCTCGTCGAGAAAATTGAGTGGTAGGTGACAAATAAGTCTTGAAATTAAAAAGGCTAACATTGATTTGATCAGCTATCATTAACTAAAAGGTAGAAATAATTAGAATGATTAAAAACTTTAGTGTTTAAATTAGAATTTTGATAACTTTAAAAAACTTCCCTCCTAAATTTTTAATTCCAAAATTTAAATTTCCTCTCCCTTTTTACCTTTTCAAATCACTTTCTTCTTTCTCTTTTTTTCTCTCTCCAAATTTTTCTCTTCCTCTTCCTCATCTTCTTCGTCCTCCTCCTCCTCCTCCCCCGTCTATGTCGTTGTTGTTGTTGCTGCTATCGCAACCGTCGCTACCATCGTCATTGTGCTCATCTTTTTTATTGGTGATATTTTTATTCTCCTTTTTTTTTTTTTAATTTCTACGAGCTTTTTTTTCTTTTACTCTATATATATTTTCAAGCTATTAAAAAAATTCTACAGAAAACAGCAACTGCTGAAACCGATGCAGCAACTACTGAAAAAATATGCAGCAACTGTTGAAAACCATGCAACTGTTAAATATGTTTCAACAGTTGCTGCATCTATTTTAGTACCTACTGCATATGTTTTTAGCAGTTACTGAATCTGTTGCAAGAGTTGCTGCATCTGTTGTTGCAAAATTGAAATTCTAACTATGCGGTGATGGCGACAACAAATGAAGTGAAGGAGGAGTTGGTGTAAGTAATGGTGGTGACAATAAAGAAGAAGAGGGTAGCGATAATGGCGGAAGAAGTGGTGTGGTAGAGGAAAGGAAGGTAATGATGGCGGGGGAGGGGGGAGAGGAGGAGGATGGGGTGGGGTGGGGGTGGGGAGTGAATAGGGGGAGGGAGGAGATAGGAGTTTTGTGTAAATAATAAAACTTGAGGGTTTTTAAAATTAGTTTCATTAACACTAATCTTAAAATTGTCACCTCTACTCAATAATTAAGACTTCTATCACTTTTTTTTTTAATTTTAAAACTTTCTTATCACTCTTAATTTACTAGCCCGCTCTATCCGACATATTCAGCAATTATATTCCACAAGTGGAACAGGATACGCCACTTGACTTAAAGCAGCCAAAAGCTCTTCGAGATCTATACCACCATAAACAAGTTGCTCTATTTTTTCATTTGTAGTTTTTTAAGTCTTATGTAAAGAGTCGATTGACGTGGAAGTCCCCTATTAACTTTGAAAAATAATTTTATCTGTGAGATGAATGTTATAATTTTGTCGGTTGTGAGACCTTTTCTTTTGGAAATACAATTTTTTTTCTACAGTTGCAAGTTAGTTGTGAAAACTGTTAAACATATTTTTAGATAGAGTTAGATTAATACTCAACTCTTAAAAGACTTGCTTTCCGGCTAGAAGGAATGCAAGTCTCTAAGAAACTGAAAAGTATTTGGAAGCACACTATCAGTTTGCATTGCGAGGGAGGTTTAAGGAATTGGAGAAACTAAATGTATTTTTGAACAGAAGTCCACTGCTGTACGGTCTTTAATGTTCACGCGAGTGCATGATAGAATATATTTATTTTACGAAAAAATATTATTAAGATCGCCTCTGTAAGCACTTAATCGTTGGTATTTGGTTTTATATTGGAACTTCTATTTACTTACTAATAATACTACTTGTTGCCTTATTGAGTCTTGTCCTATTATCAAGTTATATTAGATTTTTCTGACAAATCTTGATTGATATATATTCGCTCGATATTTAATTTATTGAGCTAAAATTTCTTTTTTCATTTGAGGAGTATATAATTAAAACAATTACTAATTAATAGTGTTATATGATTGGACATCAGAGAGAAGAAGAAATTGATCAAAGAGTAATGATTGATTTTTAGATTATAAGAATTAAAACAATACTTATATAGTCTTATTTTGATTTGTTAATAATCGCACGAAGCGCGAACAAACTTACTAGTATATTATAAAACACGAAAATATTTGTACCTTGAGGTGTGTTATGGTACTGTTCTTAAAGATATTTTAATTACTCAGTGTAGGTATATATATCTTCACAATTCAACAAGTATTTTTAATATAAAATTTAAAGTCAGAATCTAACAAAGATTTTAGATTAATAGAAAATTTGATAACTCAAAAAGTAGAAAGAAAAATATTTCTTTTTCCGGTATCTTTGAAGGAAAATAATGTAATAACATATAGGGAGAATAATATGATTTTTTTTTGTCAAAGTATATTAATAACGAATTAATTCTTATAATACGTCATAGATTACAAAAATTAATGATTAATTAAAAGAAAATAATGGCTATAAAAAGAATATAAAAAATTAAAAACTTTCCAACATTAAAAGGTAATAAAGCAGTCACTGAATTATATTCAAAGATAATTTTTTAAAAATATTATATAATTTTTTTAACACAACATTCATATTTTCTTTTAAATATCAATTGGGATAGGTAAAGAGAACAGAATTAAACAAGAAGAGTAAAAGCAACTTTCTAAACTTTAGATACTAATTGGGTGAAGTCAGGGGAAAATTATGAGTAATAGACCATATTCTGCAAGCATTGGCTACCACTTGGATGAAGTGAAGGGTATTGAAATAAAAGAATAGGTGGAGAAGAAAAAGTAAAGTTACCCACTTCCAAAAATTGAAGTGGATATAAAGCTATCATGAACTACTACTTATAATTAAAGAAAATGAAATTTATATGCAAGTTGCAAGTCATATGTCTTACATTAGTTTATAAACTTCACGGTGAGATAAAAAATAAAATAAAATAACTCTTCACGTCAACGTTAATCTATTTGATGTAATGGTGATAAGTATCATTTCTGAAAAGCATAATTAGGTGTTAAATTATATATTTTTTCAAAATAGATATATATTTACATATACGTGTTAAATTTGATAATAAACGGATAATGTGTTTGATTAAAAAAAAATTACTTTTACTATTCAGATGGTTGAAATATTCTTGAAGTTATTTACAAAATTAAAAATTCAAAAGTACTTTCACATTAAAAAAAACATAAATTATTTATAAAGATAACTAAAAGTAATGTTTTAGGAGGAGTATTTTGAAAATTACAACAGCTATTAGAGATAAAAACGTATTTAGTTAAACTAAAGGTGATTGACGCTACGAAAAATGTTAAAAATGCTTCTAACTTATTAAAATAACTTAAATTTTGCCTGCTTCCACCTGTTGAAACCTACTTACCCTTTTAACAATAATTTGTGTTTAAAAATATTACTCCTTTCACCTATCGGACCACAATTATTCTTAACAATAATTTTGATTTGAAAATATTTCTCTCTTCAACAAAATTATGATATGACACATATAAATTTTACTTAAATAAGCGGCATTGATTTATTGGTCCATGCAGCCCCAACTATAAATAACCTGACCCATCTAAGTTAACCAAAATAACGAGAACCATTTGTTTGTACCTAGTTCTTTTGATGCTTCACATTTTGTAATTGAATAAATTCAGAAGATAATAATGTCTTCTAAGTTTGAAATTGTGGTTTCTGATTTAAGATCTGGCAAATAAGTTTCAGTGATTTAAAATTTAAGTTCGACCTAATTTTTTTATCCCTTAACAATGGCGGATTCTTAAAAATCTACTCCCAACAATTCACCTATCAAATAAATTCGGATGGGTTGAGTTATCTATAATTGGGTCTAATGTTTACATGAACTAATAAATCAGTACCTCCTACTTAAATAAAATCCGACACATGTCATTTCATAATTTATTAAAAAAAATATATATTTTTAACCGTAAAAAGCAGGTATGATCTAATAAGTAAAAAAAGAAAAAATATTTTTAACCTGAAAATAAATATTAAGGGCAATCAGAATTCAACAAGTGAAGAGAAAATTTAAATCATTCCCAATACTTTGAGCACATTTATATTAACCAAATTTATCGAAACACCATCTACGTCTCATGTCCTTTTTCGGATGATAAAATTAAAGCAGTAACGTACTCATCTACTCAAAATGGTAGGTAGCATTCATACTAAAATGCACCACATAACGTCATTTACGATTAGAGATCCTGAATTTTATGTAGCGCAAATTTAAATTAGTCGAATAATACATATTAAATATGAAATGACTAAAAAAAAAATACTCTGCCACCCCTTGCTCTCTTTTCCCTTCTTCTTAATCTTGTAGTGATATATATATTATCATTATTTGTTCTTGAAGACGTGTGTCACATATAAATGAGTGTAAACTTTATTAAAAAATTAAAATAATATTAAAACAAATGTATAATGGATAATTGAAAATTTAAAAGAAAAAATTACAAGCTCAATTTGAGAAATAATCAAGTTACTCGGAATTAATTATCGATCAAGAAGTGATAAGATGTCGTCTAAATCTGAAAAATGAAACCATTTAATTTAGTTAGGTATGTACGATTTATTAACAAATATTAGCTTCCAGTTAATATAGAAAGAAAATTACAAAATAAAATATGATAATCCAAAAACAAATTTATTATGGCTAGAATTTAACGTTATTTATTTACCTTTTCACCTATAAAATGAATTAATTTGGCACATATTAATTAACAGACACACAAAAAAAAAAAGAACAAAAAAATTTTAGTGGACAAAAAATTTATCGCTTCTGTCCAGTGAATTGCATCTTCATTATTTATCTTTTTCATGTTGACTTTTTAATATTCAATTCTTATTCTTTGGACCACACGAGGTTATAGAAAATCTGCATTATTTTAAATGATATTAAAAAAAGTTTTTAACTGCTTTTCTTACTAATAACAACTTTAATCAGACTAGTAGTATCTTATAACAGAAAACAAAGCACGTGGTATGATCAACTGCAGTTTAAATAATTTTAGTTTAAAGTATAACAGCAATGTCTCAAGCAGAATGTAATTCACAATATTCCACAAACTGTTTGTTATGCAATCTATTTTGCAGTTTGGAAAATCTATCTCATCTGTGGAGGAATAGAAGCTTATGTATGATTTATGTTTTGTGCAAAACTGATTCATTTTCTTCATGCAGTCATGCTTATAGCACAACAAAAACAAACAGCATCTCCTAAGATAAGAGGCGGACTCAGAATTTGAAGATTACAGGTATCATACCGTTTTAAATAGACTTGTCAATTAAATCTATCAAATAACCTATTTTCGATTTTACAAATAGAAATTTGGGGCGACTTCTGTTCGATTTTTCGTCTCTTTGATTTATAAAGACAAATAGATCGAACAAAAAATAATAATTATGATAACTCGGTGAAAAAAAAAAAACTTCCAATAATATTAGTATATATATATGCCATTCATTTGTAAATGCACTCAACGAGTTTTTATATTCCTAAAATACTCAATGACATAATTTTATATTTATAAACACTTCACGCTCTATGTAACTGATTAAATATAAAGAGGTTGTCGAGGTTTTGAAATTTTGACGAAAAGAGAGGAGAAAGAATTTTTTGGAAGAAGAAAATTATTACTTCTTCAATTCCAATTTACGTGACACTGTTTCACTAGATAAAAAATTTAAGAAAGAAAATAACACATTTGAAATTAGACATTTGTGTTGATATAAAATATTTCATTAAGAATAAAAAGAGAATTTTAAAGTAAAGTTGTTTCTAATTATAGAAATGTAATGTTCTTTCTGGAATATACCAAAGAAGAAGTGCATCACATAAATTGAGACGGAGAAAATAATATTTTGTGCTTAAAATAAAAAGGGAGAAAAAAATCAATAAAAATTAAAATGAAAAACTGTCAGCAAAAATGAAGTTATCAATTTTTACAACATAGGTATCAGATGAATTTTTAAAAAATATTTAATATAACTTAGTAATGTGATTTATGATTATATGGTGTCCATGGCCTAATGGATGAGGCATAAACTTATTTCGAATCTGGCATGAGATATTTTTGGGGCAAAATAAAATGAAAAATGCAGTATAAAAATGTGGACATCAAAATTGTGCTATCACATATCATCTCATAATTTCATCAAAAAAAGAAATATTTTAACCGTAAAAAAAAGTTATAGTCCAATAAATAAAATGAGGAGCATTTTTAACCTAAAAATAAACGTTAAGGACAATCAAAATTCAATTAATGAGGCGAAAAATTAAACCATCCCCACTACATTAGGCACATTTTTATTGACCAAATTTACCCAACAGTATTGAAGTCTCATGTCTTTTTTCAGGTGATTGAAATAATTCCCATAACGTATTCAATTAATACTAAAATGCACCCTATAACGTCACATCCTATTGTTTCTATATATGCACTATCCAAAGATGTGGAAGGAGACATGAGATCTATTAATTTATAATCAGATATCTTGAATTTTATATAATGCAATTATAAATTGATCGAACAATAAATATTAAATATCAAATAATTAAAGAAAATATTATACCACCCCTCCCTCTCTTTTCCCTTCTTTATCTTGTGGAGATACATATATTATCATTATTTATAGAGACAAATTTAGAATTTAAAAACTCATATAGACCGTATATTTTAGTCGGTTAGGTTCAATTTTGTGTTAATTTCAACTCAATATAATTTTTTTAAGGAAATAGTTAACCCCAATAGTCTAATTCATTAGCTTTTTTTCTCCTCAAATTTGAATTTGCCAAATAAAATTAAAAGAAAAATGAGGAAGCAAACATAAAAAAATTGAAATTGCACCTATAAATAAGATAAGATTAGTGAAGAAGTAGCCCTGTTTCAATTATATATTTTATTAGACTAGATAGCTTACACTTTTTCTTTTAAATTGTGGTGTTCGTGTCAGCATGTGCACACTTCGATTAATTTCAGAAGATATTTGTCATCTCTCACCATTAACAAGTATCAAATAACTCTATCTATCAATGTTAGGACATATGAGAAAAAATCATCTGATATTTTTGTTGGATAATTTACATTTATAATACTTTTATTTTTGTGAGTTTTCTCTCTTTAATCTATATATTAAACTTTAAGGATAATACAATAATAACAAATATACAAAGGTACAAAGAAAGTCATCATAGGTTTAGACTTATAATAATAATGATATATCCAATATAATTTCAAAAAGTAAAATTTAGGAAAACTAAAGTATATACAAAATTTATCATTATCTTAGAGATAGAAAGATTATTTATTTGAATTTGTAAACATATCAGAAACAAATAAATACACATTACTAATTAAAATTAATAATTAAAAACTATGAAAAGTTCGACTAAAATCATCTATTCCAAACTAAGAAGAAGAATTGCTAACATTAAATAAATAATAGAAGAACAAAAGTAAATACTTTAAAAAGATCCTCTTCGGTTAAAAAAGATATATATATATATATATATATATATATATATCAGATTTCTATCTCAGTTTTCGAGTGCATCTTCACTCTCAACCTAATATGTAGGTCCGCCTTTAATTACTTGTATTATATGAATTCGGGTCATTATGATTTGTTTCTTAGTATAAAAGAGATTTATAATTCTTAAGTACTATGAATTATAAAAATCGAAAAACTACGCTCTTGATCTTGAGGTTTTAATTTATTCACAGTAATACCCCATTAATTTCAGCTTTATTAATATTGACTAAATTTTAGGAGTATTGTGCTCGATCCGTATAATTAAAAATAAAGGGACTAATAGATAATGTGAATCTAAGAAAACTCAAAATGGTAGGGCTAGCTCTTTTGGAGAGATTTGTTTTTATTGACCGGTATAGTATAATGTTTTTTAGTTTCTTATTTAGGTATATTTAGTATAAATCTCCATTGTTGTCAAAATAAATTATGTTTAATCAATTGCAAAATTTTAAGTATTTGTCAATATCGAGTTTATAAATGTCAAGATGCTCGAATAGTGATTTTTAAAATTAAGTTACTACTTTAGGCTACAACTACGAATTTTAACTCTAAATTAATTCAGTTCATCTTTAATTTTTTCTCAAAATTTTATATATTGTACCGTCTTATGTGTTTTTGATGAATTCCAACCATACTCATTGGAAAAAAGAATTATCCTTTTTTTTTTTTCTCTTAATTTTTACTTGTTATGTATCATGGATTACTTTTTATTGACTAAAAAGAGTCCATTATTGATATTTCATGAAAAAACTACAGTAAAGGCTTGCAAAAAGTAGTACATTCCGGTAAATTTTCCTAAAACAAATTGGTTGCAAAAAGATTGTATCCTTATATATTGAACACTGTTTTGGTTGCTTGGAAAGTTTAAGAAGATTGAGCTAAAAGTTTTTGAAAGTCATTGAAGTTTGTTTAAGTTTGAGAATTTGGATTCTCAAAGTTGGATTTTAAAAGAGGGCTATGGACACTTATATACCTTATTTCGTGTTTCGTCACATGTATTCGTTAATAACGCTTTTAATATAATTATATCACTTTTCTTTTAAATTCATAAAGTTTTTTTTTCCAGAAATTAATATGGAATATGTGATGAGATACAATTAGTAACTGTAAAAAAAATATCCTTTGCGAAATGTATATCAAAAGGTATATCTATTATAAAGACTTGTACTACTAATTGTATATTGGTTGTTCAATAAAATTGTAGGCATGATATACATAAGTTATTTTCATCATTTTTGAAAACTGTATTTGTTCTCTTTCGTACGTGTATATCTTTCGTAAACTTATATGAATAATTATATATCAACAAACTATTTAACATAATTTTATCGTATAAGATATCCTTTGTGAAAATATATCAAAAGGTATATCTATTATAAATTTTTGTATAACTGACTATATATCAGTTATTTAATGGGATTTTAAGCATGATATACATAAGTTGTGTTTATTATTTTTGAATAAATAATTATATGAGTTTTTCTCTCTCTATATATATATATCTCGTAAAATTTTTATGGATAATTATAAATCAACATACTATTTAAAAGAATTTGAGCATGATATAAGTGCTCTCTCACACAAATATATAAACTGATTCCTAAAATATAGGATTATAATCATATTTATAGAAGATTGTTTTTCTGTTAATATTAAAAAAAAAGAAAAAGACAGAAAGAGAGAAAGATAAAACAATATTTAGGAGAGAAAATATGAGGATCTTTTTAATTAATAGGAGAGAGAATTGTTAATTTTTATATTTAATTAATATAATTTTATATTTTAAATTATTAAATGTCAAAAGTTAAAATTTGAGCTATTTTATACTAATTTTATGGCTTGTCGATATTCCCACGTTATTTTCCACATGAGAGAGTTCATTGGGCTTGTTGGTGCTACTTAGTCATACACAGAAACGGCCCAACTGAACTTCTTGTAAAACTGTTAAAAGTTTTTGCACGGATATCCTTATTGAGCAATTTTTATAAATAGTACTGTATAGTAAAATAATTATATAAAATAGCATAATTTATTAAAATAATAAAAAAATTATATTTTTTTATTTTTTGATATAATTTACTGTAATCCTTATAACTGTATCTAAATTTCAAATCCCGCAATTCCTTCTTAATTGGTGTTGTTGTTCAATTCCTCCTTAATTGATATTTTTTAAGGAAAGTTGCGTAATTAATAGGAGTAAATCGCTCTTTTTATGATCTTGGGCGTTTTTTTCCATATCTAAAATTTTAAACCAAAATTTCACATCCGTGTAATTTCTAAATCTGAAATTGAGAAATTTTGGAGAAATTTTCTTTTTCTTTGGCTATATCATCAGTTTCAATAGTCAAATTTTTAGAAAAAAAAACGGATATACAATCAAATAATCTATAATCTGCAGAATTCTATAACATTAAATATTTTATAAAAAATGATATAGTTGTCATACATTGATGAACATGAATGAGAAATTTTTAATTTGTAGTTTATTCAAGATAATACTGATACATGGGCAATAAATCAAATAATTAGCAAAAAAATTTTAAATTGATACACAGAGTAATATGATTATTTTATATTCATGTATCACTGAAAATATTGATACATACTAATAACAAATTGGTACAATATATTGATACACACAAAGCAATACATTAGTATATAACAATTCTAAAATTAATCGAAAATATGATACTGATACATATCTATTCCGTATTGATATACAAAGACAAAAAGCTTGAAAAATGAATTATATCAATCTGTCATTGATACACAAAGACAAAAGTTTGAGAACTTCAGCAATAATAGATTGCTAATAAAATCTATTTTATTTGGTATATACATAAAAGAATATTTTTCTAAAAGCATTTGTATATAATATTAGACAAATATTTTGAGAAGATAGAATGACGGGGTGGTGAGCGTGAGATCTTACGAGAGTGAGGTGAACATAAAGACGAGGTATGTTAAAGGATATGGAAAACACAATCAACGTAACATGCTATTTATAAAAATTATTTTTTCTACTTATAATCATTTTTAAAAACTAATTTTTCTACAACAAATATTTTTAAAATTTTTTAATCAAAACGCTTACTCCTAATTTGTTAGCTGTTAAAGCAAAAAACATAGATGTCGATTATTATTTGTTTGTCTAAAAAGCCATCTTCCTCATCCGCACATTGTCATTTTTATACTTTGCTTAAAGAAAAGAGAAAATTAATTTTCAATATCGTAAACAGCAAAAACCAATCATAATTGTAATTGAACCAAAAATAAGAAGAAGAAAAAAAAAAAAAAAGCAAGCGCGCCGTCGCCGTTAATTTCGAAATAAGCACCGTTATGACAAGGAACCGGAAACATAGACACCGGTTCGAGTACTTGCGTGGACTGGCATAGAGTCCATGACCCGTTGACCCATCTCCTTTGTTTTTTTTTTTTTTTCCTTTTTTCCGTTATAAAAAAGTATAAAAACCGAAATTAGATATCAAAGAAGACAAGTTGGTTGATAATATCTTTTAGAAAAAAATAAAAATAATTCAAAAATCAGCCCTAAAGAAGAAGTCTCCGCGAAACTTCCTTCACTCCATAATCGTCTTCGTCTTCTCTCTGCTGCATCTCTCTGAAGAGCTTAGTTGTTTCTTGCTGTATTACAGAATTTGCGCCATAGTTGTCTCCGGAGCATTTGATTTGATTTGGTATGTATGTTTCACTTCTCTTGCTTAGCGTTTCAATCTATTCAAACGGTTCCCTTCTTCTTTTTATGTTGTTTTCTCATCCTTGTTGAAATTAGTTGGTGTTTGATTCGGATGGTTGAAATTTGTGAATTTTCATTTTTTTTAAAAAAAAAATTCAGTCTATTGTCTTGTTATTGGAAAAAATAATGCTTTTGATACGGTCAAAGTGGTTATTATTTGTACAAACATTAATCATTCTACTAATTACTTGTTGGTAGAGTTCAATTTGACATTACTGTAGTGACGTGTTTGGGGAAAACCTTGTTTTCGTTGGTTGTGTTGAGTACAATTTGTAGTAATGCTTCTAGTACAAATTCATGATTTTAAGTATACTAATTTTGAGAAGTGAAGAAATTGCTGTATGTTTTGATGTATTAGGTTGTAGTATCTGATAAAGGTATTAACTTTATGAATATTTTCTTGCACCATTGATCTTATTGGAACTTTTCTGGTTACACTTCGATGTAGATGTCTTCAATTAGATTAGCCGACCCTGTTGGAAGTTGGAACATTCCATGTCCTTGAACTTGAATGCAATTTTAGGCTCCGGTTATTTCTCTATGGCTGTGTTAAACATTCTCTATTGAACTATTTCGCTTTCGCTACTCTGATGACAAGATTATGTTGTAACTGACTAAGCAAGTTCAGTTCCTAATTCTAAATTTTATGATTTTTGTAGCAAAGTGTTTTGCATGTAACAACATCTCAAAAGTATTTGGATTGTGAATCTTCAAAGGAAATCTATCTTGGGATTTCTGGTTTTACTGTTATAATTTGGGAGAGTCAACATGTTATCCTATACACTTGTGTAATAAAATTTTCAGGGAATGCTATGTAGGTCCTGGATGTGTTACTCGAGGCGGGTTTTATGAAGAAACCTTTTGGTCCTCGAAGGATTTTGGAAGTTTACTGCCTCTTGGAACAATTTGACGCATTGACTTAAGTTATGAATCACCGGCAAGAGAAATTTGTGAGGTCAGCTTCTGTTAACCTGGGAAACCCCTTTTATTTGTTCACTTATTTATTTATATGCTATCCCCAGGATGCTTTCGTTTAGGAAGCATTTTGAACTAGTTTCACTTGTCTTAATGTAAAGATAGGAGAGCACCCCTTCTCCCTAAGTTATGCGGTCAATTTGCGGAGTTCCTTTGACATGGTTAGCATTTGATATAGAAGAGAAAATTGAACAAGTGAGCAGATTAAAGAGAATGGAAAGTAAACTAATTATGGAATTTTAAGGAAAGAGAGAAGCTGGGTATCTGTCCGGTATTCTGGTTTTATCTGGGATTACTTTATTTTGGTAAATCTGGCCTTGTAACATAAACTTTATGGTGCGAATTAGCAATTCCATTGTAGTTTAATGTAGGAAGTCTTATTAATCGCTGATCAATTGCTTAGATGTTTGACTCTAAGCTTGTTTCTGCACTTCAATTGATTGCCATGCAGGTTTCAGGATTGGAGCTCAGAGAAAAGCTCAGAGGGGAATTTTCCATATAAAGACGGAGCACACAGGGGCAAATTTGGAGTGTTCTCCAATGAATTACACAAAGCCCTGGAAAGTGGTTCTGGGAGGATCAAAAGCATAATACATGCCTTAAATTCTTGTTTAAGTTGCCTTCTGGCCAAAAGTTTTGGATCAGAAAGAAAGATGCTTGATCCTCAAGGACCTTTTCTTCAGAAGTGGAACAAAATATTTGTATTATCCTGTGTAATTGCCATCTCCTTGGATCCTTTGTTCTTTTACATTCCAGTGATTGATAATAACAACAAATGCCTGCATTTGGATAGAAAAATGGAGGTTACAGCTAGTGTTTTGCGTTCCATCACTGATATCTTTTACCTTCTCCATATTGTGCTTCAATTTCGTACTGGTTTCATCGCCCCTTCATCACGTGTATTTGGAAGAGGTGTTTTGGTTGAAGATGCCTGGGAAATAGCAAAGAGATATTTGTCCTCTTACTTCTTGATAGATATTCTTGCAGTTCTTCCTCTACCACAGGTTGGAGTGACTTCTCTTTGAAATGTTATTTCAGTGTTTATTTAAAGAATATTCTTATTTTATTGAAATGATATGTGGTTGGTTGACTGTGTTGACGATTTATGCTGCTTCAAACAATCCATGTTTCATCTGTCATGGGGAAGGTAGATTTCCATGATATGGAGCATTTTTTGGCGTTAAATGATTTTGTGAACTTTTGTGTTGTCATGCGCTTCATGATGTTAAGGGTGTTGTATGTTGTTAAGCTAGACTTTGAGCTGTGGAGGGGGTTGTACTGTGACAGTGACTAGTTTGATGACTATAATCATGCAGCTCATTACTATGCAAATACAAATACTATGTTATTGTTTAAACTCATGTTCTTTTTTCTGTTTTTTCAGGTTGTAATCTTAATTGTAATTCCTAAGTTGCGGGGTGCTAAATCTTTGAATACGAAGAATTTGCTGAAATTTGTCGTCTTCTTCCAATATATTCCAAGGCTCCTTCGAGTATATCCTTTATATAAGGAAGTCACTAGAACTTCTGGCATACTCACTGAAACAGCATGGGCTGGAGCTGCGTTTAATCTCCTTCTTTATATGCTTGCCAGTCATGTAAGTTTATGATAAGCTTGACTTTAAGTTCTGAAAGGCTCACAGACTGTGCACTCACTTTTGGGATGACTGTATTTAAGGTGTTGCTTTAAGAATTGATTTTAGGGAAAAGGGTCAAAAATGCCCTTTACTTTTGTCTATAGCGGATGTTGTCCCTAGTTATACTATAGGATCAAATATGCTTCTACCCATTACCAAAATATGCAAAAATACCCCTCCGTGGACGGAATCTCCCAAAGACTTAAAGTACCCAGTTTACGAAATATAACCCATCCCCCCATTTAACCCAACCCAAAACACACCTAACCTGTAACCACAACATACAATTTACCAAAATCTGGCAACAATCAATCACCCGTTACCCTTAACAAGATCAAAATCACATCTTGTTTAGTAAAAAGTTCACAACTAATAGCACATAAATATCAAAAACTCAGAAACAATCAAACATCCATAGTAGGGGGTGGTGAAATAACTCAAAATCTCTCTCTTTTGAGATTTATTGAAAGTCATAGCAAACTTGCAGCCAAAACACACAAATATACTAAATCCAGAAATCACCGAACACCCATTTCCCTAAAGAAGCTCAAAATCTCATCTTTTATCAAGAACATCAATAGAACAATCAAACCAAGAAGTGGGGACTCACCGATTTACCATCAGGGTTGGTGTCAGAATTTTGGTCGGAGGTTAAGGAGGACATAGAAGATGAGAGAGGAGGTGAACAAAATCTGTGGAGAAGATGAAGAGGAGAACAAGGAAGAAAAAAACGAGAGCAAAATGGTAGAGACGAACGACGCGGTAGTAACAGAGGAAGCTAAAAGGAGACTCGTTTTAGGCCTCCTCTATGTTTATCAACATTAAAAATATTGAGGTTGCTGGAGTTGTATTTCTGCTCAGCTAGGGTTTGAGTTGCAAGGCTCTGGCTTTGGCTTGTGTTTTTTCTTCGTCGTCGTCACTTTCCGTCATTGGAACAGTTGGTAGTGATGCATCTGCGTATTTGGGTTGGGGTTATTAGAGTTAGGTGGGTTTTGGGTCCGGCTTAAACGGGGGATGAGTTAATATTTAGTAAATTGGGTATTTTAAGTGAATTTGGGGGATTCCGTCTGCGGAGGGGTATTTTTGCATAATTTGGTAACAGCGGGGCATATTTGGGCCTACAGTATAACTAGGGACAAAGTTAGCTAATAGACGAAAGTAGAGGGACATTTTTGACCCTTTTACCTTGATGCTATTTTGGTTCCAAATGGTGTTATAATTTGTGGAATTTCAGTCATCATAAATTTTCCCTGGTATGCAAGACATATAATCTACAAATGTTCAGTAATATTAGCAAGTGGTGAAGTCATAATCTTATATTTGTTACTCTGTTATCGCTGAAACATTATGCCGATAACGAGTTATAATCTGCTTTTTTTAGGTACTTGGAGCCTTTTGGTACCTTTTTTCTATTGAACGTGAATCTACTTGTTGGCAACGAGCATGTGGAGATTCATCTGCTTGTCATCATTCTTCATTGTACTGTGATGATGATCATACAGGATTCAAAACATTGCTAAATAATTCATGTCCTATAGAGACACCAAATACAACACTTTTTGATTTTGGGATATTCCTTGACGCCCTCCAGTCCGGTGTTGTGGAATCAATGGATTTTCCGCAGAAGTTTTTTTATTGTTTCTGGTGGGGTTTGCAGAACTTGAGGTATGCTAGCTCTATGTGCTTTAGTTTTGCATATTCAACTGCATGTTTGCTATTAATACTTTTTGCTCCTATGCTCTGTCTAATTATATTTGTACGTATTATGCTGCTGTTCACCAGCCATATATTGGAAACCGAGGTAGGAAGAATAAGAAACTCCTTTGGGGATAGGTGGCTTATTTGTTGCATCTGTGGCTTGAGCACAGTGTACTTAATTTGATGCTAGAACATTGGAGGTGTCTCTTTTTAAAAGATCTTGTATTGGTCTGTTATATTGACATGCCTCGGTGAGGGGGAGGGTAGGAGATGAATACTCGGACAAACAAGCCCATTCTGCTGATACTGCTAGTGCAAGACATGCAAAAGCATGGTTTATGTGCAAAAATATCTCAACCTATCCATAAAGAATGGCATCTTTGATATCCAAATTTGGGGGAAAAACTTAGTGAAAACATCTTTCTTTCGAGTGCAATGAGGTTAAAAGGATCTTTAAAGACTAGATTCAATCCCAAAAAAATTGACACTTATGATGGAGATCTATTAACAAACAACAGCCTTGTCTTTCTTAGTTTCATGTTAGCTTCTCTTATGTTCAGTCTTGTTTATGGGTGTGTTGGGTACGGAGGGGAAATGTTTTCTAACTTTTTCATGTTCGATTGGGCAAAATTTTTGAAAAAAAATTTCTCTAGGAAAACAAGTTCCTTAAAAAAATGAGGAAAATGACTTTTCTAATGGAAGTAGTAAAAACAAGTTCCACAAGTGGTATTCCACATTTATTGTGTCTTCCCCACCCTCTAACACACCTCATCTTCATCTCACCCCTGTAGCCCCCATTCCCACCACCCTACACCCCTACCCTCGTCCCCACTTCCCATAGTATTTATCTAGATTATATACGAATACTTTTAGAATAATTTTTTTGCTTACGTACCGAATGTAAGAAAATAAGTATGAAACCCACTTATTTTTCTAGAAAATGTTTTCCAAGAAAAGAAAACATTTTCCTTCCTACCTAATACACCCTATATGTCAAACTTTCTAAGCAATTCTAATAGGTTAAGCTTTTAATCCCTGGTTGACCTTTACTTTTCATAACTAGAATATCTGTGGTGCTCCAATTGTGTGTACTGTTTGCTTTCAGCTGGATTTCTTGTTTGCTTTCATTCTAACTGATACTTCTCTTTTTTGTGTTGCAGTTCCCTCGGTCAAAACCTCCAAACAAGTACCTATGTCTGGGAAATTTGCTTTGCAGTTTTCATTTCCATTGCCGGATTAGTGCTATTTTCATTTCTCATTGGAAATATGCAGGTAGATCCGCAGCATTCAGTTCTATGTTAAAGTTCTGGAAATTCATAAATGGTGTCATATACGCTAAAGGACACACCAAAAACAATTGTTTTTCAGATGAGTCTTATAACTGCGAAATGATTTTTATAGAATTCTCATTATATCCATTATATATGTATGCTTATTCTTGATGTGCCTTATGTGGTTAAAACAACTTAGAAAGGATCTCTAAATGTTTTGTGGGCTGTACATATCCGGCCTAGGAATGTCTTTTTTGTTAACAACATTGTTGTGAAGTCAGTTGCATCTAATACATGGGGGGTGGCAAGGTTTTTCAGCCAGGGATATAGACTAACTGATTGGTTGTCGCTTTGACTCAGAGGTCATAATTAATTATCAGTGCCCACTATGCTCTAATTAACTGAAGTACTTGTGTTGTGACAGACGTATCTGCAGTCCACAACACTCAGACTAGAAGAGATGAGGGTGAAAAGACGAGATGCAGAGCAGTGGATGTCTCACCGCTTACTCCCTGAGCACCTCCGGGAGCGGATCAGGCGCTATGAGCAGTACAAGTGGCAGGAAACTAGGGGTGTTGATGAAGAGAATCTGATCCACAATCTGCCTAAAGACCTCAGAAGAGATATAAAGCGTCATCTTTGTTTGGCTTTGCTCATGAGGGTACGTTGTGTTATTCCTGCTTTGTAGCTCAATAAAAATTTCTTTTTCTCGTTCTTCTAAGTACGTCATCACCTAAACGACTTCTGCAGAAGTAAGATTTTCTGAGAGTAGCTAGATTAAAGTTTAATTTTTTTTAAAAAAAAATTGTTTAATTTTACTTGTATTAATTTCTTAATTAGTATTCGATTTTGATTACGTGTATGAATTTTTTAAGGTTCCAATGTTCGAAAAAATGGATGAGCAACTCCTGGATGCACTATGTGACCGTCTCAGGCCAGTCCTCTACACAGAGAACAGCTTCATTGTGCGTGAAGGTGATCCAGTTGATGAGATGCTTTTTATAATGCGGGGCAAACTATTGACTGTAACCACTAATGGAGGGAGGACAGGATTTTTCAATTCTGATTATCTAAAAGCTGGTGATTTCTGTGGAGAAGAGCTTCTTACTTGGGCTCTGGATCCTCATCCATCAAATAACCTCCCAATCTCAACCCGAACTGTCCAAGCACTCTCAGAAGTTGAAGCATTTGCTCTAGTGGCCGATGATTTGAAGTTTGTAGCCTCTCAGTTCCGGAGACTTCATAGCAAGCAACTTCGCCATACTTTTAGGTTTTACTCGCAGCAATGGAGAACCTGGGCGGCTTGCTTCATACAAGCAGCATGGCGTCGTCATTGCAGGAAGAAGCTAGAAGAGTCTCTTCGCGAAGAAGAAAACAGATTGCAAGATGCATTAGCGAGGGGAGGCGGTAGCTCACCAAGTTTGGGTGCTACTATCTATGCATCGCGATTTGCCGCTAATGCTCTTCGTGCTTTGCGGCGAAATACTGCAAAGAAAGCAAGGATGGCAGACAGGATATCACCCATTTTGCTTCAGAAACCAGCTGAACCAGATTTTACTGCTGAAGATAAGTAATTGTATTTAGTACTATGTTATAATGCTTGGCCTGCTTGTACATGAGTGATTACTACATGTTTTTCCTGTATATTAGTTTGTTTTTGTAGCAATATCTTATATTTCAATCCTTAATGCATTATTGGCAAGAATTCATCATTTTGTACAAAGGAAACGATAGGCTTCTTCGATTTGTAGTAGCTTATATTTCAATCTCCTATGCGTATGCGTAACTCTACTAGTACGTATTTGTTTGTATTCAGCGAATATACATAAAGAAATGGTCACAATGAAGCAGTGATATACAAGATACAAGAGTCGTGGAAATAATTCTGCTCCATTCCCATTGTTCAACATCATTATACTTGTAAGACGAAAGTGCACTTTCTTGGCCGTTGGATCAGCAAGGGTGTGATACAGATGGATCAAGAGAAGACTAGGTCTGTCTGATGTAACAAGAAAACGTAATTAACCTGCGTATTTTGTTCAACTTCCACGACCATTTTCATGTAGTCAAATTTTCATAGACCCAATAAATAAATAAAATAAAATAATATACAGTCTGATGGAAAGTAACAATAGAAACGTATTCTACTTGATATCTGAACATATGCTTTTTGATGTTGAAGAGTAAAAAAGAGTTTTGTAACGAACAGTTCGAATGGAAATCAACAAAAGCAACTGTTTTCCCAATAAATTTGAAGATTGCTAGGTGGGCCGTGGGCTTAAAAGGTCTAAGGGAAAGGAGGAAGTGACATATACATTTACAAGTCTTAAAGATATTTTTATAAGGAAAACTTACATAGTTGCCATAAAAAATAAAATATTTATATGAACATACCCTTTTAATTTTAATGTTCCTCAAAGTAATTACATAAAATATCTCATTTAATTTATACTTTTTTTGGGCTGACGTTACCTTTTCCTTTTTTGTCTCATACATGTCACCATCATGATATTAATTTATTTCTTTTTCTCTCTTTCTTTAATTTATTTCTTTTTAAATTAAATTAAATTTTTGTTACTATTTTTTGGTCTTTTTTTACTTTTTAATAAAAAATAAATATAGACAACTAAAAATATAAAAAAATTAAATAATTTAATTACAACAAGAGGTAATTTAAAAAAATATTAAAAATCACTAGCATATTTATTAAAATTAAAATTAATAAAAAATATATTTTTTTAAAAATTATTTTTTTTCAAATCATTATTCTTATTTTTTTCACCATAATCTAATTTCATGCTCAAATTTGGCTCCTTTTTTTCATTGTTCAATTTTTAATTTTCTACTCATTTTTTCTCGTTTTTTCTTTATTCTTTATCTTTTTTCTCTTATTTTGTTAATTTTTTCTCAAATTATTTTTTTTTACCGTAATCTAATTTCACTCTCAAATTTGAATCCATTTTTTTCCTTTTTCTTTTATTTTTTCATCTTTTTTTTTTGTTTTATCTAATTTATTTTTTTCCATAATCTAATTTCATTTATTTTTTATTTTTTTTTAAATTATACCTTTTATGTAGTCAAATTTTCATAGACTACATAAATAAATAAAATAAAATAATATACAGTCTGATGGAAAGTAACAATAGAAACGTATTCTACTTGATATCTGAACATATGCTTTTTGATGTTGAAGAGTAAAAAAGAGTTTTGTAACGAACAGTTCGAATGGAAATCAACAAAAGCAACTGTTTTCCCAATAAATTATTTTTTTTTTACCGTAATCTAATTTCACTCTCAAATTTGAATTCATTTTTTTCCTTTTTCTTTTATTTTTTCATCTTTTTTTTTGTTTTATCTAATTTATTTTTTTCCATAATCTAATTTCATTTATTTTTTATTTTTCTTTTAAATTATACCTTTTAATTTTTTTGATACCATTGAAGTATCCTCTAGTCCTCCAATGTACACTTTTCAGTCCTCCATGATATCATCATAGTATATCTATATACTAGCATAGAATAATTAAGGTCGGCTTTAGTCCTATTGGGAGAAAATCTTCAGTCCTTAGTGATAAATCATAGCATGTCTATATACTGTCATGGTATCATTTAGGTATGCTTTAGTCCTCAATGATACCATCACAATATATCTATATACTAGTGTGGTGTCACTGAGGGGTGCTTCAGTCCTTCAGTAAACTCCTCAGTCCTTCATGATACCGTCACAATATATCTATATACTGTCATGACATCATTGAGGTCTGCTTTAGTTCTTCAATAAGACACTCCTCAACCTTCCATGATACCATCACAGTATATCTATATAATATTGTAGTATCATTGAGGTTTGTTTTAGTCCTTCAGCAAGACACTCTTCAGTCCTCCATGATACCATCATAGTATATTTATATACTAGCATGATATCATTAAGGTATTCTTCGGTCTTTCAGTGAGAAACTTTGTAATTTTTAATGATACCATCACGATATATCTATATACTATCATGGTATCATTAAGGTATGTTTTAGTCCCCACTTATACTATCATAATATATTTATATGTTGTCATGGTATCACTGAGGCTTGTTTCAATCAATGAGACACTCCTCAGTCCTCTATGACACTATCACAATATACCTATATAATGTCATGGTATCATTCAAGTCCGTTTCAATCCTTAATGATACCATCACAATATATCTATATAATATCATAGTATCATTGAGGTCTTCTTTTGTCCTTCAGTGAGACACTCATCTGTCCTTCATGATACCATCATAGTATATCTGTATAGTAGCATGATATCATTAAGGTCTTTTTCGGCCTTTTACTGAGGAACTTCTCAGTCTTCAATGATACCATCACAATATATTTATATACTATCATGATATCATTGAGGTTTGCTTCAATCATTCAGTGAAACACTTCTCAATCCTCTATGATACCATCACAACATATTTATATACTGGTATAGTATCATTGAGGTTTGCTTCAATCCTTTAAGATACAATCGCAGTATATCTATATACTACCATGGTATCATTGAGGTCTCCTTCAGTTCTTCAATGAGACATTCCTCAGCCCTTCATGACACCATCATAGTATACCTATATAATATTGTATCATTGAGGTCTTTTTCAGTCCTTTAATGAGACAATCATTAATCCTCTATGATACCTTCATAGTATATATATATACTAGTATAAAATCATTAAAGGAGAAAATCCTCAGTTCTCAATGATGTCATCACAGTATTTCTATATACTGTCACAGAATCATTGAGGTCTACTTCAGTCATCAATGATATGATCATAATATATTTATATACCAGTATGGTATCATAGAATTTACGCTTAATTTTGATATTTTAATTTTTATATCAGTTTTAGCAAGTTAATTTTTATAAAAAATAATTACAAAAAATAGAGTCATATTTTAGATATAAGTTTCTATTTTCATTTGCAAAAGCAAAAAAAAAATTATAAAAATAAATTCTTTATCACTTTATATTTTAATAAATAAATTAGTGGACTTTAATATTTTTTAATTACTTTTTATTATAGTCTAATTATATTTTTTTTATTAATATATAATAGTCATTTTTTAAATTTTTTTATTTTTTTAAAAAAATATAAAAATATAGAAAGGGACAAAAAAATTTAAAAAAGATAACCTAACAAAAAAAAGTAAAAAGAATCGAGAGAAAAATTAAAGAAAATAAAATAAAATAAAAAATACTGAACAAATTATAAAAAATATTACCAAATAATATTTCTAATAAAGAATAAAAAAGACAAAAGAAGAAAAAAATAATAAATAAGAAAAGGACAAAGTAATAAATGAATGGACAAAAAAATAAATGAAAGGACAAAGCAATAAATGTAAGAACAAAGCAATAAATGTAAGGACAAAAAAAAAGAGAAATAATCACTCTTCAGCGTGCAAAGTGAGGGGGTATTTGGGGTAAATATTTTGCCCCAAATGATTATTAAATGAAATTAGTATGAACAGGGCAAATTAGGGTTTAGTTTACTTTAATGAGATATTTTGTGTACTATTCCCTTTTTATAATCCTATAAATTTAACAAAACTCTAACCTATAACTATTGGCAAGTTATAGCCAAATGACAAAAAGAAGGCTTTTCAATAGTAAAAAGCCGTGTTACAACTTTTTCTTAGGTGATAATTTAGGATTTAGGATTTCAATTCCTAATTTAAATTATATACATAAAAATTTTAATCGTAATCTTTTTAAATTTTGTAATCCAAAAATAAAGAGTTGCGTATAATAGCACAAAAATAATTTCTTTATATTTTTAACTTTAACTGTAATTGCAAGAAATCGTGCATCATGTTAGAAAATGTATACACAATGTGTTGTGTATATATACTTTTAGTGTACATAAAAATTACTGTGTATTTATTTAAAATGAAGTCTCACAGTTCTAATGGAGATATTTTAGGGAAGAAGAAAGAAAGAGAATATTTCTACGAGAGAGAAGAAGGAGAAAGAATGAAAAAATAATTGTGGAATAAAAACACCTAAAAATATTTCTACTTTTACTCCACTTTCTCAGATAATTATATTTTATCACCGAAAAATTTGCTAGTGCAATATTAAAAAAAGATAAAACAACTATCAATTTTCAATAAAAAGTAAAAATCTTTTTGATATTTTATATGAAACTGCTCCACTTTTTACTCAACTTTTGAGGACATTAAATGCCATAATTTTGACCCAATAATTATAAAAAGTTTATTATATGCCGATTAATTAAAAGTGGGTTATTTTATGCCAATTTAAGAAGTAATAAGTTAACATAATATGTCATTCAAAGGAAAGGCTTCGCCTTCGTGGGACTTGTATTGCATCATTCCCACAAATACTCTTATTTTAGAGTGGTTTTTAATTGTCTTCGGCAGGTTTGGTAACAAAAAAGTGATCGAAAATGCCCCTAACAGTTCAAAAAAAATCGCAAGATATAAGTTTTGGCAAAAGCTATGACTTAGGGCATAAATTCACACAAGTTATGAGTCAGGGCATAAGTTCAATAGCATGACATAAGTTCACTAACATGACCCATAAGTTCAGTAGCATGAACTTATATCTTGATGCAGAAGTTCAATAGCATGAACTTGTGTCTTGGGCATAAGTTTAATAACATGATATAAGTTCAGTAGCATGAACATATGCATTGGAGCATAAATTCAGTAGAATGACTTATGCCTTGGGGCATAAGTTCAGTTTTAGAATATTATGCCTTAAAAAATTTATACACTAAACTTATGTTTTAGCATAACTTATGTCTTGAGACATAAATTCAGTAGCATGAACTTGTATTTTCTAGGGCTAACCTGTACGTGACTTCTTTTTTTTTTTTAAAATATTGACAGAAAAGGTACGCCTTATGAATTAGATAAGACTTAACCTATGCTTCAAGACAAACATACTCTAAAAGGTTTGTCTAGCGAAATTAAGTCACAATTAAGGATATTTTAGATAATAATTTTTTTAAAAATGAGCAGTAGGGGTAAAAATTAAATACCATTAATCTGAGGGACAAAAATTAAAGACCACCTCGAAATACAGACAATCTATGCAAAAACCCGACTTGCATTCTCAAGCTCTCTAGAAAGGGAAAAATTCCTATATGTACATAAATAGGATCCAATAGTTACAAGATGTAACACTCTGTACTTTTTAACATGTATACGACTAAGTTAAAATCATCAAAGGTACTTAACTTTGAGATGGTAAGGGACCAGGTTCTTTGACTGTTAACGATAAATAATCAGACGAGTGACAGTTAAAGCAGTAAAAGTAAATAATATAAGATATTTATGCGGAAACCTCCTTGCTCAAGGAAGTAAAACCACGACCTACCATGTAGGATTTATCAACAACTTCACTAAGCTCGAGCAATGTTGATTACAGAGTACTCCTATCATCCATAGGGTTAAACTCTTAATCAGCCCTTCCTTGTAACAACTCTATTACAAGGCTTCAAAGCAACAACTCTATTGCTTCACTAACCAACTAACTCTAGCTAGTACAACCTTGGCTAACTCTAGCCCTACAGCTAACTACCTTTAGTTAACACCTTTTCTCGTGACCACAAGAAGACTTATAAAGGCACCTACAGAAGATTCACAAATGAAGAATAGATTTACACTTAAAGAATATATTACAAAGACCAAAAATAACAAGAACTAGAAGACAACTCCAGTTGATCACGAGTATGTTCCTTGTTGCTAATTAGGCTTTGAATCTTCAAGAACACCAATGGCTTTTGTAGAGATTAAATCACCCTTTTGTCGAATACAAAAACTGAATTTTTGCTTGTCATCTCAATGCATGTATATGCAAGACAAAAACCTATGAGGGATCTCTTTAGATAAATACAATTGTATTGCAATGGCTCTGTTGTCGCTTCACCAACCACTAGGCAGAAAGTACATTTACAACTGTACACCTAATTATCGGATTCAAGTGAACCGGGTCCCTCCAGGAACTACAATATTGTGAACTTGATCCCTTTATCAATTTGTTGATCATCAAAACCAAGAATATAATAATCTTTTCCTTTTTGATGATAACAAACTAATATTAAAAAGCTTATCAAGAACCTTCCCCCTATCACCAACATCCTAAGCTTCACAACTTGTTCGCTTATCTGTTTGTTCCCCTGTCTATGAGGTTTTCCTTACCAGGTCCCTTCACCGAACAAATCATAGTTGTCTATCACCACATGACTTCCCTTTTTGGCATCATAAGAAAAAGACAAGTAGTAAACCAAGCAAAGCATAATATAAGATAACTCATGGACATTGAGATAATACAAGCATGAATAACTAAAACATAACAAGGAGTAAGAGAACGGTAAGCATAAGAGACAACAAGTTCAATATGCGCTTAAGATTAGCATCACAATCATTATAAATAAAAGTAAAGAGAAACAGTTTGGGGCTACCACAAAGGAACCACTAAGAGAGGGTAGGGGAAATACAAAAGGAGGAGACTTAGAGGCAAAAACAAGGAATAATTTCTGAAGATGGTAGGAAGGGCTCAGTATGAGGGACCGGATAACTTTTGAAGCAGCATAGTCATTCTCTCATTAGCCTACCTCTACCCTGCCTAACTCCTGCTACAACCAACCGCTCGCACCTTTTTACTAAAGCATTCTTGCACCTCCTCTTCATATATTCGAACCATCTCAACCTCGCTTTCCTCATCTTATCGGCCACTGATGTCACTCCCATCTTATCCCGTATAGCTTTATTTCTAATCATATCTCTCCAAATATATACCCACACAACATTTATCTTACCATCTTCATCACCAATGAATAAACACATGACTTGTGGCCTTAAAAGATGAATTACGATCTAAAGTCAGTGAATTTTGAATAAGCATAAAATTATATAATTTATTTTACATACATAAAGGTACTCCTATAGTTAATATACAGCTCGAGTCAAAAGGAAAGAATTGAGTTAAACTTACGGACCTTTCCTAGATTCGCATGGCCTATGGTTGTGGGGCATTTTAGTTTCTCTAAGCATTCCATTGATTGTTCCATCTCTTTTTCACATGGTTTTCATTATACCCTGATACGAATTTTCACATCATTGCAACAAGGTTTCCTTCTTTGGACCACAACAACTGTCATCTTCATTGGGATAAAACACACAATTGAATGCCAATTGGTATGTTTTCAACCATAAAATCAGCATGTACCTTTCATCTGGAGTAGGTACTGCTTTTTTTTTGCCCCGGTCTTTGATGTAGTAATAAGAGCCTGAGGCAAATTCACGTGGCAGGTTAAGGATGTATGTGTATTCGTAACTTCAGGAAAAAGAAAATCCATATATATATATATATGTATATATATATCTTGAAGAGCAATCATTTATTTTAAAAGGACCCTTCAAATATATCTACTGACTGGGTCATTTGGTCAATGCGTCCCTAAGGCCCTTGACTGTTCGAGCATGACTCGAGTTCGAGTTGTGACTGCTACATTATTGTTATTTAATTTAATTCATATGTATACACACATATGTTGGAACATCAATTCTGTGGGTGTTTAATAAAATATTTGCAGATTTCTTGGTTATAAACATTTTCTCTTTTACCTAACACACCCATAAAGTTTTACTCCCTCCGTTCATTTTTACTTGTCCATTATATTAAAAATAAATATCTATTTTTATTTGTTCAGTTCAAAAAATTAAAAAATAAATTATCATTTAATTCTTAATTTAGTCTTATTAACTTAAGCATCTCCCAATATATATTAAAATATTAAATCTATTATATTTAAAAAATAATATAATAAAATTATTATTATATTTGTTAGTTTTTTAGAAAACGTGTTAAATCAATACAAGACCTAGGATGAATGAAGTAAGTAGTAATAGGGACCAAAAGTTGGGCTGAAAAAGTTGTTGAAGCATCATGACTCACGAGATGCTTTTTTATCAATGCAAAATGGGACTAGTAGAAGAATATATAATTATATATCTAACATCATTAATTACTCAAATAAAGTGAACTTATATATATCTACCTAAACCAACAACAACCATCAATTCAGTTCAACCATCGATCCACACGTTTATCCTTATTTGCTAACCCAACTAACATAATCATTACAAAACATTTCTTTTTTTTAATTGATTATAATGAATTATTTACCACACTTTCTAGATTATCGTATTAGACTACTATAAATAATTATATGTTGTAATTAATAAGCTAGATACATTGGAGATTTGAGCAAAAATCTCACCATCAGAAGAAGCATATAGCACCAAAAGAATTAACAATTTGGCCAAAAATGACTGTCATCAAAGGTTGAGTTAATTCTTCTCCAATAGCTCCAAGTTCCAATGGTCATTAGTGCAACAATCAACATGGAATTTTTTTTTAAAAATATGGTGGGTCGTGGATAGCACCACGAACCAGAAGGAAAATTTGGCAAAAATAATATTGTGGGTCGTGGTGTTATCTACGACACAAATGGCAATTGACGTCGTTTTTCTAAACGGATTTTCATGCTGATCGTGGCAAATGTCACGCCTTACCCAATTTGATACATTACCCAAATAAGTGATTGTTTTGGAATTTTTGAAGGTAACTTTTACCGTTTAGGTCTTGGACTCCAAATGAAAGGATGTGTTTGGTAGGAAAGAGAAATATTTTTCACGGCTAATTTTTTTTTAGAAGTTTTTTTTTTAGAAAAAAAATTAATAGATTTTTACATTTATTTATGATATTTAGTAAGTAAACTGAAAATATTATTCTAAGAGGATTTTTATATTAAATTTAGGCAAACACAACGAGGATAGAGGAGGATGAAGGATGAGAGTGAGAGTGAGGGTGAAGGTGAGTTGGCGTTGGGGTGTGGGAGTGAAGGGAGATAATCAACCTGAAATATAATTTATTTTTTTTCTTGATAAAACTCGAAAAATATCGATTTTGATCTTGAATAGGTCTTCAACTTCAATTTGAGCATGTTGTATGACCTTAGTGGAAGGAGAAGGTTTTCCCCTCGAACTCAGAGTACGATTACGAGTTCAAAGACGTCATTTAATTAGCTGGAAGGGGGCTGACGTCGATAAGTTATTATTGGAAATCTTACAAAAAGTATTTGAAAATATTCATAGCTTGAGGCGTATTGAGGATTTTGTCCTTATAATGTTTCTCCTATAAAGATATATTTTTTAGAATTCAACAAACTCTTTTAGTATAAATTAGGAATAGAAATAATAAAACTTGAATAGAAAAATAACTTCAGAATAATATAATATATGAGGTGGATTTTATTTTGATTTGTTTATTCAAAGGACTTGAGTTTATATATAATAATAATAATTCCAAAAGAAAGCATCCAATAAGATTGTTGAAGATTTGTATCAAAATAATGGCCAATAAAACTTGGTGCAAATGTCAAAAAATCTGCCAAATTTTGTTGGGAAAAAAAATTTGGAAGGAAAATGTTCCATATAATATATAACTTTTACTCTTTTGGTTGGGTAAAGTCATGTTTAAATTCTTAATAAATTGTTGCTTTAGGAGTAACATAATAAAGAGAAATAAAGAAATAGTAATAATCAAGAAAATAATACTAAGTTAAGCAAAACAATTGATAATATAGCATGCTACAAATGAGATTAGTTTTATGGTCCATTATAAATATTATTTTAATTATATAACTATTTTAAAGGGAATCGATAAAATACAACTCAAAAGATCAATTTTTTTAAAAAAAAAAAGAAAAAAGTAAAAGCTATTATTTTCACCAATTGTAATTCGTAATAAGAAATTATTTCTGTAAATGTTATTTTAATCATTTAAAATTTTTAATCTAATATTACCATGTTATTAAGGAAAAGAACACGTTGTTGTCAAGACCTTTGACAAATTGAAAGTACTTACCTTGGACACGTAAAGTCCATTTATTTTATATTAGAGTTTCATTATGAAAAAAACAAATAATACATGATATGGGTGGAGCACAAATATAACAAAAAGTAAAATTGAACAATTTCAAAGAGCTGGGAAATCAGATTTGATTTCTCTTTCTTTTTTTTCTCGGAGATAATCTACCTATTATATTAATATACTGTGATAGTATCATGATATATTGTGATGATATCATACATGATTAAGGAGTGTATCCCTAAATGACTGTTCAACCCTTAGAAATATCATGACAGTCATATTCATGAATATATTATGACGATATCATATAGATAGATAAATTTTAATTATCACTAATAAAATATTTTTAAAATTATAATCTAAAATTTACTTGCAATATACATAAGTAATTTTTGGTAATTTAATTATTATAAAATATATCTCTATTTTTATTAATTATTTCTTGTATTACCTACATTGAAATAAGTTTATAAGAGTATGACTTTATATTATTTTCACTTGATATTAAAGTTTTAATTATTATTAATAAAATTAACTTTTCTATTATGCTTATTTATTTTATTATAGAACATAATTAACTTTTATAACAAGTTAGTGTTTCTCATTTTTCTTTTAATCTCGGAAATAATGTAAATGATTTTGATCCCAAAATATTTAAATAAAAGAAGAAGAAAAAAATAAAGTCATACTCTCCGTGCACTAATCACTTCTGGCCACCTGGAACATTAGAAACCCAACAAAAGGAAAACTACAAAGACAAAACAGTCCCTCCCTAGTTGACTTAAACCTGGAGATATAGTAATTTAATTAATGTACTTGAGAAGATCCAAAATGATTAAAAAAATTCTTATGCTAATTAAATGTATTATAATATAGGATTGAATTGGTATTTTTTCGATTTCTAAATTAAAAAATTTAACCAACGGATTTAAAAAATCAAAAGTTTGATTTGATTAGATTTAACCCGACTGGTTCGGCTAATTACATTCTAGTGGAGAATGATGGTCTGTCAATATTTTATTACGACACGTGGAGATTGAAAAGAGAATTGGAATCATGGTTTTGTCAATTTCCTTTTGTTATATTAGAGAAAATTTTGAAATTACGGAAACGTGCACCGTCCGCGGGCCACGCTGCAATTTAATTAGCGAAGAAAAGACCAAATATGTTCCTGTATTATAGAAATATAATTTTGACTTCTCATTTAAATATATTTTTTATTCAAATAAAAAAATTATTTATTATTTTAAAAATAATTTATTGTAAGAGTGTGTTGAGTGGAGAAAATTTCTCGTATTTAATTGATAAAAAAAATTTAAAAATATTTTTTTTAGAAAAATAGAAAATAAAAAAAACTTTTTTAATGCAAATCAATATATATATATATGTATATATATAAAGGAGCTTAGAGGCATGCCGATGTGGCATGCTTCTAAGGCCTCCATTCCCATTTTTCTTTTTTTATGAAATTTTAACTATTTTCTTCTTTTTAAAATTATTTGATTCATTTTTTTAATTATTATTGTCATTTAATGTTATCACAAAAATAAAGAGTGTTAAATATAACATATTTAATATAATTAAGAGAGTTAGAAGAATAATATTTTTAAATTATTTTTTTTATATAACACATTTATATATATATATATATATAATATAATATAATATAATATAAAGTTAGGCATTGGACGTGGCACCTCTCTTTGGACAAGGATTCTATTTATCTTTTTTTTTCATTTTTTTTTATAATTTTCCTTACATTTCTATTTACTTATTATTATACAAAAAAAAATTGCGTCAATTACTACTCACTCGATTTATTTTTATTTTACTGTAAAAAATTAAATGTTTCAAAATTTACTATTCCACGTATTTTTATTATTTATGTAATATTTAAAAATCTAGATATTTGCTACTGCAACCTTTCATTTCTTCTATAAAGAATAAAAATATGTTAAAAATGAAGTGTGTGTGTTTGTGCGTGTGTGAATATCATACTACTATATAAGTGAGAAGCTCCTTAGTTGAAAAGTTGAAATACTAAAATGTCCATTAAATAATAAACAATCATTTTACTCTTTACCTAAACACTATTCCTATTAATAATTTTGTATAAAAAATAAATTTAACTTTTAATAAATATAAATATATATAAAAGACTCAAAGCATAAAATTAAAAGACCAAAATAACCATCATAAGTTAAATGATATTTTTGCCCTTCAATCAAACACCAACTCTATAACATTTTTGTGTAGAATTGTAAATAAACATCCCAAATTAATTATATTTTCTGTTTTTTCCTTGATCCCCTCATTTATTACTTGAATTTTGTTCGTTTAGTTTGAAGCCGGTGGAGTTTGAGAAAACAATGTCTAGTACAAAATCTAGAATATTTATAATTATGATATGATGTTTGAGTTTCTTTCAAATCTTCCGATACAAATATGAAACTCCAATGACTTTGTTCTTCTATAGACTTATTATAATTATTGTTGAAATTTAATTCATAATGCATATGCTACTAATTAGAATTTTTGAACGTGTCATTTATATATTATATAATTTTGATCTTAGAACCAATGACGTGACATACTTCTAAGATAAGAAAAGTATGTTTTTTTCAACTCTTTAATGATTTTCTATTTCCTTAACTTTTAGTTTTATTGGTCATTGATTATGAATATAAATATCATTTTTTTCTAAATAATACAAATAGGTTTGCATTAAAATCCAATTAGAGGTTAAATCATTTATAATTATAATAGTTTTAATGTGTATTAATCTCTAAATAATTATATGTTAATAATTCTTGAGCCTCTTCATATTATATTTTTGGTGTTAATTCTTGTACCTCTTCATATTACATTTGGATTAAACTTTTTTAATCTTTTCTTTACTTTCTACTTTTAAAATTTTTGGTCTTGTGAAAATATTTTTACCATTTATTTTGTGTAGCAAAAGTCCCTCTTTTAACTCACTTAATTATGATGAAAAACTCTTTTTTAGAGTCTTTGCCCCTCCCCTGAAAATAGTTATTAAATCCAATTAATTCATCACCTATAACTTAAATATAATTGTAGCATTGATAACACTAGAAATAATAGGCTTATAGATTATTCAAGTAGCTATTAATTTTTTCCTCTTTTGTGTATTCCTCATAGTACTCATCGCCTTCTCCAGATCACTTTATATTTGTTTTCATCGAAATTTGTTTGAGCATGTAGAATTGTTATATATATAAGTGTAATAAATAATTTTGTGAGTGGAAATATTTTCATTTTCTTTATTTTGCTGATAAGAAGGTACATGCATGATGATGTTATAAGGCTTGGTGATGCTGAGAATTTGATGGATTGTTTTTTTGTTCAAGTGAGTGCTACTCTCAACTACTATTCTTTTATACTAATTAGTCTTTTGAATTACCTTAAATATAAAGTTTAATCTCACATCCCTCAATTATTAATTAAAATTTTTAGATTAAACTTTAAAAATAAAATCGTCTTTAAAAATAAAATAATTTATCCAAAGTAGAATACCTTGCATGAACTCGCAAACTCCATTAGTCCCTCCAAATATAAGTACCAATACAAAATAGAAAAAAATAATCACTATTTAATATCAATTTTGGGATAATGCTGGAAAGATGAGGAGCCGATGAATTAAATAAAAATGTGAAGGTATAAATTATGAGAAGGTGACAAGTGATTTAAAGAGATAGGAGAAACTAAAAATGATTTAAAATAAAAAAGAAGAAAGAAGCGAAACACAAAAAATAATTAGGAAAAATTGATAAAATTTTAAAAGAGAAGAAGATAACCAAGTTTTACCAAAAATCTTCTTTAATGAAGTGTATATTTCTATCGATGAAAAGTAGAGAAAAATATTTTAAGTTTTTTTTTAAATAAGAATCTTGAAGTAGAACAAAAAAATTAGCAAGGTGATTGTGCCGTCACGACTTCTTCTTTTTATTTTTCCTTAAGATTATGTTTGACTTTACAATTTTAGTTTCGATTTTAATATTAGAAGGACGATTCGATGAACAAAACAATCAGAGTTTAAATATAAATTTGTGAAATACTTCTACGTGGGAATTATATATTTTAACTTTAGATTCTCCTATTATAAGGTAAATTTAAGATGTTTTTTCAATTGTTGGAAACTTTATTTTCGATCTTTTTTTTCTTAAAAAAAGATTTCGTAATTCTTTTACGGTCTAGATATCAATATTTATCTAATTATAAGATAAAATTTATTTTTTTTTAAAAAATTATTATACACTTAAATTTTTAATTTTTATTTTAAAATATTTTTATAAATTAAATAATTTTTTTTTTATAATCACACGAAACACTAAAAATTTACTACTAAAAAAAATAAATCACATAGTCTACCTGCCATCCTCACAATGACCCGAATCCTATTCCCTCCATCCCACCCCCAACCCCCAACCCAATTGATCCCTCCAATCCCCTACCTTCCCCCCCTCTCCTACAGTCCCACTAATAAAACTTATCACCCTACCTCGTCCTATCTTTATAAAGTTATTTTAAATATATAAAAATAATTTTTAAGATATTACTTATATATTAAATAAAAAAAAATCTTGATATTCTTTTAGAAAATATTCTTTTAAAGAATTTTCTTTTCTTCTAAAAAAACACACTCTAAATTGTTTTTATTTAAGGAAATAAATAAAGTCCACCAGAAGAAGATGATTTTCTATTTTTGTTTTAAAAAAAGGAACTCAGAGCAAAGAAAGTGAGCCAGGAATGAATTTCTAAAGTGATTTGATTATTTAAAATTGAGAATAAATTCTTTATTTTTGAGTTCCTTACGTGGCCGTCCGTTAGAAATAAGAGTGTAATATATTTAGCTCATTTGTTTGCATTTTATAGAGGTTCGAATTTTCAGATTATAGGTCATTAACTGCGTTTGTTTTTATTAAGATTTAAGCGTTTATTTAGTCTAAATAGATTTTAATCATTAAGATCTAAACTAAAGTCTTAATATAATTAAGAAATATGTGTTTATGGATAATTTTCACTCACTCTTTCCACAACCAATAACCACTTCTATCATCACAACTACCATCACCATTGCCTTCACCGTTGACATCGCTGTCACTAGTGCCTCCGCCACCTCTATCATTACTATCAGTCAGTACCATTACTACTAACCACCTCCACCATCATAACTAGCATCACCGCCAACTACCCCAACACAATGTCAATCACCACACATTCTTCAGCCACTATAATCAATACCGCCAACTACTAACATTAACCTACTTCACTACCACTATTAATTGCCACCATCACGCCGTCACTGCAGTACAACTACCTTTATCATTACAACCATCACCACCACCCATTACTAGCTACTAATATCAATTATTACTATCACCACTACAAGTCATCTCGACCATGACTAGCGAAGATAAACATATTTTTTTAATTAATATTTTTTTCTAACATTTAATTAATTTTTATTTGAATTATTATTAGATTTATAAATTAATAAAATATGTATTTTAAAAAACAAATAATATTAATTATTTAATATTTATTTTTAAATATGACATATTAATCATTCAAATATGCATTTAGTTTACATATCTTAATTCTTAATAAAAACAAACAACTGCTTGGATCGGAACTCAAAATATAATTTTAAACTACTATTTTGTTATATTTGTCCTTTTTCCATTTATTCAATTATCGAGTAATTATAAACGTGAGTATAAAGACCTAATTTGGAAGCGTAAACGCCATTGAATCGTCCAAACCCAAGCTTTCTTCTGTGAAAAAAGAAAAAAAGAACCGAGCGGAAAGAAACGAAGAGTATTTTCTTTTTTCTCTCTCGGATTCCCTTTTTCCCCCTCATCGAATTATTGACTCGCATTCGAGAAGGCGATTGATTTTTATTTCTTTTTGCCATTTACTGACACTTAGCCATCTGTTTCAGGCACGTTTTCTAATACCATTTTCTCTCTCTGCTGTATGCGTTACTAGTTCTTCATAGATTCTAGAAATCTCTCTGTTTCTGTTATTGGTAACTTTCTGAACCCTAAGTTGTTGTTTTTTGACGGAATAAAATTGAGTTTTGAAAGTTTACTAAGTGTTGGTTCTGCGTGAAACCGACGCTGCATTTATTGTATTTCTTTAAGTAAAGAGTGGAATAAGTTGACGTTTTCCCTCTAAGTTTAGGTGGATAGTCACTTTAATTCTGATTCCCAGTTGGAAAGTCTTTTATGTACTTTGATTTGGGTTCCATTTGCTTTATGACTTAAACTACTCATTTGCATCTTTTCCTTCTCCGGTTTTGCAGCGAGCAGCGTTTCCAAATAGTGAGAATTTTTTAATTCGGAGATCGCTATATATAAATATTTCAAGGGTTCTTCGTTTATTTCAAATCTTTCTGTGAAGTTTCAATCTTGCCTAACGTGAGCACTCTTCCTTGTGAATTCTCATATTTCTGCTAATTCTTTTGGCAATTAATCAATCAATTTATGCCTCAATGTCAGTTTTGTACCTTTTTTTCCCGTTCTATTGTACTGAAATCCTTTATTCCGGAGTACTAATTGAACATTGGCTGTTATCTTATTTGAATTAAGAGATCATCTGTATTCTTGAATTTTTCTGCATGTCCTTTAATTTATCTTCTTTTTTTTCTCGTTCAAAATTTTTAGTGAACATTTACAGTTTTGTATTTGTAATGCAGGATACCCTCTGGTTGTTGGAGGCTGGATTCCAATAAGATAATTATTTATGGAGCTCGGCGCAGGAAGAGGTTTGGACAGCCTGAAGACTATGGATGGGAAGGAGAATAATGCTAATGATTCAAACAAGGCTGCTCTTCCTAACTGTTGCTTGAAGGCTAGGGCATATGATCCTGAACTTGAAGCCAATTGCCACTCCACAGTCGTTTCCGGATGGTTCTCTGAACCTCGGTCATCCTCTGGTCATTAAAAAAAATTCCTTCTTCACCTTCATTTAATTGAATTCATTTTATTTGACAGTTGAGTTCTGGGTTTATATGTTTTGGTTGACTTGTTCTTCTCGTTCCTTCGGCTGCAGATGAAAAAGAGAGGGTACTGTACTTCAACAATCCAATGTGGCCAGGTTATTTTTTGCTCCATTAGTCTCTCTTTTCCCACTTTCCACAATTGCTGATCTTCCTCAACTTAAAGAACATATTTTTCTTTTCTTGTAAAGCTCGTTACACATTAGAATTTGCTTGCTCTTTTTTTGGTTAACTTTCTTAATATGATAACGTTTTCTTTTTCTTGTCCCCACGCATTCCCCTAATTTGCCTCTTATCATATTTTATGGGACAGAATTTCCCCAGGGCTGATCCTTAAGATTTTTTTTTTCATACAGTAATCAAAAGTTAATTTTTAACTTGCATTTTCTGTTAGCAGTGTTAAACTAATATGTTGAAATATTTTCAGAAAAGTTGGATGAAAACATGAAAGCATTCTCTTCTTGCTATTGTCTTAGCACTTTACACACGATCTTAGTGATTTTGTAGAGTCAATTGTATGTCAAAAATAGAATTTTTTTCTGTATGACTGAGAAAATGGGAGTGCTTTTTTCTTAGTCATGTAAACAGAAGAGTTTCTGTCAGCTACACCTGCATTAGTTAGTTATGCTCTATGCATTTTTACGAGATGACACTTTTGTCCTAATGCAAAGAAAATTGTCAAATCTTAGGGTGAGTGGCTCGGCTTGTGCACTTGTTTCCTTGAGTCCAGTAGTTCCTTTAGGTGTGTTAAAGTAGCAAAAATGATGCTTCTGGTAGATTTAGGAGAAAATTTGAGCTCTATGTGACAAGTTCCTATAATTTGGTTTGCTAGTTTAAACCTAAGTTAATGCATAGAGTTTTACTTCTATATCCAAGTGTTATGGCTCTTTTCGGTTATTAAAGTAACTCAACAATGTCCTTTCTCTTAGTTTACCCTCCCTAGACCCCACCTATGGGATTATACTGGGTATATTGTTGTTACTGATGATGATGTCTTTTCTCTTATTCCCTTTTTCATGAATGCTAACTGATAATAATTGTTTCATCATGGCGTCTTTACACAGGAGAAGCACATTCCCTGAAAGTAGAAAAGATTTTATTTAAGGGAAAGTCAGAATTCCAGGAGGTTTTGGTTTTTGAGGTTCAGCATCTTGCTCGATTCTAGTTTTATGCTTTAAACTCTAGTTATTGAATTTTTCTCAAGCTCTATTATGCACTGCCTTTATTGTGTATTTATTCTTGCAGTCTGCATCCTACGGGAAAGTTCTAGTGCTAGATGGCATTGTTCAGTTGACCGAGAAAGATGAATGTGCCTATCAGGAGATGATAGCCCATCTTCCTCTCTGTTCAATCAAATCTCCTAAGAAGGTAACAGTGCATAAATTTGGTTATACAGATTTCTTTACTTTTGTTCACACCCAATCAACAAGGGGTTTGCAGATTTACTTTCTTGTTTCTGAATCAGAATTATACGCAAAGGTAAGTGAATCTTATGTGCTTGAAGAACTGGATTAATATGTGTTTGTGTGTGTGTGACAAGCTGAAGACCAGGATTTTTATATATACATGTCAATCAAGAAAAGATAAACTATGTGATGGAACCAACCAAATACTTCTAATTTAAGATTTCATCATCATCAAAGGTCCACTTCTCCCCCATCCTTTTGAGGTTTGCATGTGTGGACGGATAAATCAATTTTCTTGAATAATGTTACTGTCTGGTTTAGCTTACGTACATCTACACTACTCTACCAGGCACTTGGTTCTTCCTACCGACACAAATATCCGGTAATTTTGTTCGGCGGAATCACTTAGTGTTTAGTCTCTGGTTGGATTTTTATCTTGGTCGGTTGGCACTCACTTTATGAAGTGTTGTGTGGATTGATACATCTTTTTCTTGGTAATTTGATGATTAACATGGTGGTAGCTCCTAAGACATGTTGCTAGATAGGCTCATATTGATTTTCTGGTAGAAGTATAACTTCATCAGCAGCTCGTTAATTTTTATGAAGCTACTGCTTCTGGAGGAATCCCTAGTCAGTAGTCAGCCTTTGTTTCTCTTTGCATGAAGCCCAAAGGATATTGATAGAATTTGTGTCTTAGAAATGTTCTTTTGTTTACAACCCCTTTCTTATGCTCTGTTTTCTATATGCAACTATCATATTCCATATACAAGGACGAACAATATCTGGACTGGTTGAGTGGTGGGTGTGTGACTATGTTGCTACTAATAGAGGGAGATAAAGCAGGACATGCAGACAAATCTATGTTTGTCAATGTTCTATTCATGAATTCAATATTGTGGGTGTACCAACAAATGTTATTTTCCTTATGTTAAGATTAAAGCCCCTGATAGGCCTATGATATCAAGGAATCTGAATAATCATTTAGTGAAAGTCCATTAGTGATAGGATTACCTTACGAAAACTTGGTGGACCGCATTAAGCTGTATCTCTCCGCAGATGATAACATGTAATTACTTTGAGGTGGAACTAAGAGATGTCCTGGTTTTGAAGGACATACGCGGAGCAGGCACAATCACATAAGTATTTGGAATATTCTTTCTACAAAACCTGTTTGAACTGGATGAAAATTTGTTGTGCGTGGATGTCGGTGGAACTAAACTTTGATTCTGCCAGTTTCTTTACTTGCTAAGCATCTGTTAATGTGTCAATCTTCATTGATTTATGATGGGTTTTTTCACTTTCCAGCAGCAGCTTACCAATTCTCAGTTTTATCTGCATATTTTGAACTTTAATATGCATTGAAGATAATCACTTGGATGGTGGCACTATGCCACTGCCTGCTTGGTATATTTGTCTGCCTGTTTTTAGATAGAATATAATGTAGCTGATAGTTGATCAATTTAATGAATTGACTGGAAGGAGTTTGAAATGTTGCTGCTCCTTCGCAGCAGATGTGGGCTTTCTCATTTGTAAACAGGGAGAGAAAAAGAGTTAATAGACACTAGGTTCTTTATTTATTCTTCATTTCTTTCAATAGCATTGACACTCTGATTGTATTCTTTGTCTGGGTATCCAAGACAACAATAGAAAGATTTGAGTCTATGTTGAGCTCATCGTAAAGATATGATGAGTCTATCTTTACCTCATTAGGATTAGGTAAGCCGTAGCATCCCTTGCTTGCCCTTATCCTTGTTGAGGATTTTTTGTTTCTATTATTAATAAAAGACCGCTAGACATGCTGTCTAGTGGTATAAATTCGATTTTTTATCATGCTGTCTAGTGATATAAATTCGTTTTTTTCAAAAAAAGTCTATGTTTATAAAAAAAGAAATTGTTTCTGTATAGATATATTCTATATATTTATTGGACCTTATTGCTTAAGTACCTTATCTTTGATATTAATCCATTTTTCACTATTGGCTTGCCTTTTCTTCCTTCTCAGTTTTACCATTCATTGTTCTCTGTCCAATCTATTTGACCTACAATTGCAGGTTCTGGTTGTTGGGGGTGGTGACGGTGGAGTTCTAAGGGAAATTTCTCGACACAGCTCTGTGGAGATGATTGATATTTGTGAGATTGATAAAATGGTTATAGATGTGAGTAACAGATCCAAGATACATGAATTGGTCCTTTTGTTGTGTTATGTTTTAAATATGTTGTATTTTTTGTGTTGCAGGTCAGTAAAAAGTTTTTCCCAGATTTGGCTATTGGCTTTGATGATCCTCGTGTCAATCTTCATGTTGGTGATGGTACTGACACTTTCATGGTGTTGCTTGATCTTATTAGTATGAGCCTTTGAAGACATCGATTCCAGTATATTTTCCTACTCTTTGGTTTTTAGATTTTAGGAGAATGGGGGAGGCTGAGAAACCGAGTAAATATAGCACAATTCCCAAAGTACCATTCTGGTTACTCTGTCACCCAACATTTTCCTCAATATGGATGTGAATGACTCACAATTCAAGGACTAAAAAGACAGGACACAGCTTTTCTTATTGCTGAAAATTAAGTTCCCTCTTTTATCAGTTCTATATCTAGTTGAGCTGTAAGTGATTTCCTGAATGATTTTGACAGCTGTTGAGTTTCTGAGGAACACACCTGAAGGGAAGTATGATGCTATCATTGTTGATTCATCAGATCCTGTAGGTACGTCAGATGCATGCTTTTATTTCTACATATGCTTGCTATTCTAAAAGTTTAGCAACTTAAAGGTCATTTATGGACTTCCCATACTGCATTCTTCCATCCACAGGAGGCAGTCCCCTGTCCAAATAGGGCAGTGCTTATTAGTTGAAGATAGAGCCTATAGTGCACCGATTTTCAAGGATTGAGAAACTGCATGCATATTTCGGTAGATTTCAGTGTTTTTTGATGGAGAATGCAGTACTTCTTTCATTTGAGTTTCTTGTTTCTGTTGGATGTCCCTGGGCAGTCTATGTGTCGACTCTATAGCATCTACTCTTGTTTTGAGTAAGAATAGATTTGGGTTTTGTTTTTGTACCTTGCGCTCCTTAAAAGATCGGTTTGCAGCATCTAATATTATTCAAACCAATGAGCTCTAATTTAATTGTTCATAATGTCTTTCATTACAGGTCCTGCGCTAGAGCTTGTGGAAAGACCATTCATTACAACAATAGCCAGGGCATTAAGACCTGGTGGTGTACTTTGCAACATGGCAGAGAGCATGTGGCTTCATACTCATCTTATTCAGGATATGATCTCAATTTGCCGTGAAACATTTAGTTCTGTTCATTATGCGTGGGCCAGTGTTCCTACATATCCTAGGTATAATTTATGAACTAACAGCATGAGCATTGCAAGTTAATCTAGCCTTTTTTTTTATTGTCTTTAGTTGCGCGGGTGAAGGGTAGTGGTGAATTGTCAAACTTGCTTCCACTTAAGGATTGTTGCTTTACGTATCATGCAGTGGTGTTATTGGGTTCATTCTGTGCTCGACTGAGGGACCATCTGTTGATTTTAAGCACCCTGTTAATCCAATTGAGAAGCTAGAGGGCACTCTTCAGCATCAGAGGGAACTTAGATTTTACAATTCTGAGGTAACTTGTTCCCTCCTAGTAAGGAATTTCTTATTTGCTACTCATGAAATCACCAACAGATCTGCTATGAATTTGTTTATGCTGAATTGACTTGGTGTATGGTATTGATTGACATTTACTTGGCTTTTGAGTCTTGCACCATGATTGTGGGTTGCATAGATGATAAGCACCCTCCACCTCCCATCTTAAGGGGAGCAAAAAAGTGGGAAAGATCGGAGGTGTTAAAAAGAAAAAAGAAGTCTTGTACCATGATTTTGGGATAAAGTGTAGAGGTAAGCTATGTTGTCGGACTCTTCAAAAATGTCGACGAGTGCATGTTGGATACTCCAAAAGTAGTGCATTTTGGAGAATCCGACATAGGTGCGGGCAACAATTTTGGGGAGTCCGAGCAACATAGAATGTAAGGATACAATTTGAGATAATGGGTGTTTCAGATACACCAAGACATATATACGAGGTTATCACTTTATCTACTCTTCCTCTGAATCTATGTGTACCCTGACACTTGGAATTAGAGGGTCTTTTCTATCATTTGAACTATTTTCTACCTTAGTAGTTGGTATAGGCTTACAATTTTCAGAGAACTGCCTTTGAGTTTAGGCTTTCTTGTCTCTGTTCCATAGCATCCACTGGTATACGGCGAATAGGGGTGTGTGTGTGTTCTCTGATTGGATCTAGTTGCTTCACTCTTTTTTTGTATCTTCTCATGTAGATTATTTAGTATCGATGGATCTGTCTACAGTAATTTGAAAGTGTTTATGCTGTTACCATAGAGATATATGGGGGACAATGGTTAAGAAAGGAAAATTTGCTCTGGACACAGCATATAGCTGGTTAATTCTATTTGAGCTTGTACTGACATTAAAATTAAATTTAAATTCGACAATACAGCTGATAATGTCATTATCGTGTTTTATTTCTTCATTGGAAATTTGTCCTAACATCTAATGACCAATGTTGAAACATTCTGCTTCATTTCATCCAGCCTCCTGAAGATAGAATAAACCAGAAAAACTGTCATTTTTCCTCTGACAAATTATCTTGTTCCTTTAACAGATGCATAAAGCTGCTTTCGCATTGCCTTGCTTTTTAAGGAGGGAGGTGAGCTGTCTCCGCGAAATCCCACGTACTGCAGGTGTCAAGATTTAAGGTGGTTGCATTTGTCTGAAATTATTTCCCACTTCTTTTCCTTGCTGCTGGAGTTTGTACCAAGGATATCAGCGGTATACTGATCTCACTTGTCACATGAGTAGCAGCAGGAAATGTGGATGGGGAGATTTATCTGTGTGATTTGTATTGTTATTGAAGACATGAGCACGTAATATGCAAGTTCTAGTACTGCTATATCTTCTATTGCTGACTTGTTGAACTATGTACTCGTCTCTTAGTTGATATTGAGACTCGAGTAGTTATGTTGTTGCTCTCATTGGCATATATTACTCAATTCTGACCGCTGGAATGTTTTGCTAGTGGTACCTTTACGGGGAGCGCCTCTATGCCTGGGTGAGTTAGTTTGTGTATGCGGTTTGGTTTGTTTAATCTTCGATACTTTATTTTGAGAAGTAACAGTGTGATTTTCATGTTATTAAGATGTTTCATTGTGTTGTATAAAATAATGAACGTCGATGTAAATGAATGCTTGAGAATTTTTAGGGGTAAATGTTCGGGATTAATTTTTGAATAGGTTTATTCCATGTGTGTTGGGATAAAATCTCGGGATCAACCATGGGATTATAGTGTTAGTTTTATTCCACATTGAGGGTGAGATAATAATCTCCGAATAACTAATCTCGGCTAATTTGTTTTCCAACCAAATTACCCCTTAGTTCTGGCCTATATTGCTAAAATATTTGAAAGCTTTAGTTCTCGCAAGTATTTGCTATGTCGAATATATATATATATATATATATATATATATGATTAAATAGAAATTTGGTGACGATAAAGGATGGATTAAAACCATTCTTTTTATTTTATAATTGATAGGCTGCAGCGATGATTTTCTATTCCAATATTGTCCTGTTGGGTGATTACAGAAATCCAGAAGTTGATGGTGTCTAAAGGCAAAAGCAAAATCAAAACAAAATTGTGTTTCAAAATTATGAATCGTCACTCGGAATATTCCGAAATTATGAATTGTCATTTTGAAGTTCGAACCCAATATATTGTATGTTTAATTTTTTGTGTTATGTTTTTGTTCACGCGGACTCTGGTCTTAGGTAATCGAATAGGCACCCTTTTCTGTTTGTCATATAAAGTTACAACTCATTTAGTTATTGGTTGGCACAATTCAAGGGGTGATCGGTATATCGTGGAAAACATATTTGACAAAATGTTTTTAAATTTCTTCGTGTTCAATTAGTTAAAATTTTTGAACAACAATTTCTTTAGAAAATTTTTTATTTTTTGAAAATGAAATAAGTAACTTCTCTAATGAAAGTAGAAATAACAATATTCATACGTGATATTTTATATTGACCGTATCCTCCTTTAACAAACATTGCCGTGCATGGCTATAGCTAATATAGGCTACCGGGCACATTGCCGTGCATGGCTATAGCTAATATAGGCTACTGGGCACCGGCCACCATCAAAGATGCGAGACTATGAAAAATCGTCCTTGTCCTGAGAAGCACGACGTGTTTTGGTCGGCTCGCATCGCGGTCAGCAATTTTGTTGTCGACCAGAATTTTCCGGTGTCATTTTCATGAGGTGGACTCAAGCAATTCATTGTCGACCATAATTAATGTCATATTCAAAGAAGCACCAAGTGTTATACCCCGTAGAATTCCCGGCACCTAGACGACCTATTCGCACGTTGGTTAAGCATATTTGAAGGCCATACGTGCTGGAGAAAGGTCCGGGAAAAGATCTGACAAGAAACCTGTCGAACCATCGCGGAAAGAGCCGAGGCAGAGCCCCTCTGCGATGGCAGCGTGTCACGGAGGAGGGGCCTCCGCGTTGGCTCCGTGACACGTTGGCCTTGTCCAGGCCCAAGTATATAAAGCCCCACTTCGGTTTTAAATGGTAAAAACATGTTATAATTTCCAGAGAACAGAGCAAACCGGCAGAGGGAGAAAAGGAACGAAGGAAATTAAATAATTTTCGTCTGATTACGCTGCTAAACGCTGCCCAAACTCAAATTAATCCCAGATACCGAAGTATTTAGCAGCAGAGAGCATTCCTGCGGAATTAGTTTCGTAAAATACGGCCGACGAATCGTCGAGCCACCGAGGTAAGGTAAGTGGAATTGCTCTAAATTAGTGTCTATGTGTTCCTAGCTGTGAAGTGAATATTTCTCCCTTCTGGACCACTGAAAAATAGCGAGTTTTCGACCGTCTTTCGATAAGCCTAGGTTTAAGCTATAAACTATATCGAAAGTAACGTTGCTCTTTACAATAAAGCTGTATTTAGTATTAATTGACGTATTTATAAATGCAGCTGGGAGAAAATAGTTGAAGTACCAGCCGAGCCTCGTCCGACGGACGAATAGTTCAAGGATAAGGTATGTAAAGCTAGTTCCCTCGGCAAGTTAAGTAATATCGGTACAGTGTAGTAATTTACAGGCCAGTAGAATGTTCAGAAGTCAAGTGTTACGTTTATTATGAATATTGATATGATACGAGAAGCGTTGGGTTGTAACTTGTATGAAACCGACTAGTACGACATAGACTCTAACACAAGTGTTAGAGATTGCCCAGTATGCCCAGTATGTGATGTAATATGACATGTTAAGATATCCTTGTATCTAGTTGAAACCCCGTGAGATGATGCAATATCTGTAAAGCACTTCAGAAATAGAATGACAGGCTAAAATAAAGTTTAGAACGCATGTTAGGATTAGCAGATCATGTTAATACAGAAACTCAGTAAACAACATAGTTTTCAGCAGAAACACTATCTTGCATAGCATTTGCCCCAGTACAGTTTGGCAGGAGACTATATTCGCATATATATATATTTACCAGTCTCAACACGTATTAAATACATACAGATTACCATTATTAGTTCAGCATGTACTGTATACGATACTTTACCCCTATTAGCCTCAGCATGTGAGATATGCAGACAGTATTACCAGTTGAGACCGTTGTATTGTTTGGGGTGGGATTACCTAACATCCATGACCGCCCAGGGTTAATAGCTGTATCGACTCGTCCGCCAGAGGACGAGGATACGTCGCTCCACAGAGTGGCATGCCGTCTCACAGGGGACGAAGATGGGATGCCAGTTTTCCCCATATTTGTGCCTTGATCGGCCCTTACACACCCCAGTCGAGCGGATACGCCCGGGTGCAGATTCAGGAGTCCTCCTGACTCAGATGCAGTTATAGTCAGGGGCTCAGCGAGCCCAAGTGCATACCCAGGGGACCGGTAGGATGCTTACGGGATTTATAGGAGATGGGATGACCGGGGTAGGGGCATAGATTCTGTGCTGGTTGTACCTCCCGGCTTATGGGGGCCGGGTAAGGTTGATGTATGCCATGTTATGTTATGTATGTTATGCCACATTACATTAGATACGAGTAGATTAGTAGTAGAATGATACGTCTCCAGGTATGACTCCTACTCCCTCCAGTATGACTAAGAACAGGTACGACTTACACCATCAGACAGATAATCTAGTTCTTTCTATTTCAGTTTCGTTAGTTATGTTATTGATTTCAGATATTTCTTTCAGTTATTGCTTTACATACTCAGTACCGGCGGTACTGACGCCCGGTGGGGCGCTGCATTACTTGCCTGCAGGTACCCATAGACGAGCAGACGATACTACGTGATCCCCATCAGCGGTCGAGTATTCAGCTCCTGTCATCTGGAGACTGAATTCCCGAGGTGTAGTTCAGTTCCTTTTGCTGTACAGTACGGGCGGGGCCCTGTCCCGATCATTCCTATTGCTATTCCTAGAGGTTTGCAGTCTGTATATGTTTTCCCTGTGGTCAGATGAGCCGGTCGTGTGAGGCCGTGCAGTTGTATAGCTGTTAGTACTCTTTCTTTCTTTTATGATGGCCGTGTGGGGCCATAGTTTGCCAGTAGTGGTGACCTTGTCGGTCACGTAGCTTTTCAGTACGTTATGATTGAGTTATAAATAACTAGACAGCACGGTGGCCTTGTCGGCCCGCATAGGTTTCCCTGAGTTGATGTGTTTCTGGTCAGCTGTTAGTACAGGTACAGGAGGCTATAGGCCAATGGGCCGGGGGCTGTGTTTACGACCGTTATATAGCCCTTTGCTCCCAGAAAAATGAGTTAGAGCCAGCCAGACACCAGATGTGCCCAGGCTTAGCAGTCCAGCAGTTCAGATTCTAGTAGGGCACCAGGTGCCAGTCATACCCCCCAAGGCGGGGTGTGACAAACTTGGTATCAGAGCAGGTCGTATCCCAGGGAGTCTGCAAGCCGTGCTAAGTAGAGTCCTGTCCATGGATGTGTTGTGCACCACATACTATGGATAGGAGGCTGCAAGGCATGATACGATGGTTGTCTTTCATTCTTATTCAGTCGTGCTGTAGAGCGGTACAGTATAGGGTTGAGTCCCAAAAAATTTACCATATTCTTTGGTTACAGATAATGTCAGACCAGCGCCATCCTATCACAGGTCGGAGCTTAGATGTTGCAGCAGGGGAAGGCACCAGCAGGATGCCTCACCCTCGCTTAAAAACAGCCCGATCAGAGGGCACTAAAGAGGCATCGTCCCAGCCTCCTCACCAGTCTCCACCACGTCAGGAGCCACTTGGGGCGACACTACCTTCAGCAGTCCCTATACCGACACCTTCCGACCAGGAGGTTAGGAGTGCTGTAGTTATGTTAGCACAGATGATGGCTGCTCAGCGTCAGCCAATGCCATCTACAGTTGCAGAATCATCAGGAGGGCCCGGTAGTTCGAGGGTCCGAGAGTTCTTAGCTTTGGATCCCCCAGAGTTTACAGGTACGGATCGGACAGAGGACCCTCAGGATTTTCTGGATCAAATGCAGAGAATCTTTAGGGTTATGCATGCCACGTCTACCGAATCAGTTGAGTTGGCAGCATTCCGGTTACGGGATATCGCCGTGTTGTGGTATGAAAGCTGGGAAAGGTCCCGAGGGAGAGATGTTTCCCCTCCCACCTGGTCCAGCTTTTCAGCAGCTTTTCTGGATCACTATTTGCCGCGGGAGATTCGACAGGCTCGGGTAGACCAGTTTCTGCATCTGGAGTAGGGGGCCACGAGTGTTCGGGAATATTCCATGCAGTTTGATTCCTTAGCCCGATATGCACCGGCCTTTGTTGATACCATGGCCTCCAAAGTGCACCGTTTTATTATGGGGTTGAATCCAGAATATGTTGAGATTTGCATTACAGCCACACTGCGAGAGGACATGGACATTGCTCGAGTTCAGGCATTTGCCCAGAATATTGAGGGCATCAGACAGCGACAACGGGAGATCAGAAGGGTTAGTCAGGAACAGCGTCGTCGGGACAGGCCAGTTGAGTTACAGAGAGAGGCCCGGGGAGGACCCAGGCCACGATTGTTAGACAGGCCGCTCAGGCCCCCGCCTCCGCCACAGTCGTAGGGGGGTAGATTCAGCCGCAGGGGGCAGTCAGAGACTGGTAGAGGCTCGCAGATGGCAGATTCACCAATCCAGAGGAGGGCGGAGCAGAGTAGGTATACCCTACCACTTTGCCCTATATGCAATCGACGCCATCCTGGAGCATGCAGATATGGCTCCACCGCATGTTATATTTGTGGCCAAGAAGGCCATTTGATGAAAGATTGCCCAGCCAGAGGTCGAGAGGACCGCGATAGACAGGATAGGGCATCAGCAGGGTCACGAGCCACAGCATCCTCGACTGGGCGCAGGCCCGCAGTTTCAGCAGGCAGGGGTCGGGGCAGATCAGTGGCCTCCAGTACAGGTGCGGGCTCAAGCCGCACATATGCCTTACTAGGGAGGCAAGATTCAGAAGCGTCGCCTGATATTGTGACAGGTATGCTAACTATCTGCTCACACCCTGCTTATGTGTTAATTGATCCAGGGTCTACTTTGTCCTATATTACTCCATTTGTGGCACGAAAGTTTAGTATTGTACCAGAATCATTACAGCAGCCCTTCTTAGTATCTACGCCCGTCGGTGACTCTATCACAGCTAGCCGGATCTACCGCGGGTGTACAGTAGAGATTGCTGACCGTCAGACCACAGTAGATCTGATCGAGTTAGAAATGATAGACTTCGATGCCATAATGGGTATGGACTAGTTAGTACCATGCTTTGCCAACGTTGAATGTTGGACCAAGACAGTCCGATTCCACTTCCCAGGAGAAGCAGTACGGGAGTGGAAAGGTAGTACCGCTACGCCAAAAGGTAGGTTTATTTCCTACCTTCAGGCGAGAAAGTTGATATCCAAGGGATGTATTTACCATCTGGTCAGGGTCCAGGATGTTCAAGAAGAATCTCCGACACTCCAGTCTATTCCAGTGGTGAATGAATTCCCTGATGTGTTCCCAGATGAGTTACCCGGTATTCCCCCAGAGAGGGAAATAGACTTTGCTATTGACTTGTTACCGGGTACTCAGCCGATATCGATTCCTTCTTACCGCATGGCTCCTGCAGAACTCAGAGAATTAAAGGAGCAGTTGAAAGATTTGTTAGATAAATGTTTTATCAGGCCGAGTACTTCATCGTGGGGTGCGCCAGTTTTATTCTTGAGAAAGAAAGATGGCTCGCTCCGAATGTGCATAGATTATCGGCAGCTAAATAAAGTTACAGTAAAGAACAAGTACCCGCTTCCCAGAATTGATGACTTATTTGATCAGTTACAGGGAGCCAGATACTTTTCTAAGATTGACTTGCGGTCCGGATATCACCAGGTCCGAGTACGTGAGAGAGATATTCCTAAGACAACGTTCAGGACCCGATATGGACATTTTGAATTTCTAGTTATGTCCTTCGGGTTAACGAATGCCCCAGCGGTCTTTATGGACCTGATGAACAGTATTTTCAGACCTTTCCTGGACTTGTTCGTGATAGTATTCATTGATGATATTCTGGTGTATTCATGCTCTGAAGCAGATCACCGGACTCATTTGCGGACAGTGCTCCAAATTCTCAGGGACCGCCAGTTATATGCTAAATTTTCGAAGTGTGAATTCTGGCTTAACTCAGTGGCCTTTTTAGGGCATATCGTCTCAGACGCTGGTATACAGGTAGATAAGCAGAAGATAGAAGCAGTTAAGTCATGGCCTGGGCCTACCACCCCGACTGAAGTTCGTAGCTTTCTGGGGTTGGCAGGATATTATAAGAGGTTCGTTGAGGGGTTCTCGACCATTGCAGCACCTCTAACTAAACTGACACAGAAAGCAGCAAAGTTTCAATGGACAGAGACATGCGAGCAGAGCTTCCAGGAATTGAAAGACAGATTAACCTCCGCTCCAGTGTTGACATTACCGGAAGGCACAGAAGGTTATTCAGTTTATTGTGACGCGTCAGGTGTTGGGTTAGGTTGTGTGTTGATGCAGCATGGTAGAGTAATTGCATATGCTTCCAGACAGCTGAGGAAACACGAAAAGAATTACCCCACCCACGACCTGGAATTGGCCGCAGTAATCCACGCCTTAAAGATGTGGAGGCATTACCTGTACGGCGTCCATGTTGATATTTACACAGATCATAAGAGCCTACAGTACATTTTCATTCAGAGGGAGTTGAATCTGCGGCAACGCCGCTGGTTGGAGCTGTTAAAAGACTATGATGTGAATATTCTATACCACCCCGGAAAAGCTAATGTTGTAGCAGATGCCCTGAGCCGTAAGTCAATGGGGAGTTTAGCGTATTTGCGACCTGAGAAGCAGAAGTTAGCCAAAGAAATCCATCAGTTAGCTGGTCTAGCCGTTTGAGTAATGGAAACAGAAAATAATGGAGCAGTAATTTAGAATTCTGCGGGGTCATCACTAGTTACAGAGGTAAAAAAATGACAGTACGAGGATCCCGATTTAGTCCAGCTCAGAGATAGAATTCAGAAAGGTAAGGAGCCAGATTTCCAGATAACCGAGGATGATGTGCTACGCTGTAAGGGCCGCCTCTGTGTCCCGAATGTCTCAGGACTTCGTGGGCAGATCATGCACGAGGTACACTACGCTCGCTATTCCCTTCATCCAGGGGCGACGAAAATGTACCACGACATCAGAGACATCTACTGGTGGCCAGGTATGAAAGCTGAGATAGCTGAATTTGTATCTAGATGTTCTAATTGTCAGCAGGTGAAAGCAGAGCACCAGAAACCGGGCGGTTTGACGCAAGAAATAACGGTACCTATGTGGAAATGGGAAGCGATAAACATGGATTTTGTAACAGGGTTACCCCGTACTAGACGCAGAAATGATTCCATTTGGGTAATAGTTGACAGGCTGACAAAATCAGCTCATTTCCTGCCAGTGAGGGCTACCTTCTCAGCTGAGGATTATGCCGAATTATATATCAGAGAAATAGTTAGATTGCATGGAGTGCCGGTATCTATCATTTTAGATAGGGGAGCACAGTTCACAGCTAGATTCTGGCAGTCGTTTCAGACGCTCGAAGATATGAAAGTCAGATACCCTCACCTATTTCAGGCCTAGTCATGCGACAGGTATGTCCGTATTATTACTTATACAGTACCTTATGGTTGTATGTTTGTAAATGATAAAGAAAGATTGATATCTAGTTATCCAGTGGATCGTAGGATATTGTGTGCAGTGCTTGTGTTGGACTTTTCTGCATTTCAGGTTTTTGCTATAGTCCATATTACAGGGGAAACTCTGCCGAAATTTTTCTAGAAAGTAAAGTAAGTAGTCCTCTAGATAACAGTGTACATTCGAGGACGAATGTTCTTAAGGGGGGTGGAGAATGTTATACCCCGTAGAATTCCCGGCACCTAGACGACCTATTCGCACGTTAGTTAAGCATATTTGAAGGCCATACGTGCTGGAGAAAGGTCCGGGAAAAGATCTGACAAGAAACCTATTGAACCATCGTGGAAGGAGCCGAGGCAGAGCCCCTCCGCGATGGCAGCGTGTCACGGAGGAGGGGCCTCCGCGTTGGCTCCGTGACACGTTGGCCTTGTCCAGGCCCAAGTATATAAAGCCCCACTTCGGTTTTAAATGGTAAAAACATGTTATAATTTCCAGAGAACAGAGCAAACCGGCAGAGGGAGAAAAGGAACGAAGGAAATTAAATAATTTTCGTCTGATTACGCTGCTAAACGCTGCCCAAACTCAAATTAATCCCAGATACCGAAGTATTTAGCAGCAGAGAGCATTCCTGCGGAATTAGTTTCGTAAAATACGGCCGACGAATCGTCGAGCCACCGAGGTAAGGTAAGTGGAATTGCTCTAAATTAGTGTCTATGTGTTCCTAGCTGTGAAGTGAATATTTCTCCCTTCTGGACCGCTGAAAAATAGCGAGTTTTCGACCGTCTTTCGATAAGCCTAAGTTTAAGCTATAAACTATATCGAAAGTAACGTTGCTCTTTACAATAAAGCTGTATTTAGTATTAATTGACGTATTTATAAATGCAGCTGGGAGAAAATAGTTGAAGTACCAGCCGAGCCTCGTCCGACGGACGAATAGTTCAAGGATAAGGTATGTAAAGCTAGTTCCCTCGGCAAGTTAAGTAATATCGGTACAGTGTAGTAATTTACAGGCCAGTAGAATGTTCAGAAGTCAAGTGTTACGTTTATTATGAATATTGATATGATACGAGAAGCGTTGGGTTGTAACTTGTATGAAACCGACTAGTACGACATAGACTCTAACACAAGTGTTAGAGATTGCCCAGTATGCCCAGTATGTGATGTAATATGACATGTTAAGATATCCTTGTATCTAGTTGAAACCCCGTGAGATAATGCAATATCTGTAAAGCACTTCAGAAATAGAATGACAGGCTAAAATAAAGTTTAGAACGCATGTTAGGATTAGCAGATCATGTTAATACAGAAACTCAGTAAACAACATAGTTTTCAGCAGAAACACTATCTTGCATAGCATTTGCCCCAGTACAGTTTGACAAGAGACTATATTCGCATATATATATATTTACCAGTCTCAGCACGTATTAAATACGTAACAGATTACCATTATTAGTTCAGCATGTACTGTATACGATACTTTACCCCTATTAGCCTCAGCATGTGAGATATGCAGACAGTATTACCAGTTGAGACCGTTGTATTGTTTGGGGTTGGGTTACCTAGCATCCATGACCGCCCAGGGTTAATAGCTGTATCGACTCGTCCGCCAGAGGACGAGGATACGTCGCTCCACAGAGTGGCATGCTGTCCCACAGGGGACGAAGATGGGATGCCAGTTTTCCCCATATTTGTGCCTTGATCGGCCCTTACACACCCCAGTCGAGCGGATACGCCCGGGTGCAGATTTAGGAGTCCTCCCGACTCAGATGCAGTTATAGTCAGGGGCTCAGCGAGCCCAAGTGCATACTCAGGGGACCGGCAGGATGCTTACGGGATTTATAGGAGATGGGATGACCGGGGTAGGGGCATAGATTCTGTGCTGGTTGTACCTCCCGGCTTATGGGGGCTGGGTAAGGTTGATATATGCCATGTTATGTTATGTATGTTATGCCACATTACATTAGATACGAGTAGATTAGTAGTAGAATGATACGTCTCCAGGTATGACTCCTACTCCCTCCAGTATGACTAAGAACAGGTACGACTTACACCATCAGACAGATAATCTAGTTCTTTCTATTTCAGTTTCGTTAGTTATGTTATTGATTTCAGATATTTCTTTCAGTTATTGCTTTACATACTCAGTACCAGCGGTACTAACGCCCGGTGGGGCGCTGCATTACTTGCCTGCAGGTACCCATAGACGAGCAGGCGATACTACGTGATCCCCATCAGCGGTCGAGTATTCAGCTCCTGTCATCCGGAGACTGAATTCCCGAGGTGTAGTTCAGTTCCTTTTGCTGTACAGTACGGGTAGGTCGGGGCCCTGTCCCGACCATTCCTATTGCTATTCCTAGAGGCTTGCAGTCTGTATATGTTTTCCCTGTGGTCAGATGAGCCGGTCGTGTGAGGCCGTGCAGTTGTATAGCTGTTAGTACTCTTTCTTTCTTTTATGATGGCCGTGTGGGGCCATAGTTTGCCAATAGTGGTGACCTTGCCGGTCACGTAGCTTTTCAGTACGTTATGATTGAGTTATAGATAACTAGACAGCACGGTGGCCTTGTCGGCCCGCATAGGTTTCCCTGAGTTGATGTGTTTCTGGTCAGCTGTTAGTACAGGTACAGGAGGCTATAGGCCAATGGGCCAGGGGCTGTGTTTACGGCCGTTATATAGCCCTTTGCTCCCAGAAAAATGAGTTAGAGCCAGCCAGACACCAGATGTGCCCAGGCTTAGCAGTCCAGCAGTTCAGATTCTAGTAGGGCACCAGGTGCCAGTCATACCCTCCAAGGCGGGGTGTGACACCAAGGTTCTACACAAATAGACAGACTTTTCCCCCAAAAGAAAATTCGTCTATGTGAGAGTAGTGCCAGATCCCAAAACTCTTGTGTGCCAAGGAAAAAGTGATATATTATATTACTCCAATCTATAGAGGAATAAAACATTCATATCTTCCTATATGCCTGTTTGGTTCCCAGCACACAATTGCCTTAGCCCTTCAGAGCAGCAGCTACCCTGTGGAGACATTTTTTCCGAACTAACTGTCTCTTAAGATCAATTAAATGTGAATGACCAACGCAATAATAGTCTAAACCATAAAATTTACAAAGAAAATGAGAATTGTCCGGGAGCACACAACTAAGGCAAGTAATGGTATTGCTGCGGACAATTGGAAAAAAGAAAAGATCCCTTCACATTGATAACCTGGTGGACATAATGAACTGCCATAAAATTGTTCACATTCATTTGCCTGGAGAGCTTAATTTTGCTCAGGCAGTGGATGAACATACAGATCTATTCAACTCAACCACGACTACACTGATGTTATCCCTACTACCCCGACCAATTGCCAACTCTGCAAGGAAGGAAGCTGCCTGTGCCGCGATACTTTCTTTAACGCCTTGACTTGACTGCACATCAATCTTATGGGATTTGCTTTGTTGGTCGCACCTCCTGATCATTTGACTATTCAAGAATCGTCTTGTAACTTCACACGCCACGTCATTTGGGATGACATCCCATAGACCATCACTTGCAAGTATTAAGAACTCATCTGCGTCACTTCTTTTGCTCACTATCACTTCAGGATCTGGTATCACGTATGGTTTAAGGTACATATCACCTGCATCATCAGAAGCACGATTTACTACATATTAAGAATATATACAAGTCAATAATACTCCAGAAGTTCCTTAAATGTCTTCATTTTGGCAAATGCTCTGATCAGCTCTGCATCAAACAGTAAGTTAATCCTTAATGCGTTCCTCATGTCCAGAATATGATTACACAAGGAACAGATCTCCAATTCAATTGAAGGTCCTGATACAATAGGTACGTGTATATAATAATAATGTTGCACAAAATTCCAGCAGTTAGCTGGAGCAAAGATCTAATATGTTGAACCGTGTCATGAATCCAAATGCTTCAATCTCATGGAATAACAATCTGATTTGTCATATCCATTCCCCTGGAAGCCTCGACAAGAAATCAGAGTGAAGGAACGACTTGCAATTAAGTGCAATAAGCTGAGTCTTCAACGTACCTATGGATCTTGAAGTTGCAAGAACTCCTAAGACTCTGTGTCCGTTCCAATTTATGACTTTCCCACCTGAATTTTCAATTCTATCCAGCTCATCGGGTCTGTCAGGCTGCGTGCGTACAGGAACAATTCCATTTCAAGATTAAATACATCACCGGAGAAGTTGAATATCAAGTTCAATTGATCCCTATCACGACTCCTCCGTTAAATAATTTGATTGTAGACCTTTAATTTGGCAAGCTAAGATCATATCATAGCAATAATGGTAAAAGAGGTGAAATGCAAAGCAAATCCAGACTAACCTTATCCCAAATACCTGATCAATGAAGCAACTACAAAATTATTCCCTTACCTTCATTTCCTACACCTTATGTTTTGTCCATATATATTACCTTCTCCATTTTTCCATTGAAAAGAAAAATCACAAAATTGAAGGGGAAAAAGCTATTTAGTACAGCAGATATGACACACGAATATCTGCCAAAATTAACCCAGTGATGACGAAGGGACCAACCACCAAATTAAAGACAGGCAAAAACTGTCACGTGACTTCTTTCTTAAAAAATGTTTGGTCATCACTCATCAAAGTTAATCCAAGACTTGTATTAGCAAGAGAAAGCAAATACCAAATGAAATAAATATTTGTGTTATTAGGTGTTAGCAAATACCAATGAAATAAGTAAGGTCCGCAAAAGTTTGATCCGAACACTCTATAGTTTTTTTTTTTTTTTTTAAAAAAAAAAGTAAAAAAAATGCAAAGTTTAGTTACATACCTTATGATCCTTAGACAAGGGTACGGCAACTCCAGCACGTGAAAGCACAGCTCTTGAATCCCCACAATTAGCGACAACAAATTCCTCCTCTCCCACCACCGCCACCACCGCCGTTGATCCCATCGTCGCCATTTCCGTCCCTTCCTCGTTCACCTCTTCGTCCATCTTACGGAAACTCTCCCTCATCACTTTCTCCCAATTAATAATATTCTCATCATCTTTATCTTCTTCTTCTTCCGAAATTTCCTGCATCACCAAACGGTGCAAAATGTCACGGCAGGCGTGCGCTACACGTGACCCACCATGCCCATCGTACACTCCGAAATAATCATACTTCCTGCTACCTTTAGTCAAAAAACCCGGTTTAACCGCCACCGCGTCTTCCATTTCCCGTCTCCGGCCGATCAACGATATCGACCCATGTGACCAGCACGTGACCAAGCTCTCGCTTACTTTTTTCACTTCACTGGATGACCCTAGTTGAACTTGATCATCACTGACAAAATTATCAGTTACAGTATTGTTATCTGGTTTTTTCTTCTTGTAATGCCTGTAACCGTCGGCGGAGACATGGAAATTCTCCGGTAGCTCAGCCGGCGTACTGCACAGCGTTTTCAACCGACGTACATTCAGTCTCCTTCGGCGAGTGAAATTTGGCTGCTTCTCACTCAGATCTACTTCTGCTAGTCCGCCGGACTCCATTAACGCCGTTAGCCGGCAACCTTTTTCGGCTGCAGGCGGTATACCTTTAAGGTTATCAATCATTTTTATGTGAAGACGATAACTGCATTGCAAAGATTAAATGGTTGATATTTTGCATAATTGTGTCCAAAACCAAAGGAAATAGAGAGTTGAATAATTAAATAAGTTTTTGGGACCACAAAGAATATAATCCGTTGGATGATGAACAGGACGACTGATTGTTGCCACGTAGCGATGGTGAAGCGGCTGCTCAGTTCCGAGACCAGAACGCAATGATGAGTCGGACGAGGACCAGCACACGTGGGCGGTACCGATGAAGGAAGAGGAAATAGGTGGCGAAAAGATGTTTGGTTAGGATTCCCAAAGAAAAAGAACTGCACTTTCTATATTTATATATATTTTTATCTGACATAAAATTTAATCAAAAAAGATTTCTAGTTATTCAATTTGTTTGTCATATTTCTTTTTACATTTTGTAAAAAAATACTCTTATTTTTTATTTTTGATAATTTTTTATTTTCAGTTGTTCAGGTAATATGTTAAAGACTATAAGAGTAAAATAATAGTTAAATATATATATAACTTTTTAATTTAAAATTATAAAATTTAAAAATCCATTTTATTTTTTTAAATTTCGTTTTAAATTAAAGCAAATAAATAAATTAAAATTAATGAAGTATAGGAAAAATAACATTTTTTTTGTGAGAAAAGTATGCTACATAAATACTAGTATTTGACTATTCATACAGCGGAATGATTAAATTTAAGCCTTAAATTTACGATTATGTAACTGTTGATACATTCAAATCTTGTTATAGTGATACAGTTATTCTGAAAATTTTATAATTATTATTATAAAGTGTTCTCATTTAACATTTAAATTTTACTTAATAGTTATAAATAAAAATACGTAAAAAATTAGTAAGACTATCATACCATCAAAATTATATAACTTAAAATAAATTATAAATATTTATATTATCATTATAAATTATTTTATTAAAATTAAAATTGAAAATCAACTTACATTACTTTTAAATAAAACAGTACGATGTATTCTAAAATTAGAATTTAAAAAAAAAGTAGGCATAAAACAAAGAAAATACCCTCTTTGTTTTATTTATTTATTTAGTACTGATTTAACATATTTCAAGTAATAAATAGAATAGAAAGATAATTTTATTATATTAATTTTTAAATATAATAAATTTAATATTTTTATAAATATATTAAAAATAATGATAATAGTGAATTAAAAATTAAATGATAAGTTATACTTTAATTTTTTTAAATTAAATAAAATAAAAATAAATATTTAATTTTAGTACAGCGCGAGTAAAAATGAACGATAATATCGGTTGTGACTTGTGACTTGTGAGAAGGTGGAACCAGTGTAAGGATGTAGTAATAGGACAAGTGGCGTGTGGCAATTGCTAAGGTTTGTGCTGAAAGTATCTTTCTTTCTTTCTTTCTGCCGGGTTTGGTGGAGTGACTGCTCTGATTTATTTGTAGGACACGTGTTTTGTTGTAATGATTTCTTGAAACTTACACCTCCTGTTTACGTGTCTGATTTTGATTCTATTATTATTCTTAAATATTTTGGTGCGACAATGAAAACTGTCCTCGCCTGATTCGTATATGCCTTTGACATTTTCTCCCTACTGTTCGGTGGTTTAAGTAGAATTCTCTCCGATTATTTTTACTTCACAATTTTAATTCTTCCTTTTTATTCTTATATATATACACTTTACAGTTTACATAATCAAATCTTAAAAAAATGATAACGGCAATCATAGAGGGGTTTAAAGACAGCTTTGACAGTAAACAAATAGCTGTAAAGTTTGTCCATCAATTAATCCACAGCTTAATTCTAGAATGTTGATGAATGAGGGGTTTAAAAACAGCTTTTGACAGTAAACATATATTATACATTTATTAACTTTGTGCGACAACATATATATATATACGAAACAAAATACTTAGATCTTGTTTGGTAGGTGATTTGGAGCTAAGTTATGTAGATATTAAATTTTGTATAAATAATATAATATTTAGTAACTGATTAAAAGATAAGTTATTCATGATTGATAAAGTTATGAAAAAATCGATGTATTATTTTATACACGATAAAAGATAGAATAAATAATACATCAATAACTAATCTTGCATAATTAATTTATGTATTATTAATATTTGTATAACTTTAATCAGCTATCAAACAACTCCTGCTACATGAATAATTAGATGACCCCAATTATTATTACGTAATTATGGATTACCAATTTACACCATAATCTCATGAGGATCATTAGGGAGAACTGGTTTCATCAATCCTGTAGCATTAATTAACATGATAAGACAAATGATTCTCAATGCAAGAATAATCATCATAATTTCATATTTGTTTGATGCAATAAAATATTGAGAAAATTATAAAATTAAGCAAATTTTACTATATAATTATATTATATAACAACATTTTAAAAATTATAAAAAATAACAAAATAATTACAGAAATAGCAAATTATCATTTTTTTAAAAACAATTACTATTGTATCAAAGTTTGTATATTCTCCTTCCAACTTACTAAGTTTTTTCTCCAATTAATTCCTTTTTTTCTCTCATTGTAACTGCTTAAAAATTTCTCTCCAATTAATTCCTTTTTTTCTCTCATTGTAACTGCTTAAAAATTTCTCTCCCAAATCTCTTAAAATTTCATTCGATCTTCTTCTGAAATCTGTTTCCTCTTCGTCTAATTTATCTAGCGAAATCTTACGGTAAGTTTCCTTCAACTTTGTCTCTCTCTCTCTCCCTCTCTAAATACCCAAGCCAAACTGCATAATTTATGACATGGGGTTGCCATGGACATATGAAATTGCACAGAAAAATAGTATCCTAAGAATTATTTTTCATGAAACTTGTTGTTTCTTTTTTCTTACAAAATATTTTCCTCCAAGATTCTTGAAAATTTAACCTCAAACTGATACACAATTGATACAAACTTTTTTTTTCATACTAATGAAACATACAATCGATAATAGACTGATTAAGAATGATATAGACAATGTTCATCTTATATCTAAGTTATAACATTATATGATATAAATTTTATTTTTATATTAATGATATAATATATCAGTATCTTATCCTTTTTTTTGGATACAACCAACTACTTGAACAATAACATTTTCATATTAATGATACAATACTAAATGTATTAATCGATAACAGACTGATACACAAAGAACTATTTTAATTTATTTCTGATACATATATACATTGAACACATTATAATAGTATTGTTTTGTATCAATTTTAAAAATAGCAGTTGGGGGTGTTTTACTAATGATACTTGTGATATATATGAAATATACCTAGTAAAATATCTTTCAATGTTTTTTGATACATGCATAAGTATCAATTTAATTTTTACAATACAAAAATGATACAAAGTGACATGTTTGTATATTGTTGATACATCCATAAACAAGGATATACTTTTCAAAAGATAGTGACGATGACACACCAAATTTTTTTCTTTACCAAACCCGCAACGATGATACACCAAAAAAAAAAAAAGAAATTCTCTCCAATATCTGTGATTTTTCGAAGATGATAATTTTTCCAGATATGAATTAATTGTTTCAACTTTTTCATAAATAGCGATGATACACCAAAAAATAAAATAATTTCTCCCCAAGATCTGCGCCTTTTTTAAGGAGATAATCTTTTCTGATATGGATTAATTGTTTCAAATTTTTTAGATTTGATAAAAAAAGGCCGTAATCAATTGAAAAATCATTAATTCCCCCAAATCACGCTGGATCTGTTAATTACTTAACAATTAACACAGTTATAGAAAGTTAGTTAGAGTTTAAATTTTAGATACACTAATCATGCTTTTCTGTAAACTATATCAAAAAGAAAAAAACTGTTATTTTATGTAAATAAGATAAATCATGCTATTTTCTGTAATTATTTTACTATCTAGTGCGAAATATGAAAATTACTCTAAAATATTAAAATGAACACTTCCACAATAATTAAGAGAGATCCTAGATTGGAGATAAACAAAATGTACCTAGATGAGGGCGGATCCAAAGTATCGGATATAGGAAACTCTTGCCTAAACCCTGTATTTGTATTAAGATAAATTTTTTAAATTCTGGATCGGTCTCTGAATTGATTAGGACATGCAAGATTTACACGAGAAACAAATATAATGACTAGCTCAAGTGTAAGACCATGGTTTGCACAGCATAATGAGTAGCCACCTAAACGTCACTGGTATATTGTTATCTCACGAGGAGCTATAAAAGGTCTTGGGGGCATCTGTAGGGGTTCAATATCTCCTTCGAGCATTTCAACAACTTTGTTCATGGCAGGACGATCAACAGCCTCCATCTGTATGCACCACAAAGCCACAATCATCATCATCTTCTTGACAAACCTCCTATCTTCCTCGCTCGCCTCCCACATCTCTGTTCATTCCTTCATTAAATTGGTTGTAAATCCAAGTAGGAAACTAAATCTGGCTTAAGTGGTCCTCGAATCGGTTCATGTTCTTCCTTCTGCCAGCCATTTCCATCAACAGCATGCCATAATTATATACACCGGCTCTGTATGACACTCCTCCAATATTTTTATAGAATAACTCTGGAGCCATGTAACCCATTGTCCGGCTTGCTGCAGTTAAGACTCACAATACTATCATCTGTAGGGTACAATTTTGTGAGTCCAAAGTCGGATATTATGGGATTGAAGTTTTCGTCAAGAAGAACATTTGTGAGGCTTAATATCAAAACGTAAGATCTGCATGTCACAGCCCAATGTAGGTAGTTCATGCCACGGGCCACTCCAAGAGATATGTCTAAAATTTGCTTGTAACTCGAGGAAACAGTTCTTTCTCGCGAAAATACGTACTTGACTAAGGAATCATTGAGCATGAACTCATATACCAGAGCACGTTCTGAGCCCTCAATACAGAATCCAACGAGCTGCACAACATTAACATGGTGAATCCTTCCAATGATGTAAACTTCACTGATAAATTCTTGCCCACTGGTCACAGATTTGTGCATCATCTTCACCGCAACAAAAGGACCACTACACAGCTTTCCTTTAAAGACAGTTCCATAGGCTCCTTCGCCAATTTTTCCCTTGAATTTATTAATCATCTTCCTAGTCTCAGAGTAGGGGTATTTAATTGGCAAGAGGGGCAAGAGGTTGCTCTGGATTTGCAGGAAGTCTTCAATTGATTGATACATAGATAAATCCAGTCAGGAAAACCAATCCAAAGAGAACGGAATGACAGAACTGAAACTGCATGATTTCAAAAAGAAAAATGTAAGTCATTGACAAGAAAACCACATCCTTTTTCATAGGGCTAAAGGGGTTCAAGTAAAAGCTTCAACAGCTAATTCTTTTTCAGAACTCTGTGTGCGCAAAGAATACTTATCCTCGTTGAATAATATAAGAAGACTCACCTATAACTATTCCACTGTAGAACATAGTAATAACTGTCAGAAAAGGCAAATCACTAAGGAAAAAATATGTAAGAGGAAGAAAAATTGTTACGCACTTGAAGAAATAGCTTACAGCAGCTATATGGTGCAGTGAAGGGGGGTTATAATTGGTCTACATATTTTTTTAAAGGTCTCCTCCCATGAAATGCTTAGTTTAATGAATTTATTGCACTCTAGTATCTCAAATACGTATCGCCATTGAAGTTGATGCTACCTGCATTGTCCAGATATAGGAAACTGATAAGCATAAAAAGAGTGGAGAATTGAGCGATAGCAAAAGAGATCCAATTTCTTATAACTTCAAACAACATATCTCAGAGAGAGGACTGTGGATATAATAAATGAATGAAACTTGACCACACCTTTGACCTGCTTCAATTGTAGGCTCAGTGTGGTAAAGAATGACACCTTAAATTTGAAACTTGAACGGAAAGTTAAATTGCTTGGATGCATAATTTAACGAGATATTTTTATCCTCAAAATACCACATTTCTTTTTTTCGATGAAAAAGAAAGCAAAATACTGAAGAATCCTCCAAAAGGTGTTGAGAATATCCTCAAGTAGCTAACAACTCTGGTTTCTACTTCCCACCAACTAAATTTTTTTTAAGATAACATAAATTGTTCTATAAGTTCAACATTCATTACCACCAATCAGGACTCAGAACAAACACCACATATTTGACCTCGGATATTGGATTGTGTAAAACAGACAACTCCCAAAATTAACCAAATTGACATGGCAAGATACAAAATGAATATTGACTTACAAGGGAGGTTAAGGGGTCTGTCATCGTTGCGGCGGCGGCTGCAACTAAAGCCATCGCCTTCAGCAAAACAGGAGAGTTCACTCGCCTCACATTCTCTACACAAGAAGGTGCGCTTCCAAGAAAGCTAAAATCCAGAACTCAGGCACCTTCAATGCTCGATAGAGAAGTACTTTCCCACGAAAGTCCACGAGCCAAGGCCCAGCCCACTTTTTTCAATGCGGCAACTCTTAGCCAAATCCACGGCAATATAACTATGGGTCTGAGAAGAATTTGAGATAGAACTCTTGTCTGTGATACACAAAAAGTAGTCTCCGCATAACGGGAAGAATTTGCGAATTGAAATAGTTAATGGGAGTGCTTGAAACAATAGCGTCAAAAGTTGAGGTGCTAGGATAAGTTGTGGTGAAATAATTGGGAAAAGAAGTGCAGTTCTTGTTCTGATGTTCCAAACCAGGGTCAATTGCTCTAATCAAGAATTTATAGTAGTTGATCTCGAGCACGTTGTAATTTCTTGAATTCAAACTTATGACAGTACGACTGTTCTGGCAATCGAGTTGGAACCTAGAATCTCCACAATTACTTCGATCAGCTTTCAATCGAAAAGGAAAGTTGATGTTATGAATATCAATGCAAGAAGAAGACCACTGAGTAATATTTTGGGCTTCAGATATGGTTGTGCAGATTACAAGTAGTACAAGAGTAGCAATCCAGACCATTCTTACAAGCATCTTATTTACAAATTGACTATGCTGCATTTGTTCAAGTTGTTTCTTTTATTATTATACCACCATGGAGAGTTATGATGACTATGGAGCAACCATTTCTTCAGAGAAGATTCATCAGAGGTTGCTTTCTTGAATCAATAGTTGAACAAGGAGCAAGGCTGCGGTTAACAAGCTAAACATCCAAAACTGATGTTTGATCTGGTGAAGAATTAGATAGAATAAAGGCAAAAATCAAAAGTTTGTCTGTGATTCGTGGTCCAGTGGCTTTTCTGAATAAAATTGTCAGCTGCATTTTTCATGGAAAGTTGAGTTCTTTGACTGGAAATTGGGCGTGAGGGTGTGGTTGGTACGAGAGGAAATGGCCATTATATTTGTTCTTCAGTCAGCACATCCTCTTTAGGTCTAAACTTGCCTACGTGGTCTGTAAGATTATCACTTAAAGTTGAGAACATTCATGTTCTTGTGTTAACAATCTGCGGTACTACTATTACTTAGTGTCTAATTTCTCCTATTAGCACCAAAAAATGCACTTGTCCCATACTTGGTAATTAACTAAACTTCCCCTCTTTTTCACCAGCCTCCTTTACTTCCTGGCCTCACTTCCATTTTTCCAAGCCTTCACACGTAGCAATCATAAGACCATGGATTTGTGTTTGTTGGGGGGGGGGGGGGGGGTTGCGGCGTAAACAGAGGTAAGAAAGATTCAGTGAGGAGCATTGAAAAATTCAATCTTTAATTTGAGAAAATTGGGTACCTGGGATTGTTTGCTGAGGCTTCTTCAATAGATTCTTTAGAAGAAGAAGATGATTGTTCCTCAGAAGATGAGAATAATTCAGGTTCTTCAGCCATTGAAGCTTTCTCGATTTCATTTTTTTTCGCTTCTCTTGTTGCTGAAGATCATAGTTTTTGGGGCTATTACTTTGTTTCTTCTTCATTGTTCCATTCTTCGAGGTATTGTCAAACCACTGCCAAATCTTAGCTGCGACGTCGCCACCGGAAAAAATAATGGTGCCAACATCGGCAGCGGCATCTCCATTTATATAAATCCCCTTTATTATTTTTTTTTTCTTTATCAAAGAACCACACCGCGGATGATGGAATTGGAGGGTAGTGTGAAGAATCTTAACAAATATCTCTTTATCTTCCTTATCCAACATTCTAGCGATCCAGAGTTGAACCCAATATTCTAGTGATCCAGAGTTGAACGGGCTTATTTGAACTTGCAAGATCGTGAAAGATTCGTGAGCAAATTGTCAAGTGTTGTACGGTGTGCTTAGTCGAAATCTAAGTCCATGACAGTAGGATAATGTCACACCCCGACTTGGGAGGCATGACTGGCACCTGGTGCCCTGCTAAGACCTGGACTGCTGGACTACTGAGCCTAAGCACTTCTGGTGCCAGACTGGCTCTAACTCTGGATTCATGGAACCAACGGGCTATATAACGGCTGTAAATACAGCCTCTGGCCGACCAGGCCTATAGCCACCTGTAAGACAACAACAACTCACCAGAACAACAGTAGTTTAAAGGAACCTATGCGGGCCGACAAGACCACCATGCTGACTAGTTTCAATGAAACGCTGAATCAAATGCTAAACTACTCTGTGACCGGCAAGATCACCAACTATTAACTGAATAAGGCCCCACACGGACATCGTAAACAACTAAAACATACACACGGCCTCACACGACCACCACAGGGAATATACAATCTGTAAGCCTCTAAGAATACTGATAAGATGGTCGGGACCCATACTGTACAACAAAGAAAAGGAATAAACCTCTAGCTGTCTAGCTCCAGATGACAGGAGCTGATGACTCTGTGTGCTGGCTGGAATTACGAGGGATCGGCTCCTCGTCTATAAGTACCTGCAGACAAGTAATGCAGCGCCCCCAAACGAGAATCAGTACCGCTGGTACCGAGTATGCAAAGCAAAACTGAACATAACGAAGATAAACAGTAAACTGGTAGTTACTGAAATGACAGAGGATAGCTAAAACTGTCTGGAATAGCAGAATCTGTACCGAGCTTAACTGTACTGGAGAGAAGGTAAGAATCATACCTGTCGATGCAACATCCTGCTATCTATCAATTTAATAAGTGACATATGTATATATTTAATAAGTAATATGTATATATATATTTAAAATTATTTATAATAAATCATATTCACACTATTAAATCCTGGATTTGCATGTGTATATCTATACAGATATGATAAAAATTACATCATATGCCATTTCATGTAATCAATCTATTTAGAGGCCAAAAGTAAGATGCATAAAAAGGGGAACGGAAGAGCCTAAAATCCTTAACAAATTTATTCTTTTCGAGTGAAAATGCGTCTGATGTGAATATTTGTTCAGCCTTGATTGGATATAAATTCATTCTGCAATATCAAAAGCTTATTCATCAAGGTTAAATCTGGAAGGTAAAAGCCTAGTAATCACCAGCATAATTGACCTTGTCCTAGTCCTTTGAACAAAATACACGAACTTCTGTTATAGTAATAGCTAGCTTGAACTCACCATGCATCCTAAAGGATACTATGATGATATAGCTGAAAATCAAGAATATTAACAGTTTTGTCAGTTGTAGGATGACTGGAAAAATTTATCCCCCAGGGCATCATCTGTATAGTATATGCCTCTCATTGCATCAACTACCAACATAAGGAAAACAGTGTGCTCAGTGGAAGTCTGATCGTCTCTACAGCATATGCCTCTCTTTTGCATCACACATAACGAACGCTTGATTCCCCATGGTTCATCCAGTTGCATAATGAAGTTATCCTGATCCTACACTATTCATGAACATCGCTTAGAGAAGCATTAACTACTAGCTAGTGATCATAAGAATATGCAACCGAGAAGGGATACAATATGTATCATTGGAATGTTGCTAAAGTCTCGACATATTTCATTTTCTATATGTAGGTGTAGCACCTTGCTTTCTTCTTGTCATGGACGCCAGCAACATCTACAGATCAACCGTATCATCCAGACAAATATAGGAGGAGAAGAATCAAAAGAAAACCAAGTAGCACAAAGGTAATCCTGTGTAAAGAATAGATATCAGTTTAATTGAGCTTAAGACCTCAATCTAGCCAAGGAGATACCTTTTAGAAGGAAACTTTATGCCATTTCTGTGGTAGTTTAATCGTCAACCATTCATCAGTCGGAGAACCTGGGTTTGATAACTAGCAGTAACCCTTAATGATTTCTTTTTTTTTTTTTTTTTTTTGGTTTCCCATCCAGTGTCCGTACCTGCATTGGAGTCTGACTAATCCGGATCGTGCGTTGCAGGGCCCATTATGGTGGCACCAACAAGATTTTCTCCATACCCAGGGCTCGAATCCGAGACCTCTGGTTAAGGGTGGAGGTAGCCCAATCATCCCACCATAACCCATGCTGGTAACCCTTAATGATTTCGCTTGTATGAACTGTGGAAAGTTTAAATTCAGTATATCATCTTAAAGGGCTGCTTTACCAAGAAATTGTTTCCCCTAAGAAACAGAGGATGTTCTCGCTCCATAAAGACAATCAGTGGTAGTTTAAACACAAAACTTAAATGTGTAATAATTTCCTTGTTTAATGCATCTATGCTTGATAGTTACCTTTTCCAATAATTTACAACACCAACATGCAAATTAATATACACTTTACTAAAGCATCATAATACACTCAAATCCTTACCAGTAAAACCTAGGAGGAACTAGTGTCACCACCATGGGACAGAAATGACTACTTGTAGCCTGAGATTGAGCTCTTCTGATAGATATTGGACGTCGTGAACTAAATCAGAAATTACATAAATTATGACCATAGTTTGCGCAGCACAGTGAGTAGCCACCTATACGTCACTGGAAATTCTTATAGTCTGAATACCGTCTCCAGCAATCTCACGAGGAGCTATAAAAGGTCTTGGGGGCATACGCAAGAGTCCAACATCTCCTTCAAGCATTTCAACAACTTTGTTCATGGCAGGGCGGTCAGCAGGCGTCATTTGTATGCACCACAAAGCCACAATCATCATCTTCTTGACAAACCTTCTATCTTCCTCACTGGCGTCGTGCATCTCTATATCATTTCCTTCATTAAATTGGTCGTAAACCCAAGTAGGAAAGTAAATTTGGCTCAAGTGATCTGCGAATGGGTTCATGTTCTTCCTTCTTCCTGCCATTTCCATCAATAACATGCCATAGCTATATACATCAGCTTTGTATGACACTCCTCCGATATTTTTATAAAACAGCTCTGGAGCCATGTAACCCATTGTTCCTCTTGCTGCAGTTAGACTCACAATACTATCATCTGATGAGTACAATTTCGCAAGCCCAAAGTCAGATATTTTGGGATTGAAATTTTCGTCAAGAAGAATGTTATGAGGCTTAATATCAAAATGTAAGATCTGCATGTCACAGCCCCGATGTAGGTAGTCTATGCCATGGGCCACTCCAAGAGATATGTCAAACATTTGCTTGTAAGTCAAGGAAATAGTTCCTTCTTGCGGAGATATGTACTTGTCTAAGGAACCATTGAGCATGAACTCATATACCAGAGCACGCTTTGAGCCCTCAACACAAAATCCAACGAGCTGCACAACATTAACGTGGTGAATCGTTCCAATTGTGGAAACTTCACTGATAAATTCCTGCCCACTCGCCATAGATTTGTGCATCATCTTCACTGCAACAAAAGGACCACTACGGAGCTTTCCTTTAAAGACAGTTCCATAGGCTCCTTCACCTAGTTTTTCCTTGAATTTATTAGTCATCTTTCTAATCTCAGAGTAGGAGTATTTAATTGGCAAGAGGTTGCTCTGGATTTGCAGGAAGTCTTCAATTGATTGATACATAGATAAGTGTCGTCTTCTCCATTTATACACTATTAATGCAGTCAGGAAAACCAATCCAAAGAGAAGTCGGAACGATAGAATTGAAACTGCATGATTTCAAAAAGATAAAAGGAAGTCATCGACAAGAAAACCACATCTTTTTCACAGGGGTAAAGGTGTTTGAGTAAAGCTTCAAAAGCTAATTCCTTTTTCAGAATTCCAAGTGTGCAAAGAATGCTTATCCTTGAGTAAGATAAGAAGACTCACCTATAACTATTCCACCGTACAATATAGTAAGAACTGTCAAAACATGAAAATCACAAAGGAAAAGTTATGTTAGAGGAAGTAAAGCTGTTAAAGACTTGAAGAAATAGCTTACAGCTATATGGTGCAATGAACGGGGATTATATAATCGGAACATATTGCTTTAACAGTCTCCTTTTAATGAAATGCTTAGGGTAATGAAGTTATTGCACTCCAGTATCTCAAATACGTACCGCCATAGTAGTGGATGCTACCTGCATTGTTCAAATATAGGAATATGAGTAAAATACTGATGATACATCTTAAAATAAGTTGCTGAGAATTGAAACTTGTAAGAGGGTAAGTGATAAGTATAAAAGAGTGGAGGAATGAATACAAAAGAGATCCAACTTTTCTTATAACTTCAAAGATAAGACCCCATAGAGAGTGGATATAATGAAAGGACCTTTGGCACATCTTCGACCTGCTTTAAATGACAACCTAATCTGTGGTAAAGCATGACACCTTATTCTTAACTTGAAAGTACAGTTAAATTGGTGGGATGCTAGTTGCATTATTTAAGGAACTATTTCTGTCCTCAAAATACCATATAAGTTCAACAATCTTTACCACTATTTAGACTCTGAACAAACCACATATTCAACCTCAGTTATGGGGATTTTGTTTAAACAGATACACAATTCGAAAAGGTATTCCGAGTTGAACATTTTGAAACACAAAGACTTACAAGGGAGGGGAAGATCGAACCCCGTGTCATCATAGCAGCGGTGGCTGCAAGTAAAGCCGTCGCCTTCAGCAAAACAGGAGCCTTGACTCGCTTCACATTCTCTACACAAGAAGGTACGCTTCCAAGAAAGCTCAAATCCATAACTCAGGGCACCCCCAATGCTCGACAGAGAACTATTGTCACCCGAAAGCCCAATAGCCGATGTCCACGCCACTTTTTCAAGGCTGCAACTCTCAGCCAAATCCGAAATGGACATGTCCTGTCCTATGGCGACATAGCTATGACTTTGTGAAGAATTTGAGGTAGTAGAAGTCTGGTTCTGTGATCCACAGAAAGTAGTCTCCACATAGCGCGAAGAATTTACAGTGGCTAAACAGTTGACATAGATAACGGGAATGATCGAAACACCATAGCCAAAAGTTGGGGTGTCAGGATAAGTTGTGGTGAAATAATTGGGAAAAGAAGTACAGTTCCTTCTCTGGTGCTCCAAACCAGGGTCAATTACCCTGATCAAGAACGTATCATAGTTGATTTCCAGCACGTTGTATTTTCTTGAATTCAAACTTATGACAGTGCGATTGTTCTGGCAATCAAGCTCATATCTTGAATCTCCACAATTCCCGGGATCAGCTTTCAATCGAAAAGGGAAATTGATGTTATGAATATCACCGCAAGAAGAAGAACACTGAGTAGTGTTCTGGGCTTCGGATATGTTTGTGCAGATTAAAAGTAATACAAGAATAGCAATCCAGAGCTTTCTTACAAACATCTTATCTACAAATACACTATGGAGCAATCATTTTTTTCAGAGAAGATTCATCAGAGGTTGCTTTCTTGAATCAATAGTTGAACGAGGAGCAGGATTGCGATTAATAAGCTAATTATCTAAAACTGATGTTTGATCTGGTCAGGAATTAGACCAAGGCTAAAAGTCAAAAGTATGTCCAGCTATTTTTTTTTTCTTTTATGGAAGTTTGAGTGCTTTGACTGGTAATTGGGGCGTGGGAGGAAATGGCCATTTTATTTTTGCTCTTTGGTCAATACATAGCCGTGGTTCTCGAGCCGCACATGTAAAGAAATCAATGTTGATTTGAAGCTAACACCTCATAATTGCCAACTTTGATCATTCCCGATTAAGCCACATTTTAAAGTGATATAGGCCTATCATTTTATATGAGTACTTTAAAAGAAAAATCGCTTTCACTTTATCGATGGCATTGACTCGTACAACTTACACTGTGTTTAACTAATTATTTTGAAATATATTTTTGTTAATTTTAGAATAGTAATTTTTGTTTAACTAAGGTTTCAAAAATATTTCTAGGGTGGAATGTACTTTTGCCGATTTTAGAATTGTAATTTTTACTTTAATTAAGATTTCAAAAGTATTTTTAGTAAAAAAAAAAATACTTTTTAGCTACTATCAAAAATATTTATATTTTTTTAGAAAAGTTTGATCAAGCATCTCATTCTATAAAAATAAATATTTTTTATTTTTTATTTTTACTCTTTTTTTAAAAAAAGTATTTTCAACTTTTCAAAAGTTTGATCAGATATGTTCAATTAATTTGATTTAAATATATGAAAGAATCGGCGATAAAAATTAAACCGATGAAAAATTCATTTAATTTGTTTGATATGTGTTTAAATATTTGAAAACCCAATTTAATTAGTTTATTATCTTCTTTAGGAGAAAATCATTTCAAATCAAACTATGAAAACCCTTGGATATTTGAAATATTGATTTAATTAGTTTGAGTTGTATTTAAATGTTTAAAAAATTAATTTAATTTCTTTTTATGAGAAAACCAACTCAAATCAAACGTGAAGACCCCTAGATATTTGAAAAACCGAACTAATTAATTGGATTAGAGAAAACCAGCTCAAATCAAACAGAAAGCACAGAGTTATTTTCTTTTGATCCAGAAATGAACGAAGCTCGTACAATAGTTGACAAAAGGTACATATATCCATTCAATAACTTAAAATGAATTAGGAAAATCAAAAGATTTTTTGAAAAGAACAGATACAATCAAATTGATAAAAACTAGAAGAAAAAAAAAAGCACACTCCTTTCTTTTCAAAATAAAAGTAGTGTTTTATCTTTTTGTGGTGTTTTATATAATCAAAAAAATATTAATAATATTTTTTCAATTTTACCTTTATTAAAAAAAATACAAAAGAGTTACATTTTTTTCAAAATATTTATTAAGAATAAGTGGTTAGAAATACATTTTACTTTGCAGGACTACTTAATTTTTTAAGAGGTGTCCAAACTACAAACGGAGGGAGTATATCAAACAGGAAAGAAAAAATCTTACTAATCCTAAAGTTCTGAACAAAATATACAAAAGCTTCTGTTGTAATAGCTTGGCTTGTACATGTATACTAACAAATACTAATGATGAAAATCCTAACAATTCTGTTCATTGGAATAAGCTTTATCCCCCAAACCCAAGCCCTTATCATCTGATGTTGACAAATTCCTTCTTTTGCACTGCCAAACTACAACTTCAATCAAGATTGGAATTCCCAGAAGAAATCTTAGCACCATAAGTCCACCTGCACGATTTCAAAAAATAATACACTTGGTAAGAAAAATCTGCATTTTTTCTTGAGACAACCATTTATTGGATCTTAATTATAGAGCTTTACCTATTCCTATACCGCCAAATAACAATAAAAAAACTGCCAAAGTTGCAAAGGAAGGAGAAAAATAGAAACAAGTTAGTAAAAATTTCATGATTATGTAAAGGAAAAAAATTATAATGTGGATGTATATAAATTAGAACTCTTTACCAGAATAGTACTCGATTTTGCATCGGAAAGAACGTTCGGAAACGGGAGTGTCCTCTTTGCAATAATGACGACAAGTTACTGCATCACCATTATCTTCAAGAATACAATGGCCATCACTCGCTTCGCACTCTCTGCATAACAAACCATGCTTCTGTAAAGATATGACACATGGGTCTAACTCAACCTCAAAAGCTAGCTCATGAGGGGAGGATTGTCCAAGTTCATATAAACAAACTACCAGTCCATTCCCCAACCAATGTGGGACTTTAACCCACCTTAACACCCCCCTTCACACCCAGGCCCGACTGGCGTGTAGACTAGGAGCCCAAACGGGAATGGACCTGACTCTGATACCATGTTGATATATAACAACGATTTTATTGAAGAACAAGAAAAGAAAGAATCAAAAAAGGCTAACTGAGAATTGAATGCAATGTAAAGATATGACACCTGGGCCTAACTCAACCTCAAAAGCTAGCTCATGAGGGGAGGATTGCCCAAGTCCATATAAACAAACCATCGGTCCATTCCCCAACCAATGTGGGACTTTAACCCACCTTAACACCCCCCTTCACACCCAGGCCCGACTGGCGTGTGGACTAGGAGCACAAACGGAATGGACCTGGCTCTGATACCATGTAAAGATATAACACATGGGCCTAACTCAACCTCAAAAGCTAGCTCATGAGGGGAGGATTGTCCAAGTTCATATAAACAAACTACCAGTCCATTCCCCAACCAATGTGGGACTTTAACCCACTCTAACACTCCCCTTCACACCCAGGCCCGACTGGAGTGTGGACTGGGAGCCCAAACGGGAATGGACCTGGCTCTGATACCATGTAAAGATATGGCACCTGGGCCTAACTCAACCTCAAAAGCTAGCTCATGAGGGGAGGATTGCCCAAGTCCATATAAATAAACTACCAGTCCATTCCCCAACCAATGTGGGACTTTAACCCACTCTAACACTCCCCTTCACACCCAGGCCTGATTGGAGTGTGGACTGAGAGCCCAAACGGAATGGACCCGGCTCTTATACCATGTAAAGATATGACATTTGGGCCTAACTCAACCTCAAAAGCTAGCTCATGAGGGGAGGATTGCCCAAGTCCATATAAACAAACTACCAGTCCATTCCCCAACCAATGTGGGACTTTAACCCACTCTAACACTCCCGTTCACACTCAGGCCCGACTGGAGTGTGGACTGGGAGCCCAAACGGGAATGGATCTGGATCTGATACCATGTAGAGATATGACACCTGGGCCAAACTCAACCTCAAAAGATAGCTCAAGAGGAGAGGATTGCCCAAGTTCATATAAACAAACTACCGGTCCATTCCCCAACCAATGTGGGACTTTAACCCACTTTAACACTCCCCTTCACACCCAGGCCCGACTGGAGTGTGGACTGGGAGCCCAAACGGGAATGAACCTGGCTCTGATACCATGTAGAGATATGACATCTGGGCCTAACTCAACCTTAACACCCCCCTTCACACCCAGGCCCGACTGGCATGTGGACTAGGAGCCCAAACGGAAATGGACCTGGCTCTGATACCATGTTGATATATAACAAGGGTTTTATTGAAGAACAAGAAAAGAAAGAATCAAAAATGGCTAACTGAGAATTGAATGCAATGTAAAGATATGACACCTGGGCAATCCTCCCCTCATGAGCTAGCTTTTGAGGTTGAGTTAGACCCAGGTGTCATATCTTTACATGGTATCAGAGCCAGGTCCATTCCCGTTTGGGCTCCCAGTCCACACTCCAGTCGAGCCTGGGTGTGAAGGGGAGTGTTAGAGTGGGTTAAAGTCCCACATTGGTTGGGGAATGGACTGGTAGTTTGTTTATATGAACTTGGGCAATCCTCCCCTCATGAGCTAGCTTTTGAGGTTAAGTTAGGCTCAGGTGTCATATCTTTACAGCTTCCATAAAAGCTCAAAGCCATAAGCCAGGGCTTGATGAGTGCTCGCTAACGAAGGCGACTTGTTTGTAAAAATAACCGGTGCTGACGACCATGCCACAGTTTCAAACCTGCAACCGGCTGTCAAATCTGAAGCTTGCCATATTTCCTTTAAGAGAAGATAGCTAAGATTGGAGTTGGAAGCCGTTGTATTTGCTCTACAAAAACTTGTAGGAATGTATTGTGACGAGTTGATAGGAGCTCGACAGTTGACATAGTTGATGCTATTGTTAAAATTAATCAGTTGGAAGATTTGGCTAATCATGGCTCTGTAACTTGCTCTGTGATCTGGGAAAACAGAGCAATTTTGCCAGGATCGAGTAGCCTTATTGTGTAGCTTCTGTAGTTAATTTCCTGCACGTAGAATTTTCGCGACTTGTATGTGTAGACGGTTTGATTGTTCGGGTTTGCCGCAATGCTGGGGATCAGTCCTCAATCGGAAGGAAATTTCTATTTCTCGAATATCGCCGCAGGAAGAAGGGACACAAGTAGTCTGAGCTATACAGCTTGTTATGAATGTAACACATAGAAAAACACTGGCAAAAAAGGAATTTCTTATAGACATGTTTGTCAATTGAAATATGCAGCGGACACTATTTTTGGCAACAAACAAGTCTTCTTTCTCAAGCAATTATATTGGCAATATACTATTTTTGAGCTCCAAACATTTTTTTTTACTTTGTTCAGTTTTAGCTTAAGTTATTTCAATTATTCGTTCTTGAGCCAAGGGTGACGGTCTTGGGCTCACTCGTGATCGCATCGGAGATACTCAGATTTGCTTCTCTTTGCCTTGTCTTACTAGTTTATGTGAAGCTATACTTGTTTTCATCACGTTCTACTAACCAAACTGCTAGTAAATCGAATCTAAAACAAGGTTGAATCGTAACACGTGTTCTTGACCTCCTATAAATTCAGCTATAACGATTTTAGGGTAAAAAATAACTAAGACAATTTTTGGGACAGAGGGAATAATATGTTTCAGCGTGCTGACCTTTAAGCACAATCAGGGGCAGAGTTAGAAGGCCGAGTATGAGTTCGGCCGAACTTAGTAGCTTTTTCTTAAATAATATATTTGTATTTAAAAAGATTGCCCTTTTTGTCTATTTTTATTTGTCCGGTATTAACTTTACACATCTGTTAAAGAACAATAAATAGAATGACCATTTTACTATACAACCCTTTGAATATAGTAAATTTAATGTTTTAAAAAATGACTACATTTAATAATAACGACAAATGGACAAGTAAAAATAAATGAAAAAAGTATTAAATATGTAAAAATAATTACTATCACTTAAAGTGACATTCTAAATTGAGAAGCCACAAAATTAAAATTTTTACTCACCACAGTCAATATTTATGCCAAAGGGACTACTCTTACAAGAATGATTCTTAACTGGCAACTAAGCTAAGTATTTGGAATTCAGCAACCATTTAGGAGAAGAAGTACAGTTGCTGCTCTGATGCTCCAAACCAGGGTCTGTTCTGAGCAAGAATTTATCACAGTTGATTTCCAGCACGTTGGTATTTTCTCGAGTTCAAACTTATAATAGTACGATTGTTCTGGCAATCGAGCTCAAACCTCTCGACTCTCCAATAATTTTTTTGAATCAGTTTTCAAAGAAGATTATCAATTCCTCTGGTCAGAAGTAGATATAGAATCAAAGGTTAAAGGTCATAAGTTTGTCTGTGATTAGTCGTCCAGTGTTTTTTTCTCTTCACTCAACACATTAATTGGCACTGTCATTTTTTATTACTTAAAATGAAAAATCTCCACTAGGTCTAAACCAACTCAAGTCGAACCGTGAAGACCCCGGGATAAAACTAAGTCACTTGTATACTGTGAAATTAACTTGATTTTCTTTGAGGAAGTCTCGTATTTATAGAAATGACAAAAAGTTATCGTGGAGACACATCTCATTTCTTGAACAAGGAAAAATAGAGATTAAAAGACACAATATTTCCTCCTACAAACTTCTGTTTTTTAGAGCAGTGGCGGAGTCAAGATTTTCATTAAGGAGTATCATGAAAGAAGCCAAAATGAGTCAATATATAGTATATATAAATTAAGCTCATCACCATTTTGTGAACATGAATTTTAACAATGACTGAATCTTATATTGTGAAAACAATAAAATAAAGGAAGTATGATTATGTGCTTAGCGACAAGCAAAGTTCAGATATTCAAGATCGGTATGGAGATGCTTGTGCATGAAAAGTTCGAAATTTAATACATGATTTAGTTGTTTGCAATTAAGGTATATATACTTGAGCGGGACAGCACAGAGCTATTGCTTTTGATCCAGAAACGAAAGAATCTCATGTCCAATAATTGACAGAAAGTACAAATATCCATTCAACCACTTACAAGAATTAGGTAAATCAAAAGATTTAAGAAAAAAAAACATATACAATCAAATAGATACGAATATAAAAAATATACAGGACTAAACTAGAAAGGAAAAATCCTACTAGTAATTAGATTGACCTTAGTCCTAAAGTTCTGAACAAAATACACAAATGCTTCTGTTATAGTAATAGCTTGGCTGAAAACCAAGAATCCTAACAATTCTGTTCCCTGGAAGAAGCTTTATCCCCCAAGCCGTTGTCATCCGATGTTGACAAATTTCGTCTTTTGCACTGCCACACCACTACTGCAATCAAGATTGGGATTCCCAGAAGAAATCTTAGCACCATAAGTCCACCTGCACAATTTCAAAAAATAATACACTCAGTAAGAAAAATCTGCAATTTTCTTGAGACAACCATTTATTGGATCTTAATCATAGAGTATTACCTATTCCTATACCGCCATAGGCCAATACAAAAACTGCCAAAGTTGCAAAGAAGGAACCCAAAACAAGTTAGCAAAATTCCACCTTTTATGGATATCACGTAGATATCTTTTGAGTGACATGATTGTGCAGGGAAAAAATTATAATGTCGATGTATGTAAGCTAAACTCTTACCTGAATAGTACTCGACTTTGCATCGGAAAGAAAGTTCGGAAACGGGAGTGTCCTCTTTGCAATAATGACGACAAGTTGGTACATCGTTGTTGTCTTCAAACACGCAATCATCGCCTCTAGCTTCGCACTCTCTGCATAAGAAATCAAGCCTCCAAGAAAGCTCAAATCCATAAGCCAGGGCTTGATGAATGGTTGATAACGAAGACGACTTGTTTGTTGAAATCCCCGGAGCTGCGGACCATGCCACAGTTTCAACCCTGCAACCGCCTGCCAAATCCGAAGCTTGCAATATTTCTCCTATGACAAGATAGCTAAAACTGGAGTTGGGGGCTGATGTATTTGTCCTACAGAAACTTGTAGGAATGTACCGTGACGAGTTGATTGGAGCACGACAGTTGACATAGTTGATGTCATTGTCAACATGAAGCCATCCAAATATTTGGCTAGTCATGGCATCATAACTTGCCCTGTGATCTGGAAAAACAGTGCAATTTTCTTTCTGATCTTTTAGGCTGGGATCGAGCAGCCTTATTGAGAAGCTTCTGTAGTAAATTTCCTGCACGTAGAATTTTCGCGACTTGTAATTGTAGACGGTTTGATTGTTCTGGCAATCGAGTTCATATCCGCGTTTACCACAATGCTCGGGATCAGTCCTCAATCGGAAGGGAAATTTTATTTCTTGAATATTGCCACAGGAAGAAGGGACACAAGTACTCTGGGCTATAGAGCTTGTGATGAATGTAACAAATAGAAAAACACTAGCAAAAACGGAATTTCTTATAAACATGTTTATCAGTTGAAATATGCAGAGGAAAATTAGAAAGATACGATGGATCTTCTTTTTTTTTTTTTTTTTTTTGATGTGGGTTTATATAGTGATCCAGTTTTCTTGGTTCTTTGATTAAAAAAATACGACGTTTCTTCTGGCGCGTCCAATTAAATGTTAGAACTATTCATTAGTTAAAATGAAGTGGGAGGATATTTTGCCAAGTCTTATCCACGCACCTTGCTTTCAATATGATAAAAGAGTGGTGGAGTATGACATTATCAAGATAAATTAGGGTAAGTGCCAGTATTTTAGTTGCCATGTTTGAAAGTCAAAGTTATTGGAAGATTCAAACAACTCAGCAACTTGTTATAATAATGTCCAAGCGTGTTGACCTTCAAGCACAAGAATGATTCTTAATTGGCAACTAAGTTATTTGCAACTCAGCAAACAATTATCAGAAACTGTTTCTCTTCATTCCCAAGTGAGAATGGCTCATATACTTGTTCACTTGTTTCTTCATCTAATTTTCTTGAGAGTAGCTGTAGGACAAGTAGTAACAGCCCAAGATCAATGCTTGCCAACAAGATGTGGCGATTTTGGTCCGGTTATTCGATTTCCTTTTCATCTAAAAAATCGTCAGCCAAGTCACTGCGGCTACCCTGGTTTCGAACTAACCTGTACCACAAACAATGTTACACAGTTCAAGCTCCAATTTCCATTACAGGCATCTGTCAACAACGTTGACATTCCAATATCAGCTAATGTTTCTGTTCAGGAAATTGATTACAAGTCACAGACAATAAAATTATCAGACCTCAACGCTTCGTGTCTTCCCAGGCAGATTTCAAACGTAAACTCATCTGCTTCGCCGTTTACCTATGATTCGAATGCATATGGTGGCTTCACTTTATTCAATTGTTCCTCAAACAAAACATACTCATCGTCTTCTGGTCGGATCAATTGCCTTAGCGGCCCTCATTATGAAGTCCTTGCTTTTCGTTCTTACTATAGTATCTCTCAGTTTCCGTCTTTTTGCACAAAGATGTACAACATTTCAGATGTTCCAGACGAGGTACTTTTTGGTCGGCCAGAATATAGTCAAACACGGGTTTATCTGCGTTGGTCTGAACCATTTTGTAGGAATTGTGAAGATGATGGAAAGTACTGCAAGTTGAAATCCAATAGTTCAGGTCGTGAAACTGAATGTGTTGACATTCCAGAAGAACCTAGCAAAGGTACATCTTTAGAATTGATTTTCCCCTTTTCAGTATCTAATAAATTGGCACATCTTTTACCTTTCAAACTATTGTCTGAATAAGAATGAGCAACTTTACATTGAAGTAGAAAGAGGGAATAGGTCAAGCCCCCCAAACCTATCACTGTTTTAGGATAACTTGCTAAGAAGAGCCTAGGAGAAAAAATGAGTCAACTAGAACAATGAGTTCATGGTAAGTAGGTATGAAACTCGCAAATAAGTCATAGTTTTGGAGAGGGGGGTCACTCAAAACTTTTTCCATGTGGACTGCATCTTGAAACTTTTTGGAGAAGCTTTTGGAGCGTGATGCTCACATAGCATGTCATGCTCGGAGGGGGTATTTTAATATGAGTTCATGATAGTTCAGGGGTTTTTTGTGAACTCGCAAAATGAATGATAGTTTAGGGAGGTTTGGTAGTTTAGGGAGGTTTTAACCTATTCACTCAAGTAATAACCATTTTGAATTATTTTACAGGGCGATCAAAGAAAGTTATTGTCTTAAGAGACCAAGATTGTTAGTATTTTTTTTGCTAGATAACAACAATTACTACTACAAGCTAATAATATTCTCATCTTCATTTTACAGGGCTGTCAAAGAAAGTTACAGTTGCAATTGTATTAGGTAGCTTGTTTTCCTTTGTGTTAATTGCTCTAGCAATCTACAAGATTGTCAAATTGAAAATGAAGAAAGAGGATCAGAAGAAGATTGAGAGGTTTTTGGAGGATTATAAAGCTCTGAGACCTACAAGATACAGTTATGCAGATATTAAGAAGATCACAGAGCAATTCAAGTATAAACTTGGTCAAGGAGGCTATGGGAAAGTATACAAAGGGAAGCTTTCAAATGAAATTCTTGTCGCGGTTAAGGTACTTAACAATTTCAAGGGTGAAGGGGAAGACTTCATCAATGAAGTGGCCAGCATAGGTAGAATTCACCATGTAAACGTTGTGCGCTTAGTAGGATATTGTGCTGATGGTTATAGACGAGCTCTTGTGTATGAATATTTATCAAACGACACACTTCAAAAGATCATATCATCAGGAAATGGAAGAGGGTCATCACTAGGTTGGGAGAAGATGCAACAGATAGCTGTAGGAATCGCCAAGGGAATCGAGTATCTGCATCAAGGGTGCAATCAACGAATCGTTCATTTTGATATCAAACCTCATAATATCTTGCTAGACCAGGATTACAATCCAAAAGTTGCAGATTTTGGGCTGGCAAAGTTGTGCTCCAAGGACCAAAGTGCTGTTTCAATGACTGCTGCTCGAGGCACCATTGGCTATATCGCCCCTGAAGTGTTCTCCAGGAACTACGGAGATGTGTCATATAGAGCAGATATCTATAGTTTTGGCATGTTGTTACTTGATATGATTGGTGGAAGGAACAAATTTGATGATGCTGCAAATGAGGAGAATAGTAGCAGTCAGATTTACTACCCGGAATGGATGTACAAACAACTGGAGAAAGGAGAAGAAATAGCAATCCAAATTGACAATGAAGATGACAACAACATAATCAAGAAACTAGCAATTGTAGGACTTTGGTGCATTCAATGGTATCCGGCAGATAGGCCGTCCATGAAAGTTGTGATTCAAATGCTAGTAGGAGAAGGCATTCCCATCATGCCCCCAAATCCATTTGGCTCTATGAATTCGACAAACATGAGGACTACTGCAGAGGGAAGCCAATTCAGCAGTGAGCTTGAAAGCAGTTTTGAAACTGGTGCAAGTTCGAATTGAGTAGATAGTGATGCAAAAATAGTTTTCTCCACAAAGACTGAAGTTAATTGATACTACTAGCTAATATGTCCTTGGTGTATATATGTATCAAATGTGGTTGTTATACATTGTACTCGATAGAACTTTGAGTAAAGCTGATTTCTCTAAATAGAGAATTTACTTCACAAAACAGCAAGTGAAACTAGCAAGTTGCAATATATGACCATTTGGCATGTAAAATGAGGATGATTGCAATATTAGCTTCTGCTCCAAATATCATTACAAAGGAAAGGCCAAGAACTTTTCTGTCTAATTTTCACCACAACATTGAGTATGATTTCCATTTATTCTTAAAGATAAAAGCCAACAACCAGCAGTGAGCAACTCATTAAGTGCCGCAATAATAACTGATAGTCCCCCTATACGAGGCCAACTTTAATTCACTAAATTAAGGTTCATCTTGTGTATCATCCAATACATTATAAGATGAAGTATAACACTCAAATGGGATTTGATTAAGGACATTCACTAAGGGATAATGGATTGGGCCTAGGGGAATTAATAAGGGCGTGCATACTTTGATAAATATTAAAAATTACAGAAAAATCACAATATATAAATAAATAACACTTATATTTATAAAATATAACAGTATTTTTTACTATTTACATAAGTTAGTATTTAATTACAAAATATACCAGATTAGCTAAATAATTTTTTTTACGATTCGTGAAAATTTATGGAGGTATTTTTACACCTTTTTATGAAGATATCGATCATCAAGGTTGCCTGTTATTTTCCCTTTTCTAAGACGCCACCTTTTTTTCTCATCTCAATCCATCAATGGAACCCTTTTTGTTTGCAAAGAGTGATTTTTCCTTTATTAAATATACATTATCTCTTTCCTAAATCCATCCGTTGCAATCTTTTTTTGGTGGCAAACTCAATTCATCTATTTTGTATGTGATTATAATCTTGATATTCTTTGTAGATTTAGTGGTTTATTAGAATTCTACAAAAAAAGTCAGAAGACAGTATCTAAATTGTTTTTATTTTAAACTGTGATAGCTGATTACTTTTTGTTGAAGGAGAACTGTATATAATTTGTTTTAGCAGATTACATTTGAATGAAAATAGTATATTAATTGGTTTGTTATATTTTTTATTTTTGAATGTTTTTTAAGTTGAATAAAAACAATATCTAAATTGGTTTTTTTAGATTTGTGATAGTTGGTTCATTTTTTTGTTGAATGAAGATAGTATATTTATTGGAACTGTATCTAAATTATTATTTTTTTAGATTTGTGATAGTTGGTTCATTTTTTTATTGAATGAAGATAGTATATTTATTGGTTTATTTAAAATTGTGATTTTTTACAGCTTACTGTTGAATGAAAACAGTATCTAAATGATTTTTTAAAAAAAATTTGTGATAGTTAATTAATTTTTTTTATTGAATGAGCATAGTATATTTATTGGTTTATTTATATATAGTCTCGATCAACCTTAATTCTCTTGAGACCATTTTATACCCCATAGTTCAGTCAATAAAGGGCAAATATTGAAGAACGAATGAAATCACCACCAACTCATTTCATCGTTAAATATAATAGTATGCTTCTAAGTTATCTCATATTCATACTAGGCATTTGCTCAATCAACAAACGTAACCTCTGATGTGATCAGTTTCTTGCCACCCCAACTTTCAATTATAATACCCCTTCAAGTTTCTTAGTGATTCGGTCATCACTGAAACAGTTAAATTTTGAAGGATATTTTAGTTTTAAGAGTTTCAATCACATTGTCAAGGACTTTGTCAACAGATATCACTTCCTTCCAACAGTTATTCTGTAACCGAAATCGATTTCCAACATATCATCCACCATAAAACATCTCATTTACCCTATGTTGAAGCGAAATAGAATGAACCTCACCATTTTCCATACTCAAAACCAAAAAAAATACTGCGGCCCTTTTCAGTTTAGAGGATTATTGAAGATCACGTAAAAGAGAATTACTTCTGGATAGTTTTAAAAAAGAAGTTAGGGAGAGAATCCGTTGATATGATAAAGGTGTATAGAAACCGTTTAAGAGAAATATACGGAGAGATAAGTTGAAACGCTGCTTATGTGATGTAGGGGTTAAAAGTTTTTACGATTCTTTATTTTATTTTTGTTAGTTTTTGTAAAATATCTATTGGTATATTTTGAAAACTTAAAAATACCGGTATATTTTATAATATTATCTCTTATTTTGTATATTCAGGTTTTTTGTCCTTAAATCACCATATCAGAACATCACCTAAATTTACAGCACTTCAATTTCGATAGTTCGATATTTGATATGATTTTATGTGAATTATTTTAGGGATATTTTCAAAAATATACATTTCAATTTAAAATATTACACTCACATAGTCACATTTTTAATTTACACTCGCATAGCTAAAAAAAGTTCCTCACTAGTGTTTATACATATGGTATACAATATTATACAACGTTCTACAATATTATACAACATTATACATTTACCTTCGACAATATATTAACTTTATATAAAAATGTACAAAAATATATAATAGTATACAAAAAAAGTGTATACACACTTTTCCATGATTATATAATATTATCCAAACTTATACAAAATTGATATATTATCGACTAATTCACTATGAATAACTAGTTTATAATTTTTTATGCAATACTATTTCAAATCAACAAAACAAAAGGACCAAGAAATTAAAGAAGCAAAGATATATAAAAAGAATACCAACAAAGATATATAAAAGACAAACAACAACAAAAATAAAATAAAATTTTACTGCTATTTTTAACTTAATTTTTGAATTACAATAAAAAAGAGTGAGTATTGATATAAGAGAAGAGAAATGTTAGGATAGAAGAAAAACTCAAAAGAGAAAATGAGTAAAATACATTAAATTTATTAGATATCAATAAAGTAATATTAATGCTACGTAAATATATTTTTGTGATAATACATCTATAAAAATTTACATATATTTTTTAAAAAGATTATTTAATTACACATAATATCTATAGATCTCGATATACAAATTATGAAAGAAGAAAAAAAAAGCAGAAGAAAAAACAAGAAAAAAAAAAAGAAGAAGCAGAAGTAGGAGAAGAAAAAGAAAGAAAAAGCAAAAGAAGAAAAAGAAAGGAGGAAAAGAGAAAAAAAAAACAAGCCGAAAGAACAAGCAGGAAAAAAAAAAGGAATGAAAAAAGAAGACGCATAAGAAAAGAAAAGAAAAAGAACGAAGAAGGAGAAATAAATAATTTGCTAAAAGAATAACTAATTAAAAAAATTTAAAAATAACTAAAGAGATAATAAATTGAATATGAGCTAAAATGTATAATTATTATACCTAAATTATCATACTATGTAATTTTCCCATTATTTTATGAGCAGTCATCCTTCTACTCTTTGCATTATTTTTGTTATTAGTGAAAGTGTTAGTTTCACTTATTAAGTAGGTGAAACAAATTGCAACGCAAGTTAGTGAGATAATTATTTTTAGACGATTTTGGATAACTTTGATGCTGAATAGAATACATGAACTTCATGTTAGATCATGAATAAATTTTTATATATTGGACAAATTTGTGGATTATGATACTTTTATACCCTGATAGGTAGGGGGTTTATGGGATCAGTTTGAATCAATTTTTTGTTAAAATTAGAATTAAATCAATTTAATTAATTTTTTTAATTATTAAAATCAAATCAAACTAAATATCATACATATTTATCGGTTTGATTTGATTTTTTCGAGTTTAAAAAATCTAATGATATTTCTCTCTTTATATTTTTATTTTTTGTACACTTAGAAAAGATTTTTTTCATCTTTTTCCAACTTATAATTCGTTTTTACTCTTTTATCATGAGAGCTATAGTTTTCTTGGATTATCGAGAAAATGACTAAAGATCTACGAGTTTTAATAAAGTTTATAAAAAAATATAATTTTCAAAAGGTAAATCTCATAGTCGTTTCTTTAAAAAAATGAGTTTGGGTTCATATTAAATTTTTCTAAAAAAATGGACATCAGGTGTAAAGTTCATAATCCTATTAAAAGATTTTTTAAAAAAAAGTTAATGAAAAAATAATTAAAGTATTTTAAATTATTTATAAAAATTGACATATTATATATATATAATATGGAGTAAAGTATTTCAAGTTGATGCGAGAAGGTGGAAAGAAATTAAATAAGAAGACACATAAAATCAAACCGCCAATTATTAAGAATATGTATCTTGAATATTAACAGAATTTGTTTATCATTTATCGGTTTCCTCTCTGCTTTGGCTGCTATTTGAAACGAAACTTCAATTTTCGAACCATTTGACGGGTTCTCCGCTATTGACTTATTTATTTTGATGATAGACGAAAGTTATTGTTGTGGAGCTTTATTTAGCAAGAGAATGGGTAGCAGCCATTGTTTATTTATTAGTTTAATTTAATAAATTAATGGAGAATAAAAGAAAAAAGGGAGAGAGATAATAATTTAATTAATATAAAGTAATAAAATGTCCAAAGTCCTTCTGACTAAAAACTTCTTTCTTTACTGCTAAATATAAACTAAAGACTTAATTACAAATGGTCATATACAGTGCAAATTAACTACTGAAACATGTGTATAGTTTCCATCAACATTAGATGATTTTCATTCATTTCAAGCATGAAAGTTCTCTGTGCGTAAATCGAAGTAGAATAACCTATGATTATCGTATCGCACGACACAAATCAAGACCTAACCATATCGACCTAATTCGGTAACATTATTAAAAAACAATATTATACGGTAGCATGAACACACTTGGGGGAATTGCGGCAAACTGGACAAGAAGCATTTAACCGAAGCCATTCATCTATGCAGTCTGCATGGAAGCAGTGTAGGCATTCAGGAATGGTCCTTAAGGTCTCTTTGGGCTGGTATTCAGCCAAGCAAATTGGGCAGATATTATCATCGGGCTTGGGCAAACGTCGGCTCTCTCCTAATACAGTTTTGGGGTAGGATTCTATTGTGGGTCCATCTAGGCCCGTAAATGCAATGGGCTGTGGTGCTATGGCAGAGCTGAATTCTGGTATTGGTTGGGCTCTCCTTCTGCATATCCTTCCACTTATGAAACATAGAAGCCCAATCAAGAATAACATTCCCGGCACCCCAGCTCCCACAATTATAGCGTAACGTGCGCCTTTAGGAAAGCCTGCAAGAAATTTCAAATCATTTTTTTCAGTTACTAAGTATAACTTAAAAGACGAGCAAATAAAACTACTTATGAGGGTATAAATCTAGTTAAAAGAAAGGGTGGTATTAAGGGGAAAAAATGATTACTTAAAATAGATTTACTTTTGAAAAAAATAAAATAATGGGGTTAGAGAAAGGGGAAATGGGGGAGGGAATTACAAGGCGGTGAATCGAACCCTTCTCAAGAAGGTAAAAATTCAGATAGTGAAAATTTAGATAATCAATCAACTGAGCTACTAACATTCCCTACTTGAAATAGATTTATTTATATGTATTGATAGTGTAATATTTTTTATATCATACCAAAAGATTATAACCTGTTGTAAGAAGTAACTTGTTCATACAAACAAATTACATCATTTTAATAGTAATAACTAATCACGATATAGTCTCTTGTTATTACGACCCAGTGCTCTCTTATGAAGAATCAAAAGCTCTTGATGCAAGAAGATTCGATCCAATCTGTTCACTTCAATTTTCGCCCAATTTGAGTTATTGCAACTTTAATATCTAAATATAAAAATGACAATTGTATGCATAATGGAGGGCTTTGCTCTTCTTTTTTTTCTTGTTCAACATCTTTCCTTTGTCACTTTTCCTACTAAAATAATGCAAGGAAAGAGGAAACATTCCACGCATGTCCTTATAACGTAGAAGAAAGGGTGTGTGGGGACTATTTACTCATTCAAAATCTTTAATGCCCCAATTCCTAAGTCAAACTTAGAGTATTTGAGTGCACAAAAAACAAAAACCACTAAAATAATGAAAATGGCTTTAAAAGTCAGATGAAATTGATCCAAGTAATCATTTCTTGCATCTTCTTCTTCCCTTTACTTGTCTTTTATAGTATTTGATGTAATAGTGCTCATTCGTTGATAGCTTCAAATTCTACTTCAGCATGCTTACCATAACTTCCCAGGTTGCGGCTAATAACACCACATCTCAAGTCAATATCTTCCCTTTTCCTTTTCTTGTAGCAACTTTCACATATCTAAAAATTAATATTTAGAGGCTATTTCTTTATTTATCAGATTAGCCCATTATTTCATAGAATGTGAAGTTTGAAAAATAAATTATTTATTATTTTTCTTTATTAGCGTGAAAAGAATCAAAGTGAACACATGAAATGAACAGGCAGGAGGCTCTGTTGATCCGTAGACTTAGAACCCGTTTGGTTTAGCTGGCAAAAAATGACTTTTAAATATAAGTGTTTAAAATATTTTTTAAGTGCTAAAACTTATATTATAAATAAACAGTTATGTGTTTGGATAAAAGTGTAGGAGCTGAAAAAAATTTATTGATATGTTTGGTACATAAATGTTGTTAAGTACTTATTTTGGGTCAAATGACTGAAATGCCCTTAAAACTGTTAAAATATAAAAAAAACGAATTACTATAATATTTTTATTTCTAAAATAATTAAAATCTAAATTAATTTATATTTTTTATTTATTTTTAATATAAACTAATTATTTAAGTTATTTTTAATTTTTAAAATATATAATTTAAATAAAATTTGGCAAGCCTCCCCTTTACTTTTTTAATGAGTATAATTCTATTTTTTATTTGTATAATAATTTAAATGAATTAATACTACCACGAAATTTTTTTTCTTTTCAGATTTTGTATTATTTTTTTTCTAATATGCACAAAAAAATAAAATTTTGTCAAAGATTTGAGTGAGGATATTATTGAAATTAGAAAATATTATAGGATAAAAAGGTAAATAGTGTGGTCAAACCTAAATGGCTTATAAGCCAAAAAATAAAAAGTTGGTATCTACCAACTTTTGGCTTTTAGCTTTTTTAAAGCATTTTTTAACTTTTTTTAAACACTTTTTGATAAAACCAAACACTACAAAAAATTTAAAAGTGATTATAAACTGATTTGACCAACTTATAAGCTAAACCAAATACCGTCTTAAACATGTGAAAAGAGCTACGAATTGCAAGCTTGGAGGATATTGAATTACCAGAACGATGGGAGACTTCAACTGCAGAATTTTAAGCCTAAAATCTTATTAAATGACATGAAACATTGAACTTTTGTCCTATGGAATGATCATTTGAAACCTTTGTTTGGTCAAAGCAAGAAAGAGAAAAGAAAAGACTTTTTCTTCTCAACAGTACAACAGGGAAAAACCTCAAATTTCAGTATCAGATTTCGTATCAAAACTGCCACCTATAGGGAAAAAAAAAAGAAAAAAAGAAAGAAGAGAAATTTCAAAGGAAAGGAACACCTTGATTTTATATATGATCATTGAATTTTATCAAAGTATAATAGTAAAATCACAAAATTACATTTATAACACCAAGATAAATTTACTATTATAACAATAAAATTAAGAAACTATTTTTAGCTGCAAAACTATTTTTTGTCACATAAAATAACAATAAAACTAGCAAGCTTGTGGTAGAAATCAGAAAAAACGAATCACTATACTATTGAGTGCAAACTCATAAATAAATAATTATGAATAATTGAAGTGTGTTTAATGTCAATTATAATTAGAGAGCGTCCTGATTTTGCGACCGAAAAACATTTTGAAAAACTGGTAATATGCATAATACAATTAGAGTTTAAGGAGCTCTTAATTGGAATTTAATGAAGTTAATAAGCCCACCACCCGAAAAAATGACCCTGTAACTTCGAAAGAAGGGTGTTTGCAAATCAGAGAAAATAAAAGGAAAAGTGAAAGATAAACAAAAGAAGATTGATGTTTAGGGATGTTACCGATTCGCCGAGCATTTTCACAAATGATTTCTTGGGTAAACGCAGTGTTCTTCAAACGACATCGTCCACCTCTTGACTCGCACATTCTACAATCTGGATTAGACCATGTGATCCGAATATCAGCACTAAGATCCGAGGACACCACCTGTTCGAAGAAAGGCCACTGTACCGGAACAGGTATAGTTCCTATCAATCTACACTCTGATCTCGACAACAACCTAACTCCTCTCATAGATGATGTAGCATAAACAGTATAATTCAAACCACTCAAACAAGCTATTGGATTTAGTTTGATCGTCGTGTAATCAACAGAGCAATTGAACAATGTGTAATCCTGATAATAAACCGCAGAAAAAGGGGAAGAAGAGAGATTCAGCTTAAGGAGAAGCTGAGGAAGGCAGTCGTTGGGATCGTTAAGCCACAATTCTTGTGTCGAATAGTTTATGGCTTGGACTGTGAATTCTCCTGATGAATTCGGTAACCGAAGAATTGTTCCATTTGATGCATCACAGAACAGGTTGAAACCTGGATAGCCACAATCTACGGATTGGAAATTTCGGAGACGAAAAGGGAATCGGATCAGTGGTTCATATTTGCTACATGCAGATGCGAAGCAAGTTTCTGTTCTTGCGACGACTGTGGTACTACGGAATACTAAATAACAGAAGACAAGAAACAGAACAATTGCTTTCTGCAATTCCATGGGATCAAACAGAAAACAGAGTATTGGTTTGTAAAATGGTACTACTGCATACTCCTGTTAATATGAGTAAATAACCATCATTGTTATTAACGAAAGGATGTTAACGGAGCGGAGTTAGGTAGGGTCAAGGGGTTCATCCAAACCCTCAAAACTTTTCTGTTTAGACATGATTTGACAATTTACATATATATACACACGCTGTAGATTTTGAATTCCTTGACTTCTTTATATGTTTACTTCTTCGTAAAAATTCTAACTCCCGCTAAATACCAATATTGTAAGTCAATGGAACAAACGTTGATTTTTTATTTTTTTTAAAAAAGATTGTTTGGTCAGAAAGAAGAGTAGTAATTTACTATTACAACAAGTCAACAATATTCTTTGAACTTTCTCAAGGTTATGAGAGAGTTAATAATAGCGTTTCTTGTCGATCCTGTGATTTTCCCTTCTGTTTTTTTTTTTTTTCTATTCAAATAGTTGATGGTGTGGTTTACAGTAAGACAGAAAGAGAATGAGTTCCTACTCTTTACCTAATCATAAATATTGGGGAGTACTTTTGTTTTATGTGTTCGGTAAGTATTAGAAGTAGTAAACGAATTTAATTAAAGCTTATTACTCGTTAATTCTTTCTTGGTTCCGTCTAATAATATATGCAACAGTTAAAATTATCCTTTCAAATGAATTGCGGTAAACGTTCATGCGTCTCTTCATTTTTTTATTCATGAGCTTTAATATCAAGTGGATCCGAAGTCGGAATAAGTCATATTATTAAAGATAAAACACAAAGATATTAAAATTAAATAGCTTCGAAATAATAAAAAATTATACCATTCCTTTTAAAACAAACATATATATATAGATTGCATTAGAATAGGAGAGAGGAACAGTAATTTTGTTTCATATCCCACTATCAAAGCACAACTAACGTCACTGTTTCCATTTTATAATCGGGTTAGAGTTAGTTATTTGCAATCTTACAACTATGACCTCATGTAGAGTGCATATAAGGGAGAAGAAGAAAGGTCGTATTTACTCGAAAGAAAAATGGAGGAGAAAATCATTCTGGTAGGACATTCTCCTTTCTGAGATTGTGAATTGGGTGGTGGGGAAGGGGGAAAGAAAAATCATTCCTATCAGGAAAATGATCACACCATTTTACCAAGTCCGAATTACAAGTAGATAATAATATTGTATTGACTCTCGACTTTGTCGAAGTATAGTTGGTCAATGCCTTTGTAAATCAGTTAATTGAATGTTTCATTACGCAGCAGAATGATTCAACTTACCATCAAAGACGATAGGCTAAACTATTGTAAGTGCAAAAGAGTTATTTACTTAGATGAATAGACGAATAAATCATCTTAAATATGTCGCATATATCAGAAAACATCGAATCATAGAGACAATAGTTCGTATTTAAGAAGATTATTACCTATATTATCAGAAACTTTGCATTGTACAATCATGTAACAGCTGCTCTTATTCAATGCTCATTGCACTATTCAAGCATCAGAGTGGCAGCCCCTATCATCATCAAAACAAAAGAACTTCAAAAATAACATTACTTGATTGTCACCTACATTATTAGTTATTCGCCTCCCACATATCCGATAGGCAACTCATTACCTATAAGACGACAGTTGAAACAAAAGCTGAAACGAAGATCAGAAATCAGAGCAGCGGCCGCCACGCTCCCAGTCGCCATAGCGGGTGGGCTCAGGACCTTTAGGGCCTCCAATCTCACCAGTCTTTTTATTAACGTAACCATTGTCTCCTTCGTCATTGTCGCCCTCAACTTCAGTATTCCCTTCATATTTGTTATCAACCTTCTCCTTCTCATCCAAGGTACGAGCATCATTCCCTCCAGGACGATCCTGTTTGATTTGCACTCCTTGAGTTGAAGAACAAATGAGTCTACTAGCTGAGTTCTTTGAAAAACCAACTTTGGATACTGGAAGCTCAATCATCCATCTCAAGAGATGACCCATATTTCTTGCCATTTCCTATTTGCTTTGCCTAGTCTTGACCAGACTCGTTAGTGAGACAGAAAACCTTCAAAAACAATAGAAAATAGTGCCTGATCAGATTGCAGTTTAACATGTGAACTGGCTCCTTACAAATGCGATTCCGTCTTTTCTCCTTGACTATCACCAAAAAGCATTTTGAAAGTTGTTGTCAACTTAAAATGTCACAAGCATATGCTTTTGATAGTCAAAGTCACAATTCAAAGAGAGATTCATACCACAATGATTGCTCAACAGTTCCTTTGGAAGAAAACAAATGAATACACATATCTGAAAGGAAATTGTTTCTAAAACTTATCATGCAAAGAAGATGCTCCATGATCATTGGTACCATTAATTTTAAGAAAAACATCATAAGATGAGAAACTCATTTTAATCCTCACATTTGAAATTATGAGAACAACAATCAACAAGAAGATGCAACATTTAGGTGGTCAATAAATGATTCTTATCATTGTTTTTACTTCCATAATTTTCTCAGCTCCAATGAAGTCAAAATGATGAGATACATAGCAACAAGAGAAAAAGGAAATCATGACAAAACTTGTATAAATAAATAAATCATCCTTTAACTGTGTCATTACACCTTATCTGCCACCTAAATAAAACAGTTCAAGTAATGTTAAAAAGGAAAACTTTGTTGGGCAGAAGGCACATAAAGAAATGACGACAGCGCAGCAACCCTAACAGGACAGTAGTTTCATGGAACAGCTAAGAGAAGAGAATTGGAGATAGACCGGAAGAGCACGGCGGAAAGTAAAACTGGGAATAGATACAGAGGCTTGAAAAGTTTTCTTGTCTCTCTTAAGTGCGCTTTAAATATTGTTGTTAATCTGGAGGAGATTTGTGATTGAAGAAAAATTTTCAAAAAACAAGAAAGTTAGTAGAGGACAAGTAGCACAAAGTTAGCAAATAGTTAAAAACTGTATATACTTGTGACAGAGATTTCATTTTCTTTAACTAAATATATACTTGTGACAGAGATTTCATTTTCTTTAACTAAAACAAAGTGATAAGAGAAGTTCATTGGAAGGGAACACATGTACTGTATCTAATATTCACATAGAGAAGGTGCAATTCAGAACCACATGTCAGAGTCTTCCATCATTTCGTAAATCATAAAAAGCAATATCTGTTCACATTGCTGTAATGGCCAACTGCATGGCATAATGTTGGGTTATGTGGAGATAACCAGATCAAAGAAAGAGGGAGAAGTTATTTTGGTCAATTGTTCAACTCGAACCACGAGAATAGACAATTTGGATCGATACATTTACGCACGACAGAAACTTTAGCTATACTCAGAGAATTAGGCCTACATAAAAAAATATAAAGATTAGAAAAGGATGCAGTCCAGATGCTATTTCCATAAAAGTTTGGAAGTGTCTTAATATTAGGACTACCAAGCTATTTAATGCTATATTTAAGGTGGTAGGATGCCTAACGAATCGAGGAGTATCCTAGTTTCAATTAATAAGAACAGAAGAGATATTCAAAGTTGTGAAAACTATCAAGGAATTGAACTTATAAGTCATTTGATGAAACTCGGGGAAAAAGTGATAGCGTAGACTTTGGGACTCTACAAGAGTGACTAAGATTCAGTTTAGATTTACACCCAATATATCTACAACAAAAACTATATTCTTACTGAGAATGAATAAAAAATTTATCGCGAGAGGAGGAAAGATGTACACATAATGTTCATTGACCTTGAAAAAACATATGATAGATTACCAAGAAAAGTCCTTTGGTAGGTGTTGGACGAAAAAATATTCATGTTAAACATATAGATGTCATACCGGATATGTATAAAGGAGTCGTCACTATCGTGGTAGCTGTAGTAGGAGATACAAAGGAGTTCTCCATAACCATGGATTTATCCAAGTTTCAGCATTGAGCCGTACTTGGTTACCCTAGTTATAGATGAGCTAACCAACAATACATGGGTCTCATGATGTATATTATCTGTTGACAATATTGTGCTAATTGATAAAACCAACGAGGGTGTCAACTAAAAGCTTGAAATCGAGAAACACTCTAGGGTGTAAGGGTAGAATAAGTATAAGACATGTATGCACTACAAGTTTAGTCAATCATAAGAAGAGTGAAGTTGAGGTGAGATTGGATGGCATTATGATGCTTAAATGCAAATAATTCAGATGTATAAGATCGATATTCCAAGAGAACAGAAGTGATAGATAAATATGTTACCAGAATCAAAATCAGACGGCTGAAATGGAAAAATGCTACCGGGGTATTATGTGATAGAGGATGCCTATCCAAGTGAGAGGTAAGTTTTATAGAATAGTTACAAAACCAACTATATTATATGGGGAATGAATGTTACACATCCACATGATGAGTGTTGTCGACGCTAAGATGGATGTGTAGTAATACAAGGTTAGACAAGATTAAAAATGACCACATTTATTAGAAGGTGCAAGTAGCACATGTTGAGAATAAACTGAGTAAAGACTGACAATCTTTTGGAATCAATGATTACTTCGCCAAAGATGGTCCACAATGTCAGAAAAAGTTTATATAGGTGATACTGATACAATTAGTTGGGAATATATTTTTAGCCATGTTAGTATGTTACTTTAGGTCCTACACTTTCTGGGAATCTTTTGAAGGGGTGCCTTGAAGCAACGGCAAAGTTGTCTCCATGTGGCCTGTAAATCACGGGTTCGACCCGTGATAACAGCTACTTATGCTTGCAGTAGGGCAGGCTATCTACATCACACCCCTTGGGGTGCGGCCCGATTTGTTCACCGAGCTGCCCCTTTACTTTCTTAGGAATATCGTAACCATATTAGAGGTTCTTATGCTGTAGGAAATATAAAGAACTTCTAGTGCTTCTTATTTTTTATTTTGCATAATGTCGGCCGAGTTTACATCACGAACATGGCCGGTAAGGATTCAAATAGCCAACCCCAAATTTCTTTTAGGACTAAGGCATAATTGTTGTCATTGTTGTCATAAGTTCTTCAATAGTAGATCCCGGTGTATAGCGCTAGGCTCCAAATAACAGTGCATGGGCGCTAACAGATGGATCTGAAACAAAAACTTAAAGAGAGACTACTGGTTAGGCACCATCAGTTGGCACCTAAGCACACTCAGTAGTACATGGATTCACAGAGGTGCTACCAGAAAGAATGTGTTCTCACGGACCCTGGTCCTAAGGTGCTACAACTAACACCTTGACTCCATCATCTAGAATCTGCATGTCACCCCAGAACTGTTTTTTTCCTTGAAAAATTACGTCTTCAAAATTCACCAAGATAGCCATGAGAATCTTCTAATTATTCAAAGAGAAAATTATAGATTATGAGGAAATAAAGTTGGACCTAGGATCTTTTCTTTTTTTTCATCCTTGGATAGATAATATTGTCCCCACAAACACGTTTATTTGTTTAACCACTCCCAGTAGAATCATATTCATGTAACTGAGGATTGTCTAGTGGTCAATAATGTTGCATATCTAGTGTCATCAACTATATAAGGTACTAATGATAACAACCATGACCTCTCAACTCTATTGAACAAGCAAATATGGTCAACATCAAGTTTCGAGAACGAATCTTCTTTAAGAGAGGGAGAAAGATAGCATCCAAGAAAGTTGCTTCATTCTCCTTTTCTTAAAGAAGATTCGTCCCGAATCTTGACGTTGACCATATTTGTTCCTTTAATAGAGTTGAGCCTCCATGGTTGTTATCTAATATTAGGATTTTGAGCATATTCTGCAAAATACACAGTATATCTTTTGGCTCCTAATTAATTTAATTCATGAATCAGTGACCTCATAGAAGGCCAAACACCACACATTTTTGAGTTATTTCAATTTCAGATTCTCTTTCTTCCATAACTAACCTTCATTTTCAGACCTATTTTTGGCCATAACAAAGCATCAAGAATACTTCATCCCCTAAAGTATAGCATAAGTTCGTCTATAGAAGTAATGAATTAACCATATCGATGGAGGTACGAGTTTCCTTTCCACTAAATACCATGTTCCTAACAGAAAGCACTAGATTTAGTAGAAAAATCTAGCATATACAGATAAGAATATCATTTTTCCATGAATCTTAAAATGTGATGATATGAAACTTTTGTTATCAGGAAGATGATACGAAAACTTTGAAGAATCAGTATATATATAAGCCAAGTCACTAGAATCATATATTTTTTCCTCAATCTTAGAGACTGAATTTCAGAGTCTCATGCTTGCGACATAGTGATGCCAACTCATGCAATATTTCTTGACATTGGAATAGCAAATTGTAACATAGAAAATATGCTTTTCCGAAGCAAGAATGCAACACAAGATCAACACTTTATGGAACGTGTTAGGGATCGAGAACTCGGGTATTGCAGAATTTAGCCAAACAACATTATAATAACAATAACAAAGACAATAAAGATTAAAGCAAATATAGAAGGCACAAATTTAACATGGTTCGGTCAGTGTAACCTAGTTCATAGGCAGAGAGGAGCAATTTCAATATACCAACAAAAGTACAAAACAGAGTACAAAATTAGAGTAAATACTCCAATATCCCAAATATCCCAAGAGAATAACCTCATAAGATCACTCCAAAGAAAGTGTTCACACAAGTGTTTCCCAACGCAAAATACTCTAAACTAAAGGGAGGAGAAGAAAGACAAAGAGAATGAAACTCTTGAATTAATGTCGGTGGGTTCCAAATTTGAAGAAATGGTCTCCTTTTATAGGAGCAAAACTTGAGCTCCGGGTTGGATAAAAAGAAAAAAGAAAATGATCAAATAATCTCCTCCATATAGCCAAACTTTGGCTCCAAGAAAAAATCTATGCCAAGAGATTTTTAGGCTCATGCCTATTACAAAAAATATAGGCCAAAAGATGGACACATTACAGAACATCTATCGTAGCATTGATAAATATTGAATTTTACCAAAATCAAAAGGGTAGTAAATAAACAAATGATAAACAAGTAGGCTTGAAGAAAGTATAACCCAATTTTTCTACTTCTTGTTGTATCATTTGAAGATAGTCTCACCAGATACATCCAATTTAACGAATTATTGATTCATCACTTTGAAGTTTGTAGTGTCGCCATCTAAAGTAACTCCCTAAAATTGATGAAAAATGCGAAGGTGGTGATAAAACGAAGATTAAATGTCAAGACTCACAACTACTGAGCACAATGAATGTCCTTCTTTACAGAGTTCCTTGTTCCAGACAAAGTTTGCTAGCGATTTAAGTAATAAGACTTCCATCACACAACGGGACCTTATGCATTCTACAATCACCAATACTGAAAAGTCCCTCATTTAAAAGATTGGAAAATCAGCTCTCTGCTTCTAAAAATAAAGATACTGCAGTACATTGCAATTGGCTTTACTATTTAGACCACCATTTGACGAAAGATTCTCCTAATTAAGACCCTCTTGGATGAAATGTAAAATACTTACGTGGGATGTGTTATCGCATCAACAACCTATGTTTATTCTGATTAAAATCACAAAGACTGAAATGGTTGATAACTTTGAAACTACCATATACAACAATCATTAGAGAAAACCCAGGAATAAAAAGAACTAACAATGAGCAATCTCCATGTTTTTGCAACCAATTTGCCACAAGCCATGCCGATTAGAAAAAAAATAAGAACGTGATGAATCAGGCTTAATTGTAAGAGTGCATGAAATAGCTGGACGAATTAAAAACTAGGGGGTTTTGAGGATAAAAGCGTCGACATATACCAATTGGGCGATCGATTCAACTCTGGATATGCTGCGCCTTCAATCTACGCCTCCTCAATTCGTCGCCTAGTCTTCTCTTCTCTTCTTCTCTTCAGTTCTTTTTTGAAAGAATGGGCAGATTTGGTGGAAACAAATGGGTCAGTTTACATTCGGTGCTGGGTTTAACCGCGGAAAAGCAGCCACACCGCCTAAAAGTGTGACACGTTTAAGTCGTTTGCTGTTTGGCCCAATTTCAATCAAAATGTTTGGGATGTGTTTGCAAATTCCACAGGAATTAGTGTAATTATTAAATTAGTAATTATATAGCTTAATAATTATGATATTTATTTATCATAATATAATTATAAGTGTATTATTTGGTTACACAAATGTAATTATAATTAGATTAAAATTTTAAAATAAATGTAAATTATTAAATAATATTTATAAGATATGTGTTTTTATAAATAATATCGAACTAGGTATTAAGATTCATATTATCTCTGAAAAATATATTAATTAATAAATATGTAATTTTAAATAATATTATTAAAAATAATTGATATATATTTTTAAACTAATAATACATAAAGTCATATTTTTTAAGAATATCATGGAATGCATGTTTAATAAAAATATTAATTTTATAAATATGATGCTATAAAAATTATTCACATATGTGACAAAAAAATAATCTATCAATTCTAACTGAAAAATGAATGGCATGTCATATGAAACAACAAGTCAATACTACTAAAGCAAATAAATTAGAACCGAAAATATTATATAAATTCAAAATTAAGAAAAAAAAGGTAGCATAATACTTTTATTGCAAATTTCAACGTAACTCAAATAAGTTCTAACATAACTTAAATAAAATATAATTCATAAGAAAAGAAACGCATAAATCTATGACATCATTCAATAATGAAATTCTATTTTAATTTAAAAACTAGAATAATAATGTATTTTTGTTAAATAAAAATAATAATAAATAAAAAATACGAGCAATTACATGAAATCACAAGAAGTAAAGGTTAAAAGGAAAATAAAGAAAATGAAAGATAAGTAATGTAAAATAAGAAATACTCTAAAAATAATAAAAATTAAAATAATAGTAATAAAAAAGTTAAATTAAAAATAAAATAAAAAATGAAATAAATTTAAAAGTAACCTTGTAATTACACCATGTAATTATCTGTAATCATCACCTCCCCAAAAATTGAATTGTAACTATTCTCTCACAATTACACCTAACCCCTACTAACCATGTAATTACGTACATGGCCAAACAAACAGATCAAGCTGTGCAATTATATTAAATTATACTCAAATTCAATTTTCAGCTGGTTTTTCACTGAAAGAAAATATTCACTTTTACTTATTAAATTTAAAAATTAAAAGATAATTTATTACTTAATATTTAATTTAATTTTATTACTAACTATAATTTTATCTTAAAATATTAATTGTATTTATTGTTTTTTAGAAAGTATGTCTTTTTAAGTCGATAAATAGCGGGAGGGAGTAATATTGAGCGGTTATTGTTCTGCGGCCCATATGACCTTTTTATTTAGTTTGTGCCCGTGAAGCAAAAGTTTATTGTCCAGGAAGCTACAATTCTAGATATATTGTAATAGTGTCACGTTAAAAGTGAAAGAAAAAGCTAGTAATTAAGAACTTGAATCAGTTAAATTTTCCTCTTCTTGTTTTAAGTAAAAGAAAAGACACCTCATATATTTAAGTTGGGACTCCAAGAGCATTACCATTTTCCTCTCCAAAACGACCTACTTGAGTGAGCTCACGGTAAGGATGTCTTCACCGTGAACTCTCGTTATAGACTGCTAGACAATGCGCCCCGTATAATGACACTTAACACTTTTGTTTGGACGGTAGTTATTCATGATATAGAGAAATTGCAGCAGTAAAGTTGAGATCCAACAATTGTAAAATAGTGAATTAAAGTTTAACAGTCCCTCTTGATCAATGCTCAAAGTCATCAGAAATACTGTGCATATTATAACCAAATAAAACTAGAAAATCCCCATATATTAATTTGAAGGAAATTTTGGGGAACGAACTGTACACATTATTGTTTTCTTCTATCCTGTGTTGGAGCTACCCTCCAAACAAACAAACCAACACGGCAATAATATAGTTATCAACAACCAAGATGCAGCAAAAAACAAAATACTATCCCCTACCTTCAAACTCTTCCCAAAAAAAGTAACAGAAATTCTCAACTAGTCCCCCTATCCTATGTTCCAGCTGAGCTGCTTTTCATTTACTAGGTGTTCCTTTTCTTGGATATCGTTTGAAGGAAAATCCCAAAAGCGGCCTCCAACGCACAGTGTCCTTATTCACTTGCTCTTTGCAAGTGTCTTATGTCACGACTGTTTGCTGCTTGCTGCTGCTATCTTGTTGCGTCTTGACAAATCCTCGTTGGCTAGCTGCATCAGCAGTGAAGTCCTCGTCATCCTTCATGAGAAATTTGTCAACTTGAGCAGCTGCTTGTCGTCCTTCGGAGATGGCCCACACCACCAAAGACTGTCCCCTGCGACAGTCTCCTGCTGCGAACACCCCCTCCACACTTGTTGAGAAGCGTCCATAATCAGCCTTGAAGTTGGACCTGTTGTCCTTTTCTAATCCCAGTTTGTCTGCTATCGTCTGAACAAAAATCAGACACAGCGATAACCAGTTAATATTAATTGAATTTCATTAGCGCACCAGGAAAAAAGAGGAAATTAAAATGAAAGTGTCACTAAATACTAACCGATTCAGGACCAAGAAACCCCATGGCTAGCAGAACAAGATCGGCCCCGATAATTTCTTCGGAGCCTTCTACTTCCTTGAATTGGAATCTTCCACTGGCATCTTTCTCCCACTGTACACGTATCACCTCTAATCCTTTCACATTTCCATTCTCATCTCCAATGAACCGCTTGGTCAAAACCTCGTAGGATCTCGGATCCTTACCAAACTTTGCAGCAGCTTCCTGATGCCCGTAATCTACACGGAAGATACGAGGCCACTGCCAACAAAGAAAAGTAAAGGACGGGTCAACAATGACATTCAAGAAGTTGATGAAAAACTTGTCAACGGAAAGTTCCACGATCACTTTATGATCATTAGACTATAAAGCCAATTCTAGTGACTTCCTTTGGAAGTATAAGAAAGGAGTTCCCTCAAGATTTGAACTGTCAAAACCTCGTGTTGCCACTGAAATCATCATGCACGTGATAATCATAGAGCAAGCATTTAATGGAAGCTTTAGATTAACTAGAACATGATCAAACCTGAGGCCAAGGATTTCCAGGGGCCCTAGTTTTTGGTGGCTGAGGGAGAAGCTCCAGATTAACTACACTGCTGCAGCCATGGCGAATAGATGTTCCTATGCAATCCGTCCCAGTGTCACCTCCACCAATAACAACCACCTTCTTGCCCTTGGCTGAGATGTATTTTTCATCCTGCAGATTGCTATCGAGCAAACTTTTTGTGTTTGCATGAAGGAACTCCATGGCGAAATGGACTCCTGACAAGTCTCGTCCAGGAACAGGAAGGTCCCTACCGATAAGTCAACAAGTAGTTCGAGTGAGCAATTACTAATTCAGAAAAGAAGCTAACGGCAGAACCAAAAGTCAAATGACGCCACCCATGATACTCACCTTGGCTTTGTGGCTCCAACAGCCAAAACAATTGCATCGTGATCTTCACGAAGGCGATCCAATGAGTACGTGGGATCATTTCCAACATTTGCATTGACCACAAATTTCACCCCTTCCTTCTCCATAAGGTCAACCCGCCTCTGAACAACATCAATTTTGTCGGTCTTCATGTTGGGCACTCCATACATCATCAGACCACCAATCCTATCAGCACGTTCAAACACGGTGACAGTATGGCCCAATCTATTTAGCTGATCAGCAGCAGCCAGGCCTGAGGGTCCACTTCCAACAATTGCGACTCTTTTCCTGTTAAGAGGAAAAATGTGAGCTATTAAAGTTATATTTGGTAGGGTCTAAATGTCTAACCATCAAAGCTAACTACTACAAGGATCAATCAGCACAAGCACAATTTTTTTCTGAAAAACTATGATGCTGACAGCGAACACATTGAAAGATAACAAATCAGAAAGAGGAGCACCTTCAAAGAAAAATGAAATCAGGCATAAGGTTGGGTGTGTGTGTGTGGCGTGGGAGTGTGTGGGGAACAGTACAGTACAAGCAAGTGATGAGTGCATACCCGGTTCTCTCAGAAGGAGGTCGTGGCACCATCCACCCTTCCTCAAAAGCTTTGTCAATGATGGCACATTCAATGCTTTTGATAGAAACAGGATTCTCAATGATACCAAGCACACAAGATCCTTCACAAGGTGCAGGGCACACCCGACCTGTAAACTCAGGGAAGTTGTTTGTCTCAAGAAGCCTATCAAGTGCTTCACGCCATCTATTCTGATACACTAACTCATTGAATTCTGGTATTTTGTTTCCAAGAGGACATCCAGAGTTCTCCTACAAATATTTTACATAACGTAGTCGACTCAGATTCTGGCCATTTGTATTTCATTATGTTGTGTATCAATCACCACATATTTCAGCATTAAAAATACCTGATGACAAAAAGGAGTTCCACAGTCCATGCAGCGCGCAGATTGTGTCGTAAGGAGTGGGCCGGGTTTTGACTCTTCCATAACCTCTTTCCAGTCATTCATCCGAACATTTGGATCCCTGTATAACACGCCCTCTCGCTCATAAGCCACAAAACCTCGATGCTTGACTGCATCAGCAACTTGGGTGGGCCTTTTCAATGTCTTCTCCTCTTCAACCTGCAAAGACCAAAAATACATATATAGAGTTAAAGTACATATTGTAAAACATCTCACAACATCTAAATACCCACATGTGACTCCAAAGACTAATAAAGTAATTAATGGACTAGACAGGTTTCCAGTACACGGAAATTTAGGCACTCCAAATTTGACAAATCTTCATTCCCAATCAAAAGTTAAAAGATGCTTGGAATTCCTATCATAATATTTCATTGTATTCCAGAAAGTTTATGTAATTTTTATGTAGACAGCGTAGGAATGCGCGCGCACACACACACACACACACATATAATACGACAGGAAATCCAAGGCTGCTCAATTAGGAACTCCATAGATGAACTAACCTGACTCGCTTCAGCCTTAGATACAGCTGCTAACCTCTTCAGCTCTTCAAAGGCATCTTTCTCCTTCAACTCTGCCTCTTCTTGCTCTTCCGCTTCCTTGATGGCACGTTCTTTTGCTGCTTCGGTAGCTTCCTCCTTTTTCATGCATGCAAGAACCCGTTTATAATCTCTAGGGAAGACCTTAATAAATCTGGGCAAAAGATTATCAAAGTCAGCAAGAACTTCTTTTGCCAGTTGGCTGTTTGTGTTACGCTGGTGTTGCTGTATCATCATCTTCAAAGTCATGATATCTTCTTCTTCTTCAACTTTATCAAGATCGACCAGCTCTGCATTGCAACGAGAGTGGAACTTGGAATCCAAGTCAAGAACATAGGCTATACCGCCACTCATACCAGCAGCAAAGTTTCTTCCAGTTTTTCCAAGCACAACAACTGTACCGCCAGTCATGTACTCGCAGCCATGATCACCAACACCTTCTACAACAGCTTTGGCCCCTGAGTTACGGACACAAAATCTTTCCGCTGCCATCCCATTAAAATATGCCTCCCCACTTGTTGCCCCATAGAGAGCTACATTTCCAATCACAATATTTTCCTTGGGGTCAAATTTGCTTCCTTTTGGAGGATAAACAACAATTTTTCCCCCAGATAAACCTTTACCAACATAATCATTGCTGTCTCCTTCAAGCTCTAATGTGATGCCAGGGCAAAGAAAAGCCCCCAGACTCTGTCCTGCACTTCCACTAAGCTTGATATGAATGGTGTCTACAGGAAGTCCTGCGAGGTGATAACGCTTGGTCACTTCATGGCTTAGCATAGTTCCAACAGCACGGTTTACATTACAGATTGGAGTTTCAATATATACAGGCAGACTTCTCTCTAAAGCAGCTTTGGAAAGAGCTATTAAATTGTTATCTAAAGCCATGTCCAAACCATGATCCTGTTTCTGTATACAATATTGGGCAGCTTCAGGGCGGATATCAGCAGCAGGTCGAAGCAGTAGGGACAGATCAATATTATTCAGTTTGTCATTGTTCTCGACTAAATCTGTATCCATTTCAAGCATGTCTGAACGGCCAACCATTTCAGTAAGTGTTCTAAAACCAAGTTGAGACATGATTTCTCTCACTTCCTCTGCCAGCATGAAGAAGAAATTTATGACATGTTCTGGTTCTCCAGCAAACTTCTCCCGAAGAATTGGATCTTGAGTGGCAATCCCCACAGGGCAAGTGTTTTTGTGGCATTTTCTCATCATTATGCAGCCAAGTGTTATGAGGGGAGCAGTGCTGAAACCGAACTCCTCTGCACCAAGAAGAGCAGCAATAGCTACATCTCTTCCAGTTTTCAATTGACCATCTGTTTGCAGCACTGTTCGACCACGGAGGTCATTAGCCACTAAAGTTTGATGCGTCTCTGCAAGACCAAGTTCCCAAGGAAGCCCAGCACTCTTGATGCCAGTCCATCTTGAGGCACCAGTACCTCCATCATGACCGGAGATCAAGACATGATCAGCATGTCCCTTGACAACGCCGCTAGCAATAACCCCAACACCAGCTTCAGAAACCAACTTGACACTAACGCGTGCCCCCGGATTTGCATTCTGAGGCATAATAGGGCAATACATCAGGATCAATGAACAAAAAATCAGGAAGTTTTCATAATACAAATACGAGAGATTTTAACACCTTGAGATCATGAATCAACTGCGCAAGATCCTCAATCGAGTAGATGTCATGATGAGGAGGAGGACTAATTAGTCCAACTCCAGCTGTGGAGTTCCTAGTGACAGCTATGTCACCAATGACCTTGTGTCCTGGAAGTTCACCTCCTTCTCCAGGCTTGGCTCCCTGGAAAATACAACAAGAAATGAATAGATGTGTTTTGACACATACATGGAGAACTTTACTGTTCACATTTATCCCACAAAATGCCAAATGCAGGTTTCAATTACAGAGGCAAAGACAGCATCATCTGTCCATGAACATAAATTCATGAACAAGAGAAATCTCTATTCCAACTGGAATACAGGATCTGATAGAAAGGGACCAACACTTGATACAAACACGACTATGAAGGAAAATAACCATAAACAAAATATATTGCAGTGCATGTAAAGTGTACCTGAGCCATTTTTATCTGCAGCTCGTCAGCATTTGTGAGATAATAACTTGAGACTCCAAATCTACCGCTTGCAACCTGCTTAATTGCACTTCTTTTTGGGTTCCTTGAACCATTAGGAAGAGGCTCCATCCGAGAAGGCTGCTCACCACCCTCGCCTGTTCAAAAGTAGGCACAATTTCATCTTACGGTAAAGAAGTTCCACTACCCGAGGGTAAGAAATGGTAGCCCCAACAAAGAAAGATCACCTCAACATTCCATTTAAGCAAAACATACCCGTGTTAGATTTGCCCCCAATCTTGTTCATTGCCATAGCAAGAGTAGTGTGTGCCTCCAAGGAGATTGATCCATAACTCATGGCTCCAGTACAAAAACGTTTTACGATCTCACTTGCTGGTTCAACCTCTTCCAGAGGAACTTTCACCTCTCCCTCTTTGAATTTCAGAAGTCCCCTCAAATTGCATTGTCTATTTAATTCCTGTACACGCTTAGAATATTCTTTGTAGGCAGCTACACTATTAGATTGTGCAGCCTCCTGCAATTTTGCAATGGCAAATGGATCATTAAGGTGAATCTCACCACCTTTTCTCCAATGATAATCACCAGGATTAGGGAGAGCCAAAGCTTCTGCACTCCCCGGAGCCAAGGCTCGTGATGGAAATGCAAGTTCATGCAATCTGAGTGCATCTTTGGCAAGTGCGTCAAAAGTTGCACCCTCCACTCTGCTAGGAGTTCCATTGAAACATCGCTCCATCACTTCTGACGAGAGGCCAACTGCCTCAAAAATCTGAGCGCCCTTGTACGATGCCAATGTTGATATGCCCATTTTTGCAAGAACTTTCATCATGCCATAATTACTTGCTTTGAAGTATTTCTTGACAAGCTCATCCTTAGAATGAAACTCACCAGTTGACTTGGGTGGGATTTTTCCATCGACCTGTAATCTCCATATAGTTTCTATGGCTAAATAAGGGCAGATAGCATCAGCACCAAATCCTACCAAAGTACAGAAATGGTGTACTTCTCGTGGCTCAGCAGATTCGACAATCAATGCAACACGAGTTCGCTCAAGCTTTTTAACTAAATGATGATGGACAGCACCAACAGCCAATAGAGAGCTCACAGCAACACGCTTCGGCGAGAAGGCTGAGAAGGTTAAGAAGTAAATATTAATGCTATGTCAATAAAAAGAAATAAGAACCTATGTCTAGCAGAATGACGGATTTATGCTGTGTCAATAAAAAGAGATTTCTCTACATCGAGCAGAATGACGGATTTAAGAAAACAATAGTATGAGTAGCTTTCTAATAAGATTGGGTACCTCTGTCAGAGAGTACAATTGTTGTAAAACCCTCCTGAATTGCATTGTGCGCTTCAGAGCAGATCCTGTCTAAAGTCTCCTCTAGACCTTTTGTTCCACGGTCTCTGGAGTAGGTAATATCAAGAACCTTACTGCGCCACCCTCTGTAGTTCATCTTCTTTACAGCTTCCATTTCTTCAATGGACAAAAGAGGCCCTTTGAGTGAGAGGCGGTGACACTGTTCTTCAGTGGTCTCTGTAAGATCTCCTTCAGGACCAACCATACATTGCATAGAGGTAACAATTTTTTCCCTGATAGGGTCAATAGGAGGGTTTGTGACTTGAGCAAACATCTGCTTGAAATACTCAAACGTAAGTTTCTCTCTATTAGACATCACTGCTAATGGAGCATCATTCCCCATTGAACCAAGAGCTTCAACGCCATCTTTTGCCATTGGGAGTAGCAGCATTTCTAAGGCCTCTATGGTGTAACTGCATAATAGGTCAACTATTAAACTAGTTTGTTCATGTTGTCAAAGAAGTTTTAGGATTTTTCAGTCTTTGTCAAAAGATACATACCCAAAGGCCTTTAATGGAGCCAATAAACCGTGAACCCCCATATTTTCCATACTGTCATCATCACTTACCGCCTGAAATTTTTAGAACAGATAGATTTAAAAAAATGCAGGCACTTAAAGAACAACTAACAACAAGAAGCAGAATTAACAGCAGACGAAGGGCCAATAACAAGAGATCCAGAGGAACTAAATTTGTATGAGACACAGCACTCACAGGCAAAACTCCTGCAATGGGTGGAGGAACCCTGTAGGAATAATTTACAGACTCAACAATGTCTTTCAGCTCTATCTTTTGCTTTTTAAGCCACTGTCCATAAGGCCGTGCAAGAGAGTACTGCTGCTTCAAAGCATCATCATCTACAACAACATGGTTCTCAAAGTCCACCAGAAGCATCATCCCAGGGTTTAGTCTACCTTTTCTGCATACATCTTCAGGTGGAATATCAACTACTCCAACTTCACTTGCCATAACAACCCTGCCACTGTATGTGACATAAAAGCGACCTGGACGCAGACCATTCCGATCTAACGTAGCTCCAAGATAGCGGCCATCAGTAACTGCAAGGAAGATGTCCACATTAAACAAACAACATAATGGAAAACCTCATATAAGAAATCAGCTAATTTTTGAAGTATATTACATGATATAAGAGCAGGTCCGTCCCATGGTTCCATGAGAGCAGAAAAATATTCATACAATGCCTTCCGACTTGGATCCATGTTCTTGTCATTTTGCCAGGCTTCAGGAATCATCATCATTACAGCTTCTGGGAGGCTTCTACCAGCTCTAAGCAGTAGCTCAAGCACACCGTCAAAAGCTCCTGATAAATGCAGATCAAAATCAGATACCGGACAATCAAGACAAATATCTGCTAGTAGGAAAATTAACTACAGCAGGTTCAGATGTTCAGTGTTTTGAGGCGCAGAGAGGTAGTATAAGAACCTGAGTCGGATGAACTGACATCAACAATGGGCAAGAGTTTTTTCATTTCTGTCTTTGAAAGGCCAAGCTCTTTGCATTTAAGAAGACCCTCACGAGCCCTCATCCTGAATAGGCAAAAGTAAAGAGTCAAACAAAATAGCCAAAGCCCCAAACGAAGTTCAAAATCAATGCAGATGACGAATTAACAATCAAGAAACAATGGAATTTAAAATTAGCCACAGTAAAATAACGAAATCATATGTAAGATTCCTTCCAATCTTACACAGCTTCTGGAAGGCATGCTAGCCAATTTACAGTCAATAAGTTACTCCAGATTACAAGGGGAACAACAGAAGATAATTTGATGCAAAAGGAAGGAATCAATCATGTCCATCCTTCAGTGCCACTCATGTAACGTGGAAAAAGATTTACTGGTCAGCAGCAACTACTGGCAATTCCTTATCCTCACAATTAGTATTTTACTATGCGTCAATGAAGTTCCTTCTCAATTTTCACATGGAAAACAAATTATCTAAGCTACCTCTACAGTCAGGAGATCAATCTTAAATGAGTTATAATAAGAACTGCATATACTATACTACGAAATGTAATTCTGCAGGGAACTTACCAGTTCACATTGCCTCGAAGTGTGTTAATTTCACCATTATGACCCAAGACACGCATAGGCTGAGCGCGGTCCCAACTAGGGAAGGTATTTGTAGAGAATCTGGAATGCACCTACACCAGAAACACACAAGGATCTTATATTTGGAAAATTCAATTTTCTTTTAGAAAAAAAACAGAGATGCTGAGATATGTCTTCCAAACACAGCAATAATTGCGTTCAGGCACTTTGAAGATTGTGGCAGTAACAGGACACATCACCTTGAGCCCTAGTCTAACCTTGAGCACACACAAATTCCTCCACATGATTTAAGTGGAGGTTTTATCATTAAGAACAGATGGCAGAGAGCAGGGCAGGGCACCAAGTTTCTGTAAACATTATTTACTTCATAATGAGTTTCCTTACCAACTCACCAAGGAGTCCAAACGGGCATCCAAATTCAAATTGTGATCAAGGGAGTGGAAGAACTTAAGAGATCATTCATACTTCAATGCCTCAGAAGTCATTCCTCAACCTTGCATCTCTTCAGTTTACTGGTTGATCCAATGCTGTTCGTTGTTGAAGTATGGAGTCAGTGTACAAATTAAAAGAGAATGGATTAAATATTTACCAGGGCCATGTAGCTCGTAAACCTTTCATTGCCCAAATCTGCATAGTAGTATTCCTTCAACTGATTAGGCTTCAACTGACCTTTGTAAACAACAGTCCTGCATTAAGCATATTAAATTTCAAAAATTAGCCACAGCACTGCAGCAAGAGATGATATATTCTGAGTCTCCGGACAAACCTTGAAGAAAGAGAGCATATATAGAAATCTTTCACGCCACCATGTTGGAGGTTTAAAGCAGCTCGGATAGCTACCATTGAGACCCTCCTCAAAATATACATCTGTAGGGGGAACGGATTCAGAACGGATGATGGGTGATAGTTGATAGAGTAAATAATAAGTACTAACAAATATAGTACTAACAAATATACTACTTCACCAACAGACAACTACCTGACGCTCAAAATCGACCTTTGACCGAGGAGTTGGTGTCAGAAACACTTGTTCAATAACAGGCTCCGTCTGCAATGCAGACTTGCCCAGTCCTGAATTATCTATAGGGACTGGACGCCATCCAAGAACTGTGTGCCCAAGTGACTCAGCCACCTGCCAAAGAACAAAGAACCAAAAAAGATGATCAGAACACATAATAACATAATTGACCTGAATAAATCTGTCCTTCAGTAAAGCATCAGACCTTCGTAAATACAATTTTGCTTTGCTCCCTTCTGCTTTCAGAGGTAGGCAGGAAGAACATACCAACTGCATATTGCCCAGGTGGTGGTAGCTCAAATCCAGCCTCACTAGCTACCTGATGGAAGTACAGAAGATATACACAACAACAAAATGTTAGTTTTGATTTTAAGTCTCACAATTTGAGATACTTCTACTGTGAGGTCACTGCAAATACTCAACAGTTACAAATTTCTGCATTAGTAGTCCATTTCTGGTTGTCAAACTAGAATAGATGTATCTGCACCACCATTAAAAGAACACATAAATGAAAAGAATATCCTTCTTATTAATTTTGTGTTATACGGAATTTTAAAATAAAATCTCCACAGTCAGAAGAACGCAATATTTATTACCATTTCATATTTAGAACGGCACCATTTCCTTCTAATCAACCCCAACCGCACCCCCACCCTCTAAGACAACTCCCCTACCCACGCACGATCAACCATAAATAGTACAAAACCAAAGAAACAGCCAGCAAAATCATCAAATGAATAAGTCATAACAGGTTTCAAGAACATGGACTGAGGAAAATAATTCACCAGCAGAAATATTCTTGAACAGAAGCAGTAATTCTGAGACGTTAAATTAAATCACCTCCTTGTAGAAGTCATGAGGCAAAGCCACAAGAATACCGGCTCCATCTCCGGTGTTGGTCTCACAACCACACGCGCCTCTATGAGACATCCGCACTAACATTTCAACAGCATCAGTAACCTATATCACCACAAAAAAAAAAATCAGAGGCGTTCCATATACCTAAACACAAACACCAAAAAGACTCTTTAAAAGTTTTCTGATTTACCGTTTTCCGGCTGCTTTCACCAGAAAGTTCAGCAACGAACCCAACGCCACAAGAGTCCTTATCAAATGATGGATCGTAGAGGCCGAGGGGCTTCTCCGGCACCTGAGACAATGCAGAACGCACCACGACCCTTAGCTTCGGAGCTCGGCCCGGCCCGTCTGATTGCCAAAGGTGCAACCTTTCAGAGCCGGAGGCCCGAAGTTTGGCTCCGTAAAACTTCTTCTCGAAACCGGTAGACCTCTTAACTACCGAGCTTCTCGAGAAGCTAGTTCTCCCCAGACCAACACCGACTCGGCCCAAAGGCATAGCATTCAATTGATGGCCAGCTAGACTCTTGGCCGGCGAAGGCATAACAACGCCATTGTTCTTGGTCTGAAGTACAGAATTCGAAGCAATCGACATATTCAAACACCAGGTTCGAGTTGTTACCAGTCTTTAAGATAGATTTTGTGTATATATACTATATAGAGGTAATAGAGATTTAAATTATCGACGAAAAAGATAAAAAAGTTCAGATCTTTATCAATAAACAAAGCGTTGTACGGGGTACCAAGATTCTTAAAGCGTGAAGAAACTCTCAGATCCGTTGTTCAGGAATGACCAAATCGGTCAATTTTCAGCAGATCACGTGAAATACCAATAAAATAAAAAGGGTTTGAAGAGGGGGAAGAAAAGAGGGAGGAGGCGGCGGGGGAACCTGGTAAGTTTGGCGGTGGATATAGAGAAAAAGGGTTTGTCCTTATCCAAGCGAACTTTTCAATATTGGAGATCTTTTTTAAAACAAAACGGAGAAGGGGATTGTTTTTATCAGAAAAAATTGCAGATGAAAATGGGGGGAACGAAGATTAGAGGAAATAGAGAGTCCACACGGAGAGAGGCGGGCGGAGGTGGCGGAGCTATGCACTCTTCTTCGTTTTCGGCATGGGCGAGGTGGCTTGTGTTATGATTTTATAGATGAGAACAGAGAGTAGCAGTTGGCAAGGTGCGGAGCGTGGGGTGAGGGTGGGTATTGAGTGGGTCCTACCTGAGTGTGTTTCGCTGAGAAAAACGTTTATCCGTATTTAAAACCAAATCCTTTCACTGATAAATGAGAAATAACGTAAACGCTAATATCTAAACTTTACTACATCCGTTTTATTTTAATCATAAGTATATTAAAAATAATAATTTTAAAATATAAAAAAACTATTATTATATATTTTTAAAATAATAATAAAATTATATTAATTAAATTATCATTCATATTAATACTTTTTTAATAATAATATAAATTTTATCCTAATAATTAAAATAAAACAATGAAAGTATAATTTAACTTGTGAGGTGTAGAGTAAATGAATTATATACTTCCTCACTCGGTTCATTTTTATTTTTTCACTTTAAATTTTATACGTTCAAATTTAAAAAATATATGAAATTTTTTTATAAATTTATAATTTAAAATAAATTATAATATTCATATAACTATAAATATCTTATAAGGATATAAAATAATAAAAATATATTTTTTTTATAAATTTATAATTTAAAATAAATTATAATATTCATATGACTATAAATATCTTATAAGAATATGAAATAAATTATAATATTCATATATGACTATAAATATCTTATAAGGATATGAAATAATAAAAATATATTATTTTTTTAAATTAACTTAAAAATTATGTCACGTAAACTAAAAAAGAGAAAAATAAAAATTAAGTAAATATTTTATCATAAATATTTTTATTAAATATTATTTAATCTTAAATCCTTAAAAATATGTAATTAATATTGAGAATAAAATATAACAGTGTATATCTTTTATGTACGAACTTTGGAATGAAAATCATATAATATATATATAGTATATAAAAAATCATCCGTCGTCATTGTATAATACTCACTGATTTTTTTTGAAAGGTTGTCTTTGATTCGTAATACTAAAATTAAATTAATTAATATTTAAATTTAAATATAAAATAAAATTATATATTTAGAAATTATATAAAAATATATTATAAGTTATGCTGGTTAACCATTCAAATATTCAAAAGAATTATAATTGAAAAAATACTATTTGATAATTAAGATAATTTTTTTGTCACGGAGAGAGTAGTAAGTTTTTTTTATCTCATATTTTATATAAATATTTATTTTACTAATTTATAATATTAATCCATCGTCTATTTGTGTCTTTTTATATTATACATTACCTAGGTATTATGTAAATATTTAGATAATGTATATAAATATTATATATTTATTATGATTTAACATTATTAATATTGTAAACAGAGATTCTTTTTATAATGTTTTGTGAATTTTTTATTTATTTATAATTATTATTTTAATATTTTATATAAGAAAATATGTATATATGTATCTCAATTTCTCTTCTCTATATATGTGTCATCATGGAGAATTTTAAGTTTTGATATCATTAATAAAATTCCTTTTAAAGTGCAATTAAAAATTCATTTATAATATAAATATATGAACCTTTTGAAACTTATTATAAATCTACTTTTATTTATAATGATTATTTTTTATATTATCTGCATTGATTATATATTTACAAAGTTGTTACTTTTTTTAAATCTATAATATTAACATTTACATATATTTTTGAGTTTTGATGGTTATTCATAAAAACAATTGATACAATATTATTTTTATTCTTCTAATTTTCCATTATTAACCGTTATTAACTTTATATGTCTGACTGCTATTTCTCTCCTTTTTCCCCATAAAAATAATACTCCATCTATTTTTGAAAAATTCATAGAATATGTTAAAATTTTAAAAAGTAAAAGACTAAAATAAAAAAAAATTATTAATTTTAGGAAAAAAAAAGGGTCAATTGAAACATAATAGAGAAAAAATTCTATTATATAAAGTTGGAGGAACATTTTGAGTTATAAAATGAAAAAATTGTATGATATAAATAATTTTGATCCATAAACTTTATTTAATTTTATATACATATTTATCAATTTTAGTGAATGATGTCTTTTTTTCCATGATCTTTACCTTAATAAAAGTTGGAGTCATTTGTTTAATATTTTATTAAAATAAAAAAATGAGTATTTTAAGTAATTATGTTCGGAGATAGATTTTCTTATTGAATATAAACTGAAATTTTGTGAGATAATATGGTTATTTATCCATAAGTATTTGTTTTTTACAATTTTATATGGTAATTTTATTTACTTCAAATACTCAGATTTTCAATTATTTATATTACTTTTTTTTCAAATTTTAAATTTAATTGAATAGAATTCTTTGAAACAAATACTATTGATTTACATAATATTTTCAATAAATATTCGGCCCAAACGCCTACTCAAACTTTTTTATTGCCACGTATACAAGAGGAGCCTCCTATGCGGCACGCGACAACCGCTCATGGTGGGGCCTTCCAGTCGGCCGCGATTTGCCGAAATTTTTCCGGTGGTGGGTTAAAATAGAAGAATTCTATTTAGAAGCCGCCTCTAGGCTTGGGTTCCAAGCCTCCACGGCTCGGGAACGGTAAAAAAAAATTTGAGGAGTTATCAAGATGTTTTCAGTTTTTCTTTTTTCTCTTTGTGGGACCCTGTGGGCTTTCTCAGGTGAAAATGACCGAAACCTTCTATGTGCGATTTTGCGAGTTGACCAACAGAAGCATAGGACTTGGGAGCAAAAAGAAGTTTGTATTTTTTTTATTTTTGGTTTAATTTAGTTTAATTACATTTATACATTACATCATCTTTTTCTCTTCTTTCTTTTTTTTGAAAATATAACTACTTATTCTGTTCAATAACAAAATTATAAAAAATGAAATGATCGTACCCTGTTGTCTGCCTAGAACATTAAAAATAGTAAATAAATCACTTTTTCATACGAAGTGCCACATCTGGGTCCTGTAGCACAGTACTCCTAATTATTACATTATAAATATGTGTGTGTATCCCTTAACAAAATTAAATGATTAGAGTTTCTTTTACTTAGAATAAATATAATCAGTCTTGAACAACAGGTATAGACTTTTCAGTTTTACACAGAACTGAACATCGACGGTTCCATTTAGTTCAATTATTATAACAAACACCCCATTGGAATTAATTTTATGAGTGATTGACATAATTAGAGAAAATAAATACCTAGTTAATCTGTTTCTAACAAAACTGAAAAATATGAAAGACTATAACAATTCGCAACATCCGCATACAACAGTAAGAAAAAAATGAAAAAAAAAAAGTTTAATCTCTAATACACACAATCATTTTCCTTAATAATATATGAGCAAACAAAGAAGTTAGCTACTGGGGTTAGGATTACTGGTATTTATTAGGTTTGAGCCAATCAAAAGTTTGGATAGTAGTAAACGAAACTTATTTGAATTTGTTTGAATTTTCTACCTTATTTGGACCACTTGTGTTCTACTTCAACAAGAACTCTTCTAGAGAAGATTTATATTTCTATAAAAGATCTTTTTTTCTTATACACAACACAATAGCATACACAATGTAGTCTTTAAAGAGTTATTTAGGAGAAGATTATTCCCTCAATAATTTTATACTTTTTATATTAATTTTATCAATATGTAGGTCATAACGTCACTGACCAAATCATATTAAATATTGTATTTATTTTAAGATAATTTTATTTGTTATATGATTTATCGTCCATCAAAATTTACAATTATTAGCTTTGGTACGTGCTATTTCCATCCCAACATTCATGACATTGACATCTATTGCTAATTAATGACTCTCTCACTCCATTTTTAATAGTCTGACCTCTCGACGAGCACCAAGTAAAATAACAATTTTCTCATATTATCCTAATTTAAATATAATAAATTTAATGTATTATAAAATAATTATAATTAATAATAAAAATTAATTAGAGATAAGCAGTATTTTAAAAAGAGCATGCGGAGTAAAATATTTTATGCAGTACAAGACAACGCGCAAGTCTCGAGATACGGAATGTAAGATTCATGAATTTACAGAGCATATATCCCATGTATCTTCAATTTTATAATTTTATTATTACGATAATAAAAAAAATAATAATATTAAATAATTCTACAAATAAATCATCAATAACATAGAAATAATATAATTATTATTTAAAATCCAAAAAAATGATAATAACTGAAATAATCTTTAAAATAAAATCAGCATCCACTTTATCATCAATCTCCACATCTATTAGTTCTTTTCACCCTCAACTAATATTTGCACTGATTATTCTATATATATTTCAAAGAATGAGAAGGATAAATAGTGTAAGAGTAATGTCAAAATATAGATAAAGTTGTTTAGGCCTCATTTGTTTTAAGATGTATGAATCTGAATTCACATCTGAATAATTAAGTTGTTGTCTCTAGATTTGGATACTGAATGATTAAGATTGTTTATTTTTCAACATCTGAACGTGCATATTTTATTTATTTTCTAATATATTTAATATGTAATTTAAATAAAAATAATTAAATATTTAAAAAATATCATTTTAATAAAATAAATTTATTGTATGATAAAAAATAAAATATTTATGTTTGCTAGTAACGATGGCGATGGTTTGTATCGATAGTCATTGTAATGCATGGTGTTAGTTGCTAATATATGGTATTGATAGTTATAATGATGGGGATGGTTGGTGTTATAGTGACTGACGTGATGGTGATGATTGGTAGTGTTAGTTGTGACGGTGAAATTAGTTGATGTCAGGAGTTGGCGATGTTAATGGTGGTGGTGGTTGACAATGTGTTGGTAATAGTTGGTGGTAGTGTTAGGTGTGATTATGAAGGTGGTTGGTAGTAGGGATCGGTCGCAGTGGTGATAATGAGTGATAGTGGTGGTAAAAATGGTGGTGACGGCAAACATAATTATAATGATAAAGGTGGTGTGTGTAGTAACGACGGACAATAGTGATTGACAACAGTGGTGGTTGCCGGCGATTATTGTGATATTAAGGGTGGTTAACGACAATAATGGTGGTTGATAATGATGGCAGAGGTAGTTGGTGGTGGTGGTGACTGGTGTTTAGAAATGGTAATGGTGGTGGTGGTTGTGATGATAGAGGTGTTTAATGGTAGTGGCGGTGGTTGTGGATAGAGCGGTGATGAAAATTATCCACACAAATATACTTCTTAACGATTGAAAACTCTGTTTAAGATGTTAATGATTAACACCTATTCAGTCAAATAAGTGCTTAAATCTTAATGTAAATAAATGTACTTAATAGCCTGAGGTCCGAACGATTCAGATCCAGACCTCCGTTAAGTGCAAACAAACGAGGCTTAGAAATATAGTGTTATGGAATCTTTTTCCTATCAATTGTAAGCACAATCATCTAAAAACTATTATGACAACGTCATTTTCGATAAGAGTTGCTATCTTATTGATATATTTTAAGAAAAATCATTACCATACAAAAAACATAATAGCATAAAATATAAATATCACTACATCAATAATAAAATATATTTTTATTACAAAAATACTTTTAAAATGATAAAAATCAAATTTACACCTGAGACTTACGCCCCAAATTCTGGACTTACGTTTAATAGACACATTTCATTTGCGCCCCGAAATATTTTGGGTATGCCCTACCTCGAGTCTCGTTGAAAAATGCTTTTGAAGACACCGGTAATAAGTTATAAATATCTTAATTTTTTAAAATTAAATAAATAAAAATGAAAATTTATTTTAAAATAGTCAACGAAAAAATGTTGTAAAACTCTTCACACCCTCGGAGCACTACACATATTCTAGAAATTCCTTCATTGAAATTTCATACTATATATAAAATTAAATATGAGTACTTTAATAAATTTACATTAGACATTGTACACTATCAGCGATATCTTTCATTTCACAATCTCTAATTTGCGTTAGTGGTGACTGGTGAGGTTAAGTATTAACTATAAACATTTTTACAAATATAAATTAAAAGGATCACGTAATCAAGAAAAGGTGACGAGCTCGATGACGTAATGAATAGAATTCCAAAAAGAAAAAAGGAGAAGAAGCGGCCAATGGTTTGCGCGAGGGAGAAATTAAAGTGCCGGTAGTTTTATGCGGCCAACAGTTGGAAAGAAACGACGATGTTCCTTTTACTACACGAAATCTCGAAGATCCATTAGACTCGACGTGATTTTATATAAGTACTTCGAGACAAAAAAAAAAACATACACACACAAAGTCAAGTGCATCGACATCTGCGTTTGCGACTTTGACAGATCCTCTTTTCGCATTTGTCTTCTGTTTATTATGCAATTTTCACAATGATTTTAATATATTTGAATTAGATTGTCGATTCATCAAAAATAATTTTTATCTTCGTAAAATAGATTAAGTATATAGAGATTATTCTTTTTAAAATATATTTTATTTATAAAAATATATTGAATATGTTGGTTATTTGTTGTGTTTTTTGTTTCTCCGGGGCTGCATTATGAAGGAGAATAATTTTTAAAAAAAAGTTTAAGAATTTGTTTTCTGTTTTTGCATTTTGGGTGTGGTTAATATTAATAAAAATGTTTTTACATTAATTTAGTTTGATAAAAAAAATTAAAAATAGTTTCTCTAAAATAATAAGTTCCTTAAAAAGAAATAAAATAATTTTTCTAATGAAATTAGTAAAAACAAGTTTCAGAAGGATATATAAGAGATATATTGATACATATATATATATATATATATATATATATATATAAATAGTATAATATGTTATGTACATAGAATAGGAATATGTATGTGAGAGGTGATATGAGAAATTTCGATTGTGGTATATGACATGTAAATAATTTTACATTGATAGTTTTTTTTTCACCTTTCAATATACCTTATTTTCACCGCCACTCTCGTAACTCCCATCCCCACCATCTCACATCCTACTCCCCCATGCATCCGTACCTCCCATAAGTCATAATATTTATCTAATCTGTTACAATAATATTACATGTCAAACACAAGAAGAAATAAATAAAAAATCTTATTTATTTTTTTCAAAAAAATTAATTAAAAAATTTCCTTTGTACTGAATACATCATTTGTCTCTGTTTTATTGGGATGAGTTGATGAAATATACAATTTTGATAACAAAACAGATTTTTAAAAAATAGGAATAATTAAACCGTCAAGTATAAATTTTCGTTAAATTTAACGAAATACATTTTAATAGGATTATTCTAACCCACCTAAACATTAGAGATAATTATTTTGGTCACACTCTCCTTATATATAAGACGGTAGCATTATCTATCAGAGCAGAATGAAAAGTACGGAGTGGCCTCGTTTTCCACGTTCAACCGCATGAAGTGAAAGCTGTTCGAAAAGTCAAAAAAGAATAAATGAAAGTTTTTATTTTCTGCTTTTTTGGGTAATTTTGTCAGTGAGAGGTCAGATTATCTTTTTTACTTTGTCGTTTGGGAATTTAAAGCAGTACAAAAATGAGTATCTGTCCACTATTCTATGCCCTCACCAACCAACTTGTGTTAGGTGAAGGATTAAACAGTAAAATTGATTTTCTGGCGCTTTACCAATCTTGCAAAACAATTATACTGAAATTATGATCTAAATATATAGGACTCGTTTGATATAAGTGATAAGAGATAAATAATTTGAAATTATTTTTTTGGATGAATTTATTTTATATTTGATTAGGATAAAAATCTTGAAATAATTTATTCTGAGATTGGTTATTTCCGAGATTATAATGTTATTTTTACTCAATATCGAGGATAGAATAATAATCTCGAGATAAATAATTGCGAAATAGTTTATTTTCCGACCAAACGACCTCATATAATACTATTAGAGGTTGGGATTAATATATCCTACGTTTGGCAAGGAATATTAGTTAGTCGCAGAATTATTTATCTCATCATTTATACTATAAAGACGAGATAAGTTATCTTAATACTAATTCCATGAGATATTTTTAATTCATGGGATAATTTTATTTATCCCGCCTCCGTACCAAACGAACCCTTGTAATTACATATTTTTATATCAAATATGTAGTTCAATTTAATAAATTTTAAAATAAGATAAATGAAATATAATAATATAAAATTTGCATTTAGTTTTACACTACATTTATAAAATATACATTTATTTAAAATAGGACAAATTGATATTATTATTCTTATTTCATATATTTTTATTTTGTCATATATGTTTGCCACTTCTTTTTTGGAAAAAAAAGATCGACATATTTTTAAAAACATGAATTATTCAACAATTGCTTTGTTGAGGAATGCTCATAGATGCAGTAGTTACAAATGGGCTTAACAGCATTAGGTAATTAATTAAATTCTTTTTTTTTTTAACCAATCAAGGAAATGAATATTTGACTAACTATTTATATACACGTTTATATGGCCTATGGGAGAGAAGATTGTGAATTTGTGATCATGAAAAACTCCTGTAATTTATTTAATTTGATTGGTAGATTTAAGTGTTTGCTCACAAAAAAATATATATATATATTTAACTGGTTAGAATATATTATTTGTACACATAACATATTTTATTAATATTTTGGCTTAACTTGATATATCTCTATCATTTGATATGTAACGTGATTCTACCTACTCTTTTGTTTAATTTGGTACACCATATTATTTATCACATGGCACATATGCAGATCTTTAAAATAAGATAATATGCAATGGAGACGCTGTTCTAATAAAGTAGGCCAATCATTTAAATGAACTAGAGTGCATAAATAATCGCTCTGGGATCCTCATTTAATTAATATTTATATTATATTTATTATAAATTTATTTATTTTTTAAAATAATTTAAATATATATGATTGAGATTAAATATTATTCTAAATTTTAGTCATGTATGTTTGAATTTTTTCATATATATATATACACACTTCGAATTTCAATAATTCAATACGAGAACTCCAAATAAACTCAAATTTGAAACATAAGTTTCCTATATTATTTTTTTAAAAAAACAATCATCAATTTGTCAAATACTTTTACTTTTTTTATTTATGTTTGTACTCAATTTCACATGACTCTAATACATATTAAAACTAGGTAGATTTCACGCATGTGCATCTGAAATTTTTTGCCAAAAAAAATAATTTTTTTTTTAAATTCCAACATTCAAAACTACTTGAGAAAAGCTCAATCTTGGAAAATAAAATTTGAGGCATAATAACAAGTTTCAATCATTAATTTATCAAAATAACAATATATCCAACAAACTCATTTAGTACTCTTTTAATTTTTTTCATATATATTTGCTCTTCATCATACATGATTGAAACATATATTAAAATTATTTAAATTTCATTCCTACGTGTCTAAATGCAGAAGCAGAAGAAGTGAAAAAGAAACATATAGTTTTGCCTAAAAATTAGCTAATACTTATGGAGTATTTGTGAAAAAAGAGAGAGAGAGATATTACTTAAATGGAGCAACCAAAATAAAATGCTCCATGAAACTTTTACCCTAATAAATTTGAATTTTTTCTTAATCCGTGATTCTTGAACTTAAATAATTAATGTAATTATATACCCTCATGATATATATATTTGAATAAATACATCTTTAATTTAAGTATAGTTTAAATTATTTTAATTTAAACTCAATAAAATTTAAATTTCTATAATGTGATTTGTTTTTCCAGTCTAACTGTATAAGTTTATGAATGCCAAAACCACACTCGAATCGAAACTTCAAGGAAATGAATACTATTCTTTGTAAAGCTCTAAAGAAAAGTCTCATAATTAGAAACGAAATAAAATTTTTTATTAAGTGTGTTCAAAATTTAATTTGTATGCATGAAAAATAATTTTTTGATCTATATACTTCACATAATACATAAAATAATTTTTGATCTATATACTTATTACATGCGGCTACAGCACTACTCATAATGTCATTTAAGGTTCACAGAAGCTATTTTTCCTCACACGACTCAAAAGGAACATATTTCTAATGCAACAATTATGAAATATTCACTCAAAAGAGTCAAATTGATAAACAATGATACAAAGGGCCATAAATTAGAGAACATACAAAATACAAGTATGGCATGAGATATGAAGTGTCTAATCCACAGCGATTGATCCTTGCGTTTCAGTGTCGATGTTGGGGAAAGAAAGGGACAAGATTGAAGTGTTCAACAATGACTTTGTGTACTTTTATTTTTGTCACAAAGTAGTTTATTTAAAATGTGAAGTTTGGGCTAGAAGTGGGCGGTGACTAGTGACATTTCTCCTCTTTTTTGCCATCACTTTTTAATGACCTTATATAATAGAAATGCAAATTAAAACTTAAAGAAAAATGACATTTCCCTGCCGCAATTGATTTTGCTACTTCTTGTGGTCCTTTAACTCCGTATGGTTCAAGCGGCCAATGCTTGTAGGCTGTTCCTTTTTAAAATTAAAAAAAATAAAAGAATATTTTTTCAGCTAATTTTACTTGTTCATTATGAATTTAATATATTTCTTAAGGATTATAAATAAATAAATATTTATTATATTATTTTTTAAATATAATAAATTTAATATTTTAAATATATATATATATATTAAAATAATAATTAATTAATAATAATAACAAATTAGAAAATAAATAAATAAAAATAAGTATTTATTTTTAATACAATAGACAAGTGAAAGTGGAAATGCCATAAAGTGCGAACCAAGATCCATGATACGAAAACCAAAAGCAATATAAGTAAGCACACGAAATCCTGATGTATTTCTAACTCCAACTCGGACGACGAACGGAATGAAGGATATGTATAAAGAAAATTAGGATTGCAACTTCAGATCTTGTCATTTTAGAGAAGACTTTTCAAATGGACTTCCACATGTTTTTTCAATGATGCGGATGGATTATAATTATTTGCATTAAAAATATTAACATTTTTTCCACGTTATATAATTTTATGATGTTACTTTTTTAACTTGAGTTACATCAAATATGATAAGTAGGCTAGTTTTAGAGGTCGAACATCTTCATTATTAATCAGTAGGTTGATGATCTGAATTACATTAAAGGATAAGTTAAAACTCTATCAATTGTTCTTATTTCTTAGAGAGGGAAAAAAATTATTAGGTCAAATATTAATATAAATTCAAAATATAAATTTTATGAATTCAAAATAATACTGATTTTTTTAATAATTTAAGTTATTAAATTTGAAATTTAGCATTATACATATATTTAAATTTTTAAAAATAAATATATATAAAATTTAAATCAAAATTACTGAATTCGAAGATTGCAACTTTATATTCAAAGATTTGAGAGAAAGTTATAAATTTATTGCATGTTGCGTATCAATTATAAAGAATAAAAAATTTTACTTTCACGTGTTCTTCACGGTGATGGCAATTCCTTTAAATATTAACACCAAACATACTCCCCCAGTTTGCCAAAAAGGAACAAAAAATTTAAAAATGTTATGAAATAATAAAGAAAGAATAAGAATATTGTAGAGAAAGAGAGAAGGAGAGAAGTTCTTATTTCTCTTGATGGGGTTAAATACAATGAAGGAGAACCCCTCTATTTATAGGGATAATTTCTCCTAACTTTTCTCCAAAAGATAGACTTTCACAATGATATAAATACATATATCTAGTACAATACAAATACCTTTATAGACATTCACTATAATACAAATATGTTTATAACACTCCCCCTTGAATGTCTATTTGATAGATAATGTGCCTCGTTAAAACCTTACTAGAAAAAATCCAGTGGGAAAAAAATCTAGTGAAGGAAAAAGAGTACACATATCTAATAATACGCATTTTTGGCTGCCTCATTAAAAACCTTACAAGGAAAACCCAGTGGGACAAAACCTCGCAAGGGAAAAAGAGTACAACGCGTATTAACTCCCCCTAATGAGAACATCTTTGAATCTTTGCATCCCGATCTTGTGCACCATCTTCTTGAAAGTTGCAGTTGGTAGAGATTTGGTGAATAAATCAGCCACATTATCACTTGAACGAATCTGTTGCACATTGATATCACCATTCTTTTGGAGCTCATGTGTGTAGAAAAACTTTGGCGAGATGTGCTTCGTTCTATCTCCTTTTATGAATCCTCCCTTTAGTTATGCTATGCATGCAACATTATCTTCATACAAAATTGTGGGTACTTTGTCACAGTTCAAACCACATTTTTCTCTAATGAGATGTATCATGGACCTCAACCACACACATTCTCGGCTTGCTTCATGAATAGCTATTATCTCAGCATGAGTTGATGAAGTAGCTTCGAGAGACTGCTTTGTAGATCTCCAAGATATTGCAGTACCTCCACATATGAACACGTAGTCAGTTTGAGATTGAGCTTTGTGGGGGTCAAATAAATACCCAACATCAGCATAGCCAATAAGATCGGGACTTGCTAACAAATTAACCGAATGTTATGCCTTATAGTATTAGCAAGATATATTAGTGCATCAATCACACTAAGATATGGTACTTCAGGACCAAGGATTTCCTCATATAAGAATTATGAATAAGTTTAAAGAAACTTGTAAATGCTTCAGGCATTTTGAATCCTTCATGATTTTCATATAAATTTTATCAAGTGATAACATTCATCAATATTTAAATGCGTGACATCTTCTAGTGTCTGGACTACAGGTCCAATAAGCTTTATGTTTATCAATACGCATCATTTCACTTGATAATTATTTCTACATCAGCATGCTTTAATAGATATAGAATTCAGATCCTCACAATCTTTTACAATATTGCGCACTATATTGTATGAAAAATATCGTCGACGATCAGTTCCAATGCGACATAACTTATTGAGATCTCTTCATTTTTTTCATCATTTTCAGGTACCTGAACCTTTGCAAGGTTTTATGAAGTGTTATGTCGTGGTGCTTTCTCAAAGCACTTGCCTCATCATTATGACCATCTTAATCACTTGCTCCTCTCCTTCTTCAAAAAGTTCTATATTTGGAACCGTTTGGTCTATCACGCTTCAGGCGTCTCATAGACTCTGTCCTTCAAGGACTTTTCATTGGAGCATTTGCAACTGAATTATAAAACAGGGTCAGCAAATACATCTGATAATTGATGTGCAATATTTTGCAAGTGAATTATCTCTTGAACTTTAAGTTCACTTTTTCTTTTTTCCGAGGATCTAGATAATTCATCCCACACTCAATTTTCAGTTGCTAATCACTTCTCCCCCTAATGTTAGAAAAACTAACATTTACTCCCCAAGCTCATTTGGGGACCCATCTTTGTGCGTTGTGGTGGGGCAATTGAATCATATATCGCACATTCAAATTTTAGATGGAATTATTTGGTCCCTGACCCTGAACCAATTGATATGGGGGAATCTTGTTGGCTTGATGCATTCAAGTGTTGCTATATGTTAAATAAACATATCTCATACCAAATTTTATTTGGGAGTTTTATTCTCATAACTAATGATTTAGCTATAATTGGAGGCATATAATTTTTGCTAAACCAACATAGATATGAATCAGCATTATCAACATGATTTTATAATTTGGAACTATGCTCTTAATTTAATAATTCGAGCAACAATCTTGCAAAAATCAATTGCAAGTTGATATCAAAACACATGTGACCATACCATAGATGCATCTATTAGCAAACGGTTCACATGGTAGGTGAATGGGCCCATATTCACCATTTTATAAGTTCCAAAATTTCAGGAAATATAATTCCAATCTTAGCTGATCAAGATCATTCTATCACGAGAACAAGCAACACAAGAGAATTCTTGAAGAATCTTTTATTTCTTCAACATATAGTCACGTGAATTCTCAATTATTTTTGCATCACATTTGAACCGGGATGGCCAACCGGTATGCCAACTTATTTCAGTAAACTTCTGGTTTACTTTCGTATGTGATTTCATCATCATACCCATATTTATGTACTACAAATAAAAAAATCGTCGGGTAATCTTTTACATAAATATTTATAACCCGCTTCAATTATAGTAGCATGAAGATATTAGATCTTCCCATAATTTATAGTCTCGTTTTTTTTTTTCAATGTCATTGAAACTTATAAGTTTCCTTTTGAGACTTAATACAACAATTTCATTCCTTCAGGTAGTAATACATTAGCTCTTCCGGAGCTCTCAATTAATTTTGTATACTACCACATATTCAATCATATCAAAATAGTTTCTCCACATAGTTTCAATTTTGAAACAATTTTGAATGTTGATTAGCTATACTCATGAACAGACGTATAGTCTTGATGAATCCAATCATATCGTGCCTTTGGGTGGATGACCATCTTCAGGTGGTCATACCTTTCTTTTAGGCTATTCCACAAAACAAGTGGATCCTTGATCATGAGATATTCAATTTTAAGAATTTCGTCAAGATGATGACGCAAGAATATCATAGCCTTAGCACGATCTTGATCTGATGCTTTGTTTTCACTTTTAATGGTGTCTCCAAGACCCATTGCATCCATATGGATTTTGATGCTTTGTTTTCACTTTTAATGGTGTCTCCAAGACCCATTGCATCCATATGGATTTTTCATGCTTTGATTTCCCTTCAGGGACTAGATCTGTATTAGATCTATATTTGTAACATTTATCAAAGTTCTCAATTTCTCATTCTTCAGGAATGGAACATGATCATCTAAATATGCCTTAACCACATAAGGTATGATAGCTTAACCTCTTTTAAGATATTGCTACTTCGGGAGCAAATCGAGATATGCATATAACATAGATGATTTCTGTTACATATTTTCACAATATTGTTCTGCTGGAACAAATATATTTTCACAATATTGTTCTTCTGGAACAAATATATTTTTCACAATATTGTTCTTCTGGAACAATTATATTTTTCACAATATTGTTCTTCTGGAACAAATATATTTTTCACAAAATTGTTCTTCTGGAACAAATATAATTTTCACAATATTGTTCTTCTGGAACAATTATGAGGCATGAATTGCCAAGTGAATCAATAAGTCGTCCTCAAGTTCATATACAAAATCGATATTGTTATTAGTAAATACATAAATATCAAGAAATACTAACCTTCATCTTTCTAAGAAAACTTTGATTTTTCTTACCTCAGATCTTTCAAAGTGAGTGCTCAAGGCAGAGACTCGTGCTGATAACGTGTTATGAAATAATAAAGAAAGAACAAGAATATTGTAGAGAAAGAGAGAAGAAGAGAAGTTCTTATTTCTCTTGATGTGGTTAAATACAATGAAGGAGAACCCCTCTATTTATAGGGATAATTTCTCCTAACTTTTCTCCAAAAGATAGACTTTCACAATGATATAAATACATATATCTAGTACAATACAAATACCTTTATAGACATTCACTATAATACAAATATGTTTATAACAAAAAAAATAAAAACCTGCTTCAACACAATCACCAAATATTTAAAATTGGACCATAGCTCAAATTAGTGGTTAGTATGGTATGATAACGATAACTTTAGTTTGTTAATTTTGATTTTTAAAAGTATTATATTTTTTATATTAAATTAATTTGATGTAATTTAATATTGTAAAATTTAATTTTCGTAATAAATTAATAATCACAATTTATTCGACTTCAATTTATAACATATCATATATAATAATGGATTATGACTCAATATTTTAAGAAACGTCTCAATTAACACCTTACACATATAAAAATATTCAAAAGAAAGTACAAGCAATTCTCTTCGTTAATCAATTACAATAAAGGACATTTCATTCAAAATAGAGTAATGTCTAAATAATTAATTTTGTACTAGTACTAATTTTTATAATTCTTAGTGTTATAATAATATATATAAATTATATAATTTAACCATATATTTCAGTACGGTATTTTTTTTAAATAAATATTGAAAATCATTTGAATACCAAAAAAATTAAAATATATACCAAATATCATCTATATTATATTAAAAGTGTAGAAATGTTGGTTGAACTTTTTGCCCTTCATTAAAAGACATGATAATAGACAAAATTGTCATTTACTATTTTTATATAATTCTTGTTTAAAATTATTATTGTTAATAATTTTCATCATTTTATTTTATATTAGGTTTTATATTTATGGCATAACTCTATTTATGGTATAAATCTAAAAAGAAATTAAAAAGTTCTACCAATTTTTTTTTCCTTTTTGATAGTGGCGAATTTATTTTCACTTTTATATTATATTATATTTTTTATTTTATGTCATAACTCTATTTATAGTGTAATTTTAAAACTAAAAAAAATAAAAGAAAAAATCACCACCACGGAAAAAAAATTCCCCTTATGATTTGGAGACCCTTTTTCCCCTTTTTGATTGTAGGGAAGTTTAACAAAATCTTAAAAAAATAAAAATTAAAAAGGGAAGTTTTACCAAAGTTCTATTTTTTTTTCATAATAACAATTTATTTTTATTTTTTGATTAAAAAATTATTTTTTATGATAAAATCATAATATTCTTATACTTTCAAATTCATTTTTATCTATAAATTCTTTCACTTCTATAAAAGAATTTATAATTGCATAATTTAATTCATCTACTCTTCTACATCAACACATTTGATTCAATTCCAACCTTGTACGTTGTGTTAATCTATCTTCTTCTTTTTTTCATGTTTGAATTTTTTTTTAATGTTGTGCATTTAAAAAAATAGTAATTGTTATGCCAGTTTGTTTGTATTTAAAATATTTTACATTCGTTTATCTCTTTTACTTGAGTCTAATGTGGATACTATGTTATCTCCTTTAATTGAGTCTATGTAATTTAGAATTTTGTGTTATTTATAACTGACATTCTTCATTTACTCATACATCCACAAGTTTCATCTATTCAGGTAAAGTAATTTCTTTATCTCATAAAATAATTTTTTTTATAAAATTATAAATTATTATAATTATAACTCTTGTGCACGATTTATTTTAGATAATATTGCAATGGAATCTGAAAAGGATTTTCTGAACAAAATAGTGCAAATTAACAATTTAAGACGATATGATTTTTATTAGATAATAAAAGTTTTAGTAATTGGAGCTAGATTAATGAAAGAGTATAAAAAGTGAACAAAGAAAGACACACGAGTGACTATACATTAGTAAATGAAGAGGTAATAATTTTTTTCCATAACATATTCTCTATTATATATTTTTAGATATATGTTTGAGTTCTTATCTATTTTTATTATATATATATATATATATATATATATATATATAAACCATTAAAGTTTAACTTTTTGCAGGGCACAAAAGTTTATGCTAAACTTTTCAATAGTTATATATTAAAAAGTGGAAAGAATATTTAACATATGTTACATCATAAACAGATGCTAAACTTTTCAATAATTTACTACCAGTAAACAAGAAAATTGATGTAGGGTTCAATAACAACATTATAATTCAGAATACAACAGTCATTTTTAAAATAATTTTGTTTCGTTTGAAGATGCAATACAATCTTTGATAATTTCTTTATATTTCATCAACTAATCTAACACTTAATATATGCATAATATTTTACTCATATTCACTTAACAAAATATTCTTTGTAGATATAAACAACGAAGGTCCTTATAAATATTAATTAAACTTTTTGTCTTTCATTAAAAGATTCAATAATATATAAAATTGTCATTCATTATTTTCCTCAATTAATTGTTATTTAATCATTATAGTCTTTATTAATTTGTAAAAGGTAAAACACTTAATATTTAGTATTTTAAAATTGACTAAAATTATGCTTCTTAAATCTTTTCTTATTTGAATTATATTAGAAGTCCTAACATTTAAGTCTTTCAATTACAATTCTGTTAACTTATATATCAATTCATTATTTATCAAACTAACTAATTATCCATCACAATATTTCCATACGAAAAAAATAAATTAAAGAGTGTCATTTTAAGTGTTCATGTAAAGGTGAATAATTTTTTTACCTTTCTATCAAAAGTTATTTCTATGACGTTTTTATTCATTGAAACAAATATTAGAACAAACGGAATAACGAACTATTAGATTGGATCACTCTTAAATATAATCATTTACCAATTTGAAATTCATAATTTTATTTCTAAATTCTTATATAATTACACAACACATCATTTAAATATGATTTATTTTATTTTTATAAATTTATTCTTATTAATATGAGAGATACGCGCGAACGCATACACATGGACTAGTAATATCAAAAAGTTTAACTAACGCACCATATCGATTCGTCTTGGTGGGGCCAACCATCTAATATCATTTAAATCCTTTACCTAAATTATACATAAATTTTTAAAAAGATATAATGCCCATGACTTTTTATTATATACTGATATTCAAAGTCAAGTTGCCTCCATTTCGATTATTTCATTTTACAATAAGTATGAAGTAAATTTGCATATCAAAGTTAAGACAAATATGAAAACATCACTACTAAGTATATTCTTTGATCTTTCATACTCTCTTTGTTTCAAAATAAATGATGTTTTTAACTTGAGTACATCTCTTAAAAAAACTACTCATTCCTATACAAGAAAATATAATTGTACTCATTTACTCTAATAAATATCTTGAAAAAGATGTAAATCTTTATGTAAAAAAATTTCCACTTAAATAAGAGTAAAATTAAAAAAATATCATTAATATCTTTTAATAAAATATCATTTATTATAAAATAAAATCAAAAAATTAAAATACTACTTATTATTTTAAAACGAAAAAAATAATTGCCATCTAAATAGGTTGACTACTAAAACCACACCCTCAAATTGGCACCAATGAGTGTATGGCCCAAATAAGGCATCAGCACTCCAACCGTCCGTCCCACATGGTCACAATAATTAATTTATGTGAAAAACAGCATTCCGAAAGACTTTACCCTAAGGGGGTCCCGTTCCTTGTGGAAAATCAGAGCCATCTTCTACTAAAACACATGTTTTTCTCGTGAAAAGAATAGTTTAATAAATATTGTGTGTATGCCCTTTGGGGTTATTTGATAGTTCCTCTCATTCATTTTAATTGAAAAATTAATTGAGATAATAATTTGATTAATATAATTATATTAATTTTTTGAAATCATTCAATAATAATTTTTTTATATTTTAAAATGACTTTAAGTATTAACGATAGAATTGAAAAAACATGGTCAATTATCTCTTGAAATTTGAAACAATTAATTTTAATATATCTTGCAATTAAAATGAAACGTAAGGAATAGTTGATTAGAGTTATGTATGCATTAGTAATACATGAATTAGTTACGAGAAAATATTTATATTATTTTAAGAAAAGATTAATTATACAAAGTCTAATTATCTACGTATTATTTATTTCACTTTCTATACGTATAAAATAATATATACATTCCCTGGTAGCTTGTACATGTATTAGTTATGAAAACTTCTAAAATTACAAATCAAATACCGTGTAATTTTATATATAAATTCCTTACCTCCTAACGAATTATCAAATATGATATTATTTACGCAGAATTTAATACATGCGTAACTTATATTTAAACTAACTACCAAATGACCTTTTGTTTTTTGGAGCTCACGATAATTAGTAAAAATTACATTTTTACAAATAATTGACGGCGTGTCACATGATCAGTTGGATAAAACATATACAGTTGGACCTTGTTAGAGTGGTAGCATTTGTCTAAAAATTTTATAGTTATTATAGTTAGGTGTTGTTATATATATATGTATGTATATGTGTATATGTATGTATGTATGTATGTTGTCATTTGACAATTAGAACTGACTAGTTATTATAAGAGCTGCAAAAAAATAGTTTAATGATTTTGTCTACAATAAAAAAGTATTTGTTAATCAATTTATTAAAAAAAAAATTAAAAATATGAATGTTAAAAATGTAAACATCAGTAGTCTTTCCTCTTGATATTATAACCATAACTGATGCATACCATTTAAATACTTTTTCCTTTTTAGATATTTATACTTGAAATTTATTATGTGCATAATATTAATGATTATTATCATTAGGGTGTATAAAGAAAATCCATAAACTGCACCAATCTGATAATCCGAGTCAAACCAAAATAATTTGACTAGTGATTTGCTTCAGTTTGGTTTGGTGTAGGAAAAAAATCTACTACAATTGATTTGATTTGGTTTGGTTTTAACTAAAAAAAGTCAACCCAAACCAACCAACCCAATATTATATGTATATAATTCTCATAAACATTTTGTGTAATTTATAAATACTTCTTAAAATCTTTTTTTATAGTCTTTGTCTTTTAACATATTATTTCAAGTTTGAAATTAAATTTTGAATGATCTAATAGGTTTTATAACTGATAGATGTATGTTATTAACTCATATAAAGCCCAAATTTAATATCAAATCGATATTAATACTAACAAAAGAAATCATTTCAACACTAGAAATGACAATAATATTAGATATATATTCCTTGATTTTGCATTGGTTAATTTACACAGTGAAAAATATAATTTAATTTTTTTAATGTTTAGTTATATTTAATCTTATTAGTTGTACTTAGTTTGACATGACTCATTAGTACTTTTAGAGATTGATCATTTTCATTATGACTTTTAATTAGCAATGTCTATTTTATGTTACATATTTTGTAAGAAAGACTTTTCTGGAAAAAAAACCCAAAAACTAGAGAAAATAAAAAATTCAAAAATACTGAGGTTGAAAAACCTAACTTTTATTTGTTTAATTTGATTTATACATTTAAAAACTCGATACAATTAGTTTGGTTTGGTATTTAAAAAATTCGAGCTAACCCGAGCATACACGATATTTGAGTGCGGCTATTACAGAGAAATAATTTTACAAAAGGTTCACCACTATAAAAAATGTTGTTATAGATAAATAAAATGTAATAAAAAATAGTTTTAATAAAATATGGTTGTAACAAATAATGATTGTACCTGAGATTTGACTATTATACTATATTGAATTAAAGAATTTAACCAAACGGATTATAAATAATATTATAGATGCCCTTTGAGAATAGAAGTCTATAACTTGCTAATTAGCGTGGATTTTACGTAATTATTTCCACTTAAATAGTGAGAATATAACGCCGAAAGTACATTTTAAGTGGTTAAACAGGTATCCATATCAGAAATCTTTATCAACTGAAACCCAATTAATCCTCTTGAATTGGCATCATCCCGTTTTTGTGGATGTCAATTCGTTTATTCGTTCACACTTAATATAACCAAATTATTAAATCATCCTTTCTTTTAATCATTTAAATTTTTAAATGAGATAATTAATAATTTAATATTGTCTCATAGTATGCAAGATCTCGCTATTAGGGTTTTGAGTTTGAAAAGTAAAAACATTATTATAATTATTTTTATTTTTTTCGAAAGAAAAATATACATCACTTTTATATTTAGCTATTTTTTTTTAATTTCAGAGGAAAATTTCAAACATCTATGAATTAAAGACGTCATTCACAATAAAAAAAATAATAACATTCAGAATGTACTCGTCATTTTTATTTTATTTTTTGTTTAGATATAGATTATTCTCTCAATAGATTTTATTTTTTATTTTTTTTACAAATTAGTTTTTCAATGTTGGATCATAACTTGACCAAACTATATCAATTATTATTCTTAATATAATTTTCTTTATCGACTGATTTATCAATGTTAAAATTTTTAATTATTAGCTTCCGTAGGATAACTCATTGTTTAATCCCAACACCTGCAAAGATTCAAATATCATTTTCACCCGAAATACAAATAAAAAATGTTTACACAATTAACTTTACGACCAAAAAAAGTATCAATTTTGTAGGTAAGAAGACGTGGCAATATATAATATATTTAAGTAACTAACGATGAATGTTTTTTCCTCACTTAAATTTTTTGATGAGATGATCAGATAATTCATTCGGGTATAACATCATTATATTGATTCGGCGACAATTAGGCCTTTCAATGATGTTGAGAGAGTGACTATTGTGTGAATCTCGAATATATGAGATAAAGAAAGAACAAAGAGAAAATAGGGAACTAATTGTAAAAGGTGATGGGACAGTATATATTAGTGGACATATTTTGTCAAAAACAATTCCATAGAAAGTTTAACCAAAAAAGGAAATTTTATCCAAAATTCATGTATTGGGATAATTGTGGTTCTCAATAACCAAAATCTCATTGACTATATTAAAGGTTATGCTTCTCAGTTCTCTTAATGAGATTCTAATAAATTTTCTGATTCTCTTGAGGATTTTCAACTTAGCATCAGTTCTTGCATTTTCATAACTCTCCAATATCCCTCTGTTGTTGTTCCATGCACGCTAAGATAGAATTTAAATGGCTTTATTGTTCGTTTGATTGAATTTTTAAAATTTATTTATGTTAAAAAATATTTTTTTTAGTGGGGTGTGCTTTTTCAAATAAGAAGTAATTTTGGAGAGAAATAGTCATTTGTATTAGCTAATTAATTTGAAAAATAATTTTATCAATATTAAAAAAAATAATTTGTGCTTGATAAAAATTTTAAATGTATTTTTTAAAAAAAAATAACTTTTGCTGCTTTTAAAAATACTTTTTTTTTCTAAAAGTTTGATCAAACACTTAAAATAAAATTTAAAAAAAGACCTAAAGCAAATGAAAGCTCTGTTGTGGAAATTCGAGCTATTTTCCACCAATAGCAACACTAATAATGGCTAACAATGATAAATAAGAAGCAGAAAAGAAAATAAAGAGAATACCAAGATTTGACGAGGTTCGGCCAATTATGCCTAAGTCCCCGGACACCACTACAAATATATTTCTCCGAGAAGATTACAAGAGAAAATAAACTTAAGCCTCTAGAAGATTTAGAAGGCTTCAAGTTTGGTGTGATTAAACCAAAAGGGGGAGGCTTCCTTTTATAGTCTAAGGTTGCCTCCCTATTTCTACTCATCTTTCAATGTGGGACTTTGAGCCAAAAAACAACAAATCTCCACCTTGGCAAAAAGCCCCAAAAGTTACAAAATCTTCTCTCACAACTATCTCTATTAGTGTCTTCAAATGCACCTATGGTGCTACCCATGTGCAATCTTCACAATATTGATCAAATTCATACAATGTTGAAATTTGATCGATGTTACTATCTTGGTCATCATATCTGCAGGATTTTCAGCTGTCTGGATCTTCTGAAGTAGTATTTCACCTTCTTCCAGAATCTCCCTTACAAAGTGATATCGAACATCTATATGCTTCATTCGTGCGTGATAGACTTGGTTCTTTGCTAAACAAATAGCACTCTGACTGTCACAATGCACCTTGACGTGCTTTTGACCAACTCCCAAATCCTTCAGCAATCCTTGAAGCCAAATAGCATCCTTAACAGCTTCGGTAACAGCCATATACTCTGCCTCTGTAGTAGACAAAGCGACTGTTGACTGCAAAGTAGACTTCCAACTAACCGGTGCCTTTGTAAGTGTAAACATATAACCGGTAGTTGATCTTCGTTTGTCCAAATCACCGGCATAGTCGGAATCACAATATCCAACTACATATTGACCAATCTTTTTATCCTGCTCAAATAATAACCCAACATCCACGGTGTTCCGAATATACCGTAGAATCCATTTGACAGCTTGCCAATGTCCTTTACCAGGATCATGCATATACCTGCTCACAACCCCAACTGCTTGTGAAATGTCAGGTCTTGTACACACCATAGCATACATCAAGCTACCAACAGCATTTGCCATATATTCTCGTTCAACATCATTTTTCGGAGATAAATCAGCACTAAGTTTCATATGAGGAGCAAGTGGGGTACTCACAGATTTTGACTTGTCATTGATGCCAAAACGTTGCAGCACCTTTCTCAGATATTGCTTCTGAGTTAGACGAAGTTGCCCCAATTGTCTGTCTCTATTTATCTCCATGCCGAGAATCTTCTTAGCTTCCCCTAAATCTTTCATCTCAAATTCTTGCTTTAGTTTAGCTTTCAGCTTGTCAATTTCTCCAGAATTCCTTGAAGCTATCAACATATCATCAACATAAAGAAGAAGATAGATGAAAGATCCATCTTGTAGCTTGCGCAAATACACACAATGATCGTATTTGCTTCTTGTGTACCTCTGCCCCAACATAAACTTGTCAAATCGCTTGTACCACTGTCTTGGAGATTGCTTCAATCCGTACAATGATTTTTCAAGTTTGCATACCATATTTCTTTTCCAGCAACCTTGAACCCTTCTGGCTGAGTCATATAGATTTCCTCCTCCAAGTCTCCATGTAAAAATGCAGTTTTTACATCAAGTTGAACTAGTTCCAAATCCAGCTGAGCTACCAAGGCCAATAAGATTCTGATAGAGGAATGTTTCACTACTGGAGAAAAAACTTCATTATAGTCAATTCCCTCCATCTGAGCATAGTCTTTAGCTACCAATCTCGCCTTGTAGCGAATGCTTTTCTTGTCAGGAAATCCTTCTTTCTTTGTATATATCCATTTGCATCTAATAGCCTTCTTTCCCTTCGGTAGACTTGCTAGCTTCCAAGTCTGATTCTTATGAAGAGACTGCATCTCTTCATTCATAGCATTCTTCCACTCTTCATCTTCGGAACTTTGAATTGCTTCTTGATAAGTGGTAGGAATTCCATCATTCACTATTATAGATGCATGAGCCACCATATCACTAAATCGAGCAGGTTTGTGTCTTACCCGTTGTGGCTTCCTTAATGCAATAGGTTCTTCTTGCTGATGAGGTCCTTGGGTTGGAACCTCTTCTTCATTTGACTCCTCTTCTGCCATAGGAGTTTCTCCATCTTTGTACAGAACTGGATTGATTCTCCTTTCAAACTCCACCTGTTGCGGAGCACTATTGATCTGTTGAATGTCATCCTTCTTCAACATGGAAGATTCATCAAAGGTAACATCTCTGCTAAGGATTATCTTCTTTGTTTCAAGACACCAGAGGCGGTATCCTTTAACATCAGTAGTGATTCCCATAAAGAGCGCTTTCTTGGCTCTCGGATCCAACTTCGATCCCTTCACATGATAGTATGCAGTGGAACCAAACACACGTAAGGAATCATAATCATTAACAGGTTTTCCAGACCAAACCTCTAAAGGAGTTTTACCACCAATAGCAGTTGATGGTAAACGATTAACAAGATGGCTTGCATATCTCACAGCCTCAGCCCAAAATTGTCTGTCCAACCCAGCATTAGACAGCATACACCAAACTTTCTCCAGCAATATTCGGTTCATCCGTTCGGCTCATCCGTTCGGCCACCCCATTCTGTTGTGGTGTATGTCTAACTGTGAAGTGTCTCACAATACCTTCATCTTGACAAACTTTGTCAAACGGATCACTTCGATATTCACCTCCGTTGTCTGTTCTGAGGCGTTTGATCCTTTTGCCAGTCTGAGTTTCAATCATCTTTTTCCACTTAAGGAAACAATTTAACACTTCATCCTTTGACTTCATAGTGTACACCCACACTCTTCGTGAGAAGTCATCAACAAAAGTAACATAATAGCGTTTTCCTCCCAAAGAAGTTGTCTTGGAAGGACCCCACACATCAGAGTGAACATAATCCAGAATACCTTTAGTATCATGGATTGCAGTGCCAAATTTCACTCTCTTCTGCTTTCCCATCACGCAATGCTCGCAGAAATTCAGCTTACAAGTTTTTGCATCTTTCAATAATCCTTGCTTTGCTAGAAGTTGCAAGGATTTTTCACTTGCATGCCCCAATCGCATATGCCACAACTTAGTTGCATCTGACCCTTAATCATTAAGAGTTGCAACTGCAGCTGTCCCAACAATTGTATTACCATCATAGTAATACAAATTATTCTTCCGGGTGCCTTTAAGCATCACCAGAGCTCCAGAGACTATTTTCAAGACTCCATCTCGCATTGTCACCGTCAATCCTTTGGATTCTAGGACTTCCAAAGAGATGAGATTCTTCTTCATGTCAGGTACATACCTGACCTCTGTCAAAACTCTAGTTGATCCATCATAATTCTTTAAGTTGACTGAACCAATTCCTATTGTTTCACAAAATGTGTCGTTGCCCATATAGACAACTCCACCTTCTATCTCTTTAAACTCAAAGAACCACTCCCGGATATGACAAATATGTTGGTTGCATGCTGAGTCAAACAACCACTTGTCACATCGCCTTGTGGAGGTTGTAACAACCAGTGAAAGATCTGAATCTTCATCACTGTATTCAGCAGCACATGACTCTGCAACAGCTTTGCGTTTTTCAACTTTGCCCTTATTTTTCAATTTCGGGCAATCTTTCTTCCAGTGCCCCTTCTCTCTACAAAAGGCACATTCATCTTTACTCGGTCTGCCTCTTGACTGAGATTTTCCTCTTCTTCCTTTCTTCTGGTTTTGTGGTCTGCCTCTAGCTACCAGTGCTTCTGCAACCACCTCTGCATGCTTGCTTTCCTCTCTGTCCTTTTTTCTCAATTCATAACTATATAGAGTACTACATACTTCACTAAGGGAAACTTGATCTTTCCCATGAAGTAACATAGCTTCTATAAATTCATACTCTTCAGGAAGTGAAAACAGCAACATCAATGCCAGATCTCCATCTTTGAAAGTTTCATCAACGTTCCTCAAATCAGCTACTGTCTTGTTAAAAGGAGTAATATGATCATTCATGGTGGTACCCGGTTGATAACTAAACCGGAATAACTTCTTCTTCGTGAAGTGCTTATTGTGACCGCTCTTCTTCAAGAATTTCTCCTCCAATGCCTTCCATAGCTTACTTGCAGAAGTTTCCTTTGAGAATGAATATTTCTGCTCTCTGGAAAGGCATGAGCGAATAGTACCACACGCCAACCGATTGATGGTCTTCCATTCTTTTTCTTCAATTTCTTCTGATTTCTCTTCTTCAATAGCAATGTCTAGACCTTGCTGGAAAAGCGCGTCTAGAACTTCACCTTGCCACATCCCGAAATGACCCGTACCATCAAAAATCTCCACCGCAAATCTTGCATTTGGCACCGCAAATCTCGTCGAAATTGATGACGAAGATGCTGCCGAAGTTGATGTAGTGGAAACTGTGGCTCTCGAAGTCTGCTCATTATTATCAGCCATTTTTGCTCTAAAGTGAAAAAATTACCAGTAATAATTTATCCAAAAAAATGCACCAGGAAAATTCCCAGGAAAAACTGGAGGGGTCACACGGTCCCACTTAAAAACCAGTTTCCTTAGACAGAACTTCCCTAGACATGCACTTAATTAGACAATATATTACTTAGCAATTTTAACACAAACTTACAAAAAATAATCTCAAGAAATTTTTTCTGATGTGGAGGATCAGTTAAAACCGCAACCACAGAGCATACTAAAATTTCAAGAGAGATCGCAACCAAAAGCTCTGATACCAATTGTTGTGGAAATTCGAGCTATTTTCCACCAATAGCAACACTAATAATGGCTAACAATGATAAATAAGAAGCAGAAAAGAAAATAAAGAGAATACCAAGATTTGACGAGGTTCGGCCAATTATGCCTAAGTCCCCGGACACCACTACAAATATATTTCTCCGAGAAGATTACAAGAGAAAATAAACTTAAGCCTCTAGAAGATTTAGAAGGCTTCAAGTTTGGTGTGATTAAACCAAAAGGGGGAGGCTTCCTTTTATAGTCTAAGGTTGCCTCCCTATTTCTACTCATCTTTCAATGTGGGACTTTGAGCCAAAAAACAACAAGCTCAAAGTAAACCTCAAAGAATAGGGGATCCAGTGGTAAAATTTGGTAAGTTAGCACGCGCTATAGCACTTCAAACCAGAGAAATTGAGTAGAAGGTAACAAATAAGTCTTGAAATTAAAAATGGTGATATTGACTTGGTCAACTGTCATTAACTAAAAAATAGATATAATTAGAGTGATTAAAAACTTTTGGGTGTAAATTAAAATTTTGATAACTTTAAAAAAAATTCCCTCATAAATTTTCAATTTCAAAACTTAAAATTTCCTTCTTTTTTTTTGTTTTTTTATCTTTTCATATCATTTTCTTCTTTCTCTTTCTCTTGTCTCTCCAGATTTCTCTCCTCTTCTTCTTTTTCTTCTTCTTCTTCCTTCTCCGCCGCTACCGCTATCGCCATCACCATCGCCGTTGTGTTAATCTTTTTTATTGTGTTATTCTTATTCTCCTTTTTTTTACTCTTCTTTTTTAGGAGTTTTTTTTTTTTTTTTTTTTTTTTGCTCTGGTCATGAGCTTGAAAATATATATTTTTTCAAGCCATTGAAAAATTTCAGCAGTTGCTGAAAAATATCCAGCAATAGCTGAAAATATGCAACTGTTGAATATGTTTCAGCAGTTGCTGCATCTATTTTAGCACATGTTGCATATGTTTTCAGCAGTTACTGAATCTGTTGCAGCAGTTGCTGCATCTGTTGTTGCAAAATTGAAATCCTAATTTGCGGCGATGGCGATTACAAATGAAGCGGATGAGGAGTTGGTGGAGTTGGTGGTGGTGACAATAGAGCATGAGGGATAGCGATAATGGCGGAGGAGGAGGTGGTGGTGGAGGAAAGGGAGTTAATTATGGCAGGGGAGGGGGGAGAGAGGGAGGATGAGGCGTGGGAGGGGGGAGAGGAGGGGTGGGGTGGCGCGGGCAGGGAGGGGGGTGAATAGAGGTAGGGGTTTTGTGTAAATAATAAAACTTGAGGGTTTTTAAAATTAGTGTCATTAACACTAATTTTAAAATTATCACATCTACTCAATAATTAAGACTTATGTCACTTTTTTTTTTTAGTTTTAAAGCTCTTTTATCACCTCTAATTCACTATCCCTTCAAACTATATATAAGGATGAAAAAGAAATCTCACCTAATATCAGAGAGTTTAATTTATATACCCTAAAACTATTTAAAAATAATAATTTTACACTCTCAAATATCTAATTTGCAGATAACTCTTCACAAAAAATAAATTAATCATTTTCAACATATAATAAAGTACTTGCCATAATAAATAAAAATAATTTTACACCATCAACGTCAATTAATGGTTAAAATATTTTAAACTATGATGAAATGTTTCCATCTTGTACGTAATGTTTTAAAATTATATTAAAAATATATAAAATTAAATATTCATAATAATAGCTAATATTTAATCTTCTCACGCTATATAATTCTTAAATAAAATATATATATCATGCCACTCCTCGCCTAAAATAACTCCTCTCATATCCCCTTAAGAAATGTAGAGTGATTGAAAAGTTACATGAACTCGTGTAGCACACATGTGAGAATATTACTTCTATAAAACTGTAATTAGTGGATTCTTTTAAGATAAAATAAGAATGACCTTTATACTTTGTCAGATAAATTACCGAGTTACCAATTATTCTCTCCATTATATTTAATTTGACACATTTTTTTTAAAAAAAATAATTCTATTAATTGTTACAAATCATCTCACTTGAAAAATAAATTAAAAAAATAAAATAAAATATTTTTTAATTTTTAAATTAATTAAATAAAAATATATATTTATTTTTAATATAGTAAATAAAAAAAACGGACGGGAGTTCTGTAATTAAAAAAATTTCCAATCTTAAATTTGATAGTACATAAATCTATTATTTTTGTGTATTTTATTTAGGATTGAAAAGCATTCTTATTTTGTTTTTTCATCTTTTTTGATAATTTAACAGAATAGAGAAAATACTTTGAACTTGCACGCCGAGTCTCTTAATCAATTACCGCATATTTTACTTGAGATATTAAAAGAACTAAAAATGTGATTAATACATCATTATCATGGAGGTTGGTGAGGTGTACCTAACCAACACACCAACCAAGAATTTTATAATCATATTTGTATCCACGTAGATGAATTAAGATATTAATTAGGCTCTTAATTAATTCAGAGGTGAAATATGGTAAAAATTGAAAATACAACAATAACCGAACCTAGTAAATTTTTTTAAGCAAGCAAGTAATGTATCCTAACCAAAAATCGTGGCCAACCCTCTATACAAGGGAATCTGTTACCGATCTTTTATCAACAACCAATAGGAGTAATTTTGAAAACTTGGAAAGTATCATCTCAAATTATTTATTACCTTAAAAATTTTAAAATAATTTTTTTTTATTATAAATAATTATTCACAAAGATTATATACATTTTGAATGATTATACATATAAAAAAATATAATAAATAAAATAGAGGAAGTAGTAGCAAAATAAAATTAAGCTTTCTTAACGACATCATTATCAAGATCCTCAAAATGAATTGTTCGTTATAATCGAGAAAGAATCAAGTAAAATAGAATAAAGTAGAAGAGAAACGAACCTATCAAAAATCTGTAACTAAATCACAATGCTCAATGGATCTTGAATTCATAATAATCTAATTGGACTTAAATAAACAAGGAAATTAGATTCTTGGTTGTACAAAAGAAAAATAATATACGGAAATTATAAACTACAATTTTTTTTATTTTTTATTTTTTGTCTTACACAACCAATTACGATGTGCTTGCAATTAATGAAACGTTGTTGACTTACATTGTAACCAATGGAGTAATAAACTAACTACTACTCTATTAAAATAAAATAAAAAGTGAGAGACTAGCAATAATTAAAAATTATGAGTATAAGTTGGTTGCGGTTACAATTATAATTAAAAGAATTGAAGTACAAGATAACACCCATGATTAATTTTCAAGTAAAATAATAATTATCTTTTTCCTTTAAAAAAATATATAATTTCCTCAAAAAGTTCAACTCCTACCGGTAATAAATTAATTTTGTTTTTGGCACAATTAATTTATTCATAAGAAATCGAACGCAAATGGACAATTAAAAATAGGGAGATGCACAAACATGAAGTGAACTTGGATGTGTCTTACACTTGTCCATGACATTACAAGTTAAATAAAAGATTTGAATGATCGACGAACTGTCAATATGTGGCGAACGGACAAAATTGCCAAATTGGATTGACAGTAAAAGATATATTTGTTTAATTTTATGACTGAATAATTTATTTTAGATGTTTTTAAATTAAATTAATTTTTAATTATTTTTGTATGTTTGGTAAAATAGAAAAGAGTTTTAAGTTAAAATAATAAAAATAAGTTAAAAGTAATAAATTAGAAATCCTAATTTATAACTGTTGATTTATAAATCATAAATTATAAGCCCATTCAAATAGACGCTAAATCAATTGTAGTAACATTTTCTTTTAGGTGTGTGTATAAGAATACAGATAATTTAAAACACAGATTAAGGTTATTTGATAAATCTAATAAATAATTTGTAGCATGTTGCCTCGTTTATACATATACGTACTAAATCGCGAATTTTATTAATGAAATTTTGATTTTATTGAAGAAGAGCTATGTCACATAATTGGACATTAGTGATGACCCATATTCCATTTTTAGAATTGTTTAATTAAAGAGAATCGAGAGGCAAATATTGGAAGAATATTTAAAAAGGGGAAAATGAAGTAGTTGGCCACTTCAGTGAGTGAGGGGACCTATTCGTTAGTCCTTGTTGATACCAAAGGGTCAGTCATTGTTATTCATTGCATTGATGAGTAAGAAGTACGACTTTTCTTTCGTTCATTTTAACTCAATATTTTTAATATAAAGTATAATTTTATGTATAAAATTTTTTAAGATATAACTCTATAAATTTAAAAAGATAATAAATTTAATATTAAAAAAATCATAAAATAAAAATCCTGGATTCTGAATTCATTTCTATTGATATTTATGTACTCCTATTAATTAATTTGATGGAGACAAAAGAGCAGGCCACATATTCTTACTCTCTTTTGATGCTAACCTACTACTACTTAATAGTCTACTTGCATACTTGCACATGTTCCATTCATTGAAGTTGATTCCCCCACTTTTTATTGTCCATTTTATAATTTTGTTCTCTATTTTTCTTACCCCAATTTTAAAAGGAGAAAAAATATATATTATTAAATCTGCAACTGATTTTAGACTCCAAGAATTTCAGAAAAGAAAAGAAAAGAACTTAAATAGTTAAAGACACTGTGTAGGTTTGTAGTTTTACCAATTTTAGAAGAAAACTTTGTAAATCCCTAAACTAAGAAGCCGACAAAAGGGAATGAATAAAACAAAGTCAAATTTGACTATTTCCCCTTAACTATATGAGATTAGACCATTTATTAACGGGAAAAGGGTTAAATTTATCACTTTACTTTCGAAAATTGGTTAAATTTACCCTTCGTCGTACTATTGGGTCATATTTGTCCCATCGTTACAAAAGTTTTCATCTATATAGTTCATTTTAACAAAGAAACCCAAATCAACTTAAATGACCCATTTTTTAAAAATAAAACTCATATCCTAATCTAACCTACCCCGTCCGATCCGTCTTAAGATAATAAGTTCCAAACAAATATCCCTCATTCGAGGTTTCAATTCTCTTCAATTTTTCCAGCAGTACATTAGTACAACTCTAATTTCATTAGCACTAAACTGTCATTCCCTCCCCTACAGGTTAAACAAATGGCTCTTTTAGGGTCCTGTTAACGGGGATTTCCCTCATGTTTCAATCCGTCCATGGCTATGGTGATTGGATCAATGAAACTGATCCAATTCACCAGCAATTTCCTTAATCCTTTTGATAGCAATTTCAGAAGAATTATCCAAATTATTAGTTACCACAGTCCTATAGCCACCAAGCAGCAGAAATTGCAGCACTGTGTGACTCCTCAATCTACCTTGCTCCCCCTGTCATAGGTATGCTCTTCGGTGTAGTAACTCAATTATAAACTAAACAACAAACAATTTAAAAAAAAAAAAAGAACACCCCAATTATATGAAAAGAAAATAAAACAAAACAAGATTTGGATTTTGGTGAAAAGAAATTCCTAGAAACAAGAAAAAAAAAATCTTAATCTTTGATTATCTACGGGAGTAAGACTTGAAACAAAGACTTCCAAGTCCAAGCTTTTATAGGTGTATGAAGTGAAGAAATACGCGGTTATGGCAAAACAAGAAATTAAATGAAGAAAAAATATGAAAATTTGCACCCTTTACTTATTTGGGTCGAAAGAATTTTCAAGAATTTTTAACGGGGAGGCCAAGAAGAAGAAGAAAAAGGATATTTGTTTGAGTGTTATTATGTTAAAGACGGGACGGGGCGGGTTAGATTAGGATATGAATTTTATTTTTAATAAAGGGGTCATTTAAGTTGATTTGGAATTTTTTGTTAAAATGAAGGGTATATATGAAATCTTTCATAACGGCAGGGGTAAATATAACCCAATAGTATGACGAAGGGTAAATTTAATTAATTTTCGAAAGTAGAAGGGTAAATTTGACCCTTTTTCCGTTATTAAATTACATATGATCAGTCTATTTGGATGAACATATAACGTGCTCTTTTCGTCTTAAATTATATGTCGCGTTTTATTCTACACGTCCTTTAAAAATTATTAACTAAAATCTTTTATTGATTAATTTAACTTTATTTATATTTAAGTTATAATCTCTCAACTATTAAATGTTTACTTAATAATCAAAGACTTTGTAGTCTTCAAGAAAAACTATATTAAGGGTAAAATGAAAAAAAAATTAATTAATTTTATCGTGAACTTCTAAAACGATAAAAAATTTGAGATAACTATTTTTTTTTTTAAAATAAACATAATTTGAAATAAAGAAATTATAATTTATAAGTCAAAAATCATAAATTAAAATTTTTAATATTTAACTTTAAAATATTTTTTAGTTTACTCTAATACTACAAAATTATTTTAAAATTATTTAATTTAAAATAAATCAATCCAAACATACTCAAAATAATAGATTAAGGAGAAACCATTCATACCTCTTGTGCACGCAATGAAGATAACGAGAGATTAGGCCCACTGATCACAATGGTTAATATGATTAGTAGACTTTTGATTAATGTCAAAATCTCAACCACAACGTTTCCCAAATTGCCTTTTCTTCTTTAGTTAAGCGAGGGGTCGTTTGGTCATGATTTTGAGTCACACAATTATTAGTAATATATTAATTAGTTATGAGAAAATTTATATATTATTTTATATAAAAATTTTATGCATATTTTAGTTATTTATATATTAATTATATATGTATTAATTATATAAATATTATTTATATAAAATTTAATTATTAAAATTATAATATATAAATTATTAATTATTAAATATTTAATTTATTATAAATTAATATATATTCTTTATAATTAAATAACTAAACAAATAGTATAAAAAAATTTCCACAAAAATGCTATAACTTTTAAAAAAAAAAAATTAAAATAGAAGGATGAGCTTACAACCTTTATTAAACAAACTAAAAGCATACAAATAAGTTCACAAAGAGCAGATAATAGTATAAAATTTTATTACATAATTGAATATTATTTTAAAAAAAAAAATAGATTACTCACGTATCACAGTTAGTCAATATATTTTTTAGTTTAAATATTGTTTACTCACATACAGAATTAAAAAAGATTTTAAAAGTAAATGAGTAGGAATAAATATATAATTTTATTATTTTAATTCATGCATAATTACTACCCACATAACTTATTCCACATTCTATACATAGATTTTCTCATAAGTTATGTGCGTATTAGTTATGCAAAATTATTAAAACACAACCAAACACTGTATAAAATTAATACATGAATAATTTTTATACAACATTTAAACCTACCAACCAAACATTGTATAAAATTAATATATAAATAATTTTTATCCTATTTGAAAATCAAATATGGTATAAAATTAATACACGAACAACCAAGTTATTCATGTATTAACTTGGGCCTTATCTAGTAACCAAATGATCCCTGCACTTTTTACTTGACTCATTTTAATTTTATACTATTTTTAAAAAAGTACTCTTTGTTATTTGTCGTATATTAGTATGAATTTTTATTTTTACTTATTCACTTTAAAATATATAAAAAAATTATTTATTTCTTATAAACATATTTGTATTATATTGAATGTCTATAAAGTATTTGTACTGTAGTGGATATATGTGTTTATATTATAGTGAAAGTCTATTTGTTATAGAAAAGTTAGGAGAAATTATCCGGGTTCTCCATCATTGTATTTCATCCCATCAAGAGAAATAAGAAATTCTCTCCTCTCTTTCTCTACAATATTCTTATTCTTTCTTTATTATTTCATAACATTATTTATATTTTATTCTTCATATTAACTATTCATTCTCCAAATAGTTTTCAAACTTTTTAAAAATGTTAATAACCATGACTATTATAATAAAACATGCACTGCATTCTTCGGTCTATTACGAGCAAATAAAAATGAGCACTATATTATTTAAATTAATCATATTATTATATTTTGAAAATTTGAATTTGACCTTAATACTTTATGTAATTATCGAAGGGAGAAATAATTTTCAAACTCTTTACGATTATTCTTTAATTTTATAATCTTTTTTAATAAGAGATTTTTATTTTCATATAAGAAATTTTTATTTTTATATATATAAAAAATATTTAAAAATTATTTTATTTTATATAATTTATAAAAAAATTATAAAATCTCACTTCCTCTCTTATTTTAAAGTAGAGGGAATATGTGGCGAGAGGTACATCCAACAAAATTATGGAAATCTTTCAATACTCTTTAGACTTTATAAAGTCTTTACATTATGCTTGCGAAATCCATCAATGTCTAACACCATGTTCTCGTATTTAGCTAGTTTATTTATTGATGTGGATTTCCGAATATATATATATATATATATATATATATATATATATATATATATATATATATATATATATTCCACCTTTATTTTCCTTTTAACCCATCAATCAAATTCTCCCTATATAGTACTTCTTTTTACATTTTATTTTTGGTGAATAAGAGATTTTATTTAATGGGGAATTCAACCCTTCACTTCTTTTGAACATATTTCATGAGTAAATATTTTATAAGGTTCATCAATTATGAAAAATTATGTAACAAAATTATTTATTTCTATTTGTATTAGTAAAATTATTCAATGTAATTTTTTTATTATATAAAATCACTCAGATAAATTTGTCATAAAAATATGACATGATAAAATAAATTATTTTTTATGCTACATAGATATGAACTCTATGAATAAAATAATGAGTTTCGTTTAAAATTTCTATTTCCCACTACGCTTCTTATCTGACTTTCTTTTAAATTGGGTTTCAAAAAATTCATCTTACATTCTCCATATATCAACCCAGATGACTCATTTTTCAGCAAATTCAAATTGGACGATATTGCAATTCTACCTTAATGTTTAACGAGGTTAGGCAAAGTCAAACAAGCAACTTCTGATTGTGATTACCCTTTAGCACTAAAATTATTTTCGATATGTCAATTTATATGACATATTTTTTTCTATAAGTAAAAATAATATTAATTTTTTTTTTATTTTTACTAAAATTATTTATAATCATATAAATGATCAAAGAATATTTTAGATCATAATTATACGCGTGTTTTTTATAAATCACATGTGATAATATAGCCATATCACTCATATAAAATGAATTTCAGAAAATTGTGAACATTTCGAGACAAAGTTAAAGATCGTGTACTTTTTGGTCACTAATAAGTTTAGTCCTTAAAAATGTCAAAATCGAACTAGAGTGACTAGTTACATCTCTCTGCCGCCGCTGATTTGCCATTTCTACGTGGTCCATATGGTCCCTGTGGCCAATTCTTGCAGCAGTTATTTCTTTTTCTTTGATGGAGACCATATATTGTATTCTACGAATCAAGTTTAATACATGGATTAATTAAGATAAAGACATGTGTCATATAGGATAAAACATGTTTCATATTCTTCAGAAACACAAGCAATTAGCTTTTTGGAGTAAATATAATTTGACGGAGGAACAAATCTGAACATAAACAAAAGAATCGATAGAAGGAGCAGATAAGGATATAAGCCGACTGGCCATTTTGGAGTCATCATTATATGTTAACTATTTTTTCCATATTAAAATAAATAATGTTTTAGTTTGAGCATATTTTTTAAAAGAATTATTTATTTTTAGATAAAAAAATATAATTTTTATCTACTTATTTCTAATAAATATTTTTAAAATGTAACTCTTTAATATTATTTTAATTATGTAATTTTTTTTTATTTAAATACGAGTAAAATTGAAAGGACATTATTAATGTCTTCTTGATTATGTAAAACATCATTTATTTTTTAAAAAAAAAATCAAAAGGCTAAAATATCTCTTATTTTAAGACGGAGAAGTACATTATTACAAAACACTTCATCCACATTAAAGGCAATTAATGCACAATAATTGTCAGACTTTAAGACCTTAAATATGTTAGGGCCTATTTAAAAGCCAACACACGTATCAAAAAGGATTGTCAAATCACCGGCTAGAAAAATGATCTATCTATTTATAACTTATAATTTTATTTTTAGTATTTCATCAAGCAAGCTTATAATTTAAGGACATCATCACCCAAAATTCAAACAATCAGGATAAATTTTTGGTTACTATCATTTCATTTATGCAATTTATGTTTCATTTTATATATTTGACTAAAGTCAACCTCGTATTCTTTTAGCCTCATTATAAATTCATATATATAAGAGAGCCTTATAAAATAAATTAAATCTCTTTATCTTCGATCACGAAATTTTGAATTAAAGTTTTGAAGATAAAAGAAATTTTTGGTACAAAGTTCTCCGAGCAGATAATATTACATGAGGCGTATTTAATTTAATTAAATAAGTGAGTTTTGAATATTAGATTATTATTATTAAGAAAGAAAAAACTAGGGGGGTGGGGTGGGGGGTGGAGTATGGCCATATAGTGACACTTCATCAGTGCTAAAGCGCTCATCTCACATGGCTCAATTATGTGTAAAATCAACCCAAAAAGCGTAGGTCTAAGAGGTCCCATTCCTTTGTGGAAAATGAAACTCAGAAAATGACAGCCACTCCTTTATTTTCTAGCAACTTTTCATCACATGAGCAGCCACTACTTTGAGTTCCGCTAAGGATGTGTTTGATATTAAAAAAAAAATAAGTGAGTTTTACTCTTTTCTTTTATATTTGATAAGTAAATAAAAAGTATCATATTATGGAAATATGGTCAGGGTAGAGGTGTGGGGCTGGTGTAAATAGGGAGTGGGGGTTCGAGTTGGGAGTGGAGTGTGTTGAAATGTCGGGAAAAAAAATTAATATAAAATATTACTTAAAATATTTTGACAAAAGAAGATATTCATCAAAATATTTACACTGTGTAAATAACTTAACTCCAAATGTTAATATTGAAATCATAAAAAGTTCAGCAACAATTAATTCTAAAAATTATGGCAAATACCTAATTTTACTTTGGTGATACAGGAGAAAATTTGCATATACAAATTTAAAGTCCAGGTGCCTCTCACTTTTAGCTATAGGTCATACTTCTAACTAACAACATATGAAACATTTATTTGCACATTTCGATTGAATTATTAATTTATTTATTTATTTATCCAATCAACGTATTTTAACTCATTCAAATTCAATTTGCTCGATCACTTAACACCCCGAGCAAAAGTAAAGCCTCTGATTTTATGCTCCATATATTTGGGACCTACTGATATTTAGTCAAATCTGGCGGTCAATCAGTTTTTATAGTACTAATAATTGAGAAGGGGGCATGTTTCACGTCCACTTATTATAAAGTTACAATCAGTTAAATAAAACAAAGAGTTTGGTAATGTGTCAGAACTCAAATCATAAGTGGTCGTTTGGTTGGGAACAATTTTGCCCAACATTATAATACCAAATTAAATAGTGATGTGATTTTATTTAATAAGTTGTATTTTTGATTTTTATCGATAAATAATTAGTTTATTAGATTAAAAGTAGAATATACAATGTGTAATATAAAAAATATTTCTGATTCAAACTGATTAAATAAAGATAAATTTATTTTCAATTTTGACATTATCCTTTTTCTAAAATTTTGGGAGAAGAACTTTAGAAAAGGATAAATGTGTAGTTTGCTGTTCTATTTCGAGATTAATAATGTCACGATTGTTATTGCAAATACATTGTGATACAAAAATATTATTATAACTATATTATTACAACAATTTAAAATTATTTATTCTAGAATAAAGATATTATATCAAATATGAAATAAATTTCTTTTACAGTTTCTATCTAAATTATAATTTCTTGTTCCTCCTATCAAACGACTCATAAAAATTTATATAGTATTATTTTCTTTTTAATTTATGTGTCAGAATTTAAATAAGTCAATGAAATTTAAAAAATAAAAAAAATATTCAAATTAGATTATCTCCAAATTTAAATGGTTACTTACCATTCTTCCTGAAATAATTTAAAAAGAAAATGTGGTCCCACCAACTGGAGCAGTGTGACTAAACTTACAATATTTTCTTATATTTTAGTATAAATAAACTATGAGAACGAAACGTGCTTATCAGCACAGAATTTGCGTGGATTCAACGTAATAGGTGAGAACAGTTCCTACTTTCATCGAGTCAAATACGGGTGATATTGGTCATTTTGAGTCTAGATTTGAACAATTTTAAAATATTTCATCGAGTCAAATACGGGTGATATTGTTCGTTTTGAGTCTAGATTTGAACAATTTTAAAATATTATTTAAGGCTTACTTTTTTGTTTATTCAACATCTTTTTCATATTTTATCAACGTGAAATTCATCTTGTATGTTATATAAATTCTTCTTAGCGGCTCATCGTCTTTTTTAAAATTTGCCTCATCGTCATTTAAGATTATATGCGGAATAACTCTGATATCATATGTAGCAATGCAGTCCATTAGTAATATTATTTGCTTTAAATGTAAACACACACGATTTTAAAATAAATCATTAAATAATAAGATTTGCTTCTTTATATACGTAATATTTTGCATTTTGTTAATGAGAGATTCGCCTGGAATACTACCGATACACATCTAAATGGGGGCATTATTTTATCACTTTATTCTATTTAGCAACACTATTTATGCAATTATTATTGGGGCATCTTTTTATCATTGATAAGCAATATTACAATTCCTTTCAATCCACTTTATTCTATTCAGCAACACTATTTATGCAATTATTATTATTATTATTATAATTAGGCCTTTCAGGTCTTGAGAAGGTGACATTCTTGTGTGTGAAGCTTAAAAATGAGAAAGTATAAGCAAAATGGAGCGATACGTGTAAAAGGTGATTGGACATTATGGATTTGTTTTATCGAACAATTCGATGCAAAGTTAAACATGATAAATTAAAAAATGGAAAGATTCATTCGGTTGCAAATATAGAAATATGTTTAATCACATATTTCTTTGTATATATATGATTAAACATATTTCTAGTCAATTAAGATGTTGATTTTTCTAACTTACATCTTTCAAGAGAGACAAAAGATAACGTACTGTACTTTTAGTAAAAACTGTTGGCATGTTCTTTACATCAAATCCATTAACTCAAGATGCATTTTTGAAAATAAACTTTACGTATTATCACTTTAATATTTTTTTTTATAAAAATTTGATGTAGAAACAAAGCGATGCAGATAAGTATTTTTGCTTGTGGTTAATTTTATTCTAATTACTCTCTCCATTCATTTTTATTTATTCATTTTAAATTTTTCATGCTAATTAAAAAATAATAATTAATTTAAATATTTTATCATAATATTAATATTAATTAAAATTTAATCATAAATTTTAAAAAATAATTTAAATAATAAATAATTAATATTAAAATTAAAATATTAAAAAAACAAATTTTCTCTCAATATGTTAAATGAGAAATAAAAATAAAAATATATTTTAAATATAATAAACAAATAAAAATAAATGGACGGAGTGTTGGAGAAATGAGGGCCTGTACAAACCCTGCGCCCCCGCCGCACACAATTAAACTAAACAAAAAAAAAAAAAAAGACATCGCAAAGGAGAGAGTAGGGGCGAGCATGGTATGGTATAGTATGGTATGATACGACATTTAAAATTTTAGTATGCTAATTTTGATTTTTGAAAATATTATATAATTATTATATTAAATTAATTTGGTATAATTTGGTATTTTAGAGTTTGATTTTCGCATTTTGGGATATGGTAAATCAGTAACCACTATCGACTTTGACTTACATATACTCGATAATAGGGAATTATAATTTTGGATTTTAAAAATTGTCACAATTATATCATACTGACATCTTACATTGTAAATATATTAAAAAGAAAGTATAAATAATTTCCTTCGTGAATCTATTTCACACACACAAAAATATTTTAATCAAGATAGAGTAGCTAAAGTTCCGATGTCTAAATAACTAGTTTTATACTAATACTATTTTATATATTTTTTAGTATTATAATAATAATTGTATGAATTATATATGTATCTATATACTTCGGTATGATATTCGATATTTCAGTATTTTTTTATAAATACCAAATGCTAAAGTATTCTTAAAACCATATCAAATACCATACTACATACTATAATGTCATAATCATGATATTAAAAATTTTGATTTTCGATATGATATTCGATATACATCATATCATGCCCATCCCTAAGTGAGAGTATTATAATAGTGTGGTTGCTTATTATTAAATTAAATTGATTTTATGTTATTAGATCTAGAGGTGAATGCGGCCTTTCGATGCTGGGTTTATGAATCCATATTTTTGACTTGGTGCATAAGTAAAATTTTGTTAAAATTAAAATACACACATATATATAAATTTATAATTTTAAACGCATTATAAATTTAAAGTAAAAAATTTTGAAAATTTAATATAAAATTTATATTTTTAATTGGTCTCTCATTAAATTATCAATAAAAATGAGAATGATAATATATAAAATAAATATAAATTTATAATTCTAAGAATATTAAAAATATTTAATTTTATAAAAAAATTAAATTTTAAATTTATCTCTCATTAAATTATCAACAAAAATGAGACCAATACATAAAGTACTCCAAGGCCTCGAGGATGGACCCAAGTACCCAATTGTTATTTTCGTTTGGTTAGATCACATTTTGCATAAAGAAATTATTTCCTAATCCTTTATATTAAAAAATTTATTTTACGATCTTTCTTTTATAAAAAAATTTAATTTTTTAAAATTTAAATTATAAAAAAGTAAGAGGTCTCAGTTCCTCTCTTTTGCACCATTTCAAATATAAGGATGAAAAAGAAGTCTTACCTAATATGGTAGGTGTAAGTTTATTAGTCTAAGGCGTTTGATTAAAGGGATAAAATAATAATTCTTTTTATTTTATGTTTGATTTAAAGTTTTGATTTTAATATAGTACGTCATTTCAAAATTTATTTATAACGTAATTTTGATATTATTTTTATAACACATGTGACTCTTGCCAAAATCCTTTAAGATGATTAATGTTAAAATTCAAAATAAGAATTTATCTAACTTATAAAATCAAAAAACACATATTTTCTATTATATTTGTAAATTTCATTTTAAATTTAATAAATTAAGCATCTAAAGATATATTTATTAACTAAGCATCTAAAAATATATTTATTAACTAATTTTAAGATTATTTAATTTTCGTATTATATAATTGCAACAGCACAACTTAAGGTAATAAATGTATAGGATCTTGTAGTAGTAATAAAACATATTATAATTATATTTTTTTCAAAACTTTCTATCAGACCTGTTAAAGTTAACTTATAATATATTATATATTAACTTATAATATATATATATATATATATATATATATATATATATGATTAAAAAGAGTAAATTGTGAATTCGACAAAATATTTATATAAAAATTTATGTAGCAAATATTTAAACGGAACTCAGCACCGGCTTAACAAGTCTTACCCGAGCCAAAGCATATCCGGTCGGAAAAATTTACTCGTACTTGATATATATGCTAATTTCTATTTTATTATACATTAGTCAAAAGTTAAGTTTATATATATATTGATTAACTATAATTTAATAATAAGAGTGTAAGTTAAGAAATATATAAATATCAAGGGTAAAGAAATTTTTATTCCACCAGGCGAGGCAATTCTTTACCCTTTTCTTTCTAATTCAATATTTTATTTAAAGGATATGTTCTCAATTATCGCTCACGTGAATCCTTTTTAACTTTTTTTTTTTAAATTTATGGAGCACTAAACAATTAGGAATAAACAAAAGTGGAAGTATGCTGTCTTAACGGCGTCACTGCGAAGATCCAAAATGAATATAATAATAATAATAATAATAATAATAATAATAATAATAATATTTAATGACTCGTCAAAATCTAGAAGAATCGATGAGAAAGAATACATTTACAGGAGATCGATCGAATCCATCAAAAAACTATAATTAAATCACAATGCTCAAAGGATCTTTAAATTTATGTGAGTATTTTATTTTATTAGTTAAATAAACAAAAAGAGGACTTTGATTCTATGATTTTCAAAGAGAAATAAAATATTGCAATTTATACAACTAATAATTTACTGTAGCATTGTTGACATACATTGTACCCAATGGAGGTGTCAAAGCCATATACAATATAGAATATTAGAATAAACTAAATAATTCGATTCAAATAAAATAAAAGTGAGACACACTAGCAATAATTAAAATTATGAGTATTAGTTGGTAGCAGTTACTTGATCATTGTCCTTAACTAGCAAATAATTTTGTCACTTACCCCCTGAATGTAACATAATTAATTGAATAATAAGATATAGTGATGACTCATGGTTTAGAAAAAACTCTTTTTAACAGTGGTTGGATTTACAGATAAAGTTATTTTGAAATTATAATTTTAAAATTAATTTTATTTCATTTGGAAGATAAAATAAAATAATATTAAATTGGCTGAAATTAGATGGGATATCTAATTTAAGGCCAAAATTAAATTTATATTATATTTGGGCTAAATTTATACCTTCAATCAAATAAAATATAAATTTAATCTCAATCTTAACCCTGAGATATTTCACCTTATCCCACATACCAAACACATGAACAAATATTTTTCTGAATATACCTTTTTTGTGATCGAGAAATAATGAATCTGCCTCTTTATCTTCCTCCACTTAAATATCAAACTTAGTTTGCATTCTTGTTACCTAACCTTTGTAACTTGAACGAAGCGTTAACGGCTATTTTCCTGAATATACTACTCTCAGCCTTTTTTCTTCAAAATAAATGTAAATATTAAGAGTCTATTTGAATAAGCTAACAATTTATGGCTTATAAACATAAGTTATAAGTAGAAATCTTAATGAACTTATTCAAATACTATAAAAATATTTAAAAATTATTTTAACTTAAAAACACTTAAAATAAGTCAATTCAAATTGACTCTAAATAACAATATTCCTTCCCTGTTTTAGAAAGACAAAAAAATATTAATCATGCTAGCAACCTTTTGCAATGCTACATTAAAATAAAATAAAAAAAGAAAGAAGAGGGAGATGTGCAGAACATGGAGTGTCTTACATTACACAGATTAAGATATATAAGATGATGTTAGGATGCGGCGAACGGACAAAATTGCCAAATTGGAATGGCAGTAAGAGATTACTCTTGTTTAATTTAAAAACCATTTGGTAGGTGACGATATTTAGTAGAATTATTGTATTTATTTATACTGATTAAAATCCAGGTCCAGCCTGCTGATAAGCCTACCCCAAGTTGCAGTATGGAGAAATTATTAATTAGATAATGCGAACATGTCTTCGGAACTTAGAAATCATGCAGCTCACTGTGCATATCTCGATTAATTTTATAAAATATTTATTATTTTTTATTTATTTAAATAAATTTATTTACCAAAATTGAATAAATAGAAAAAAATTATTTCCACTCAGATTTCATTGATATTTTTTAGTGCTAATTAGTACTCCTTCTTTTTAAAATAAGTGTTGTTTCAATTTATTTCTTGCCCATTATTAGATGTTTTTTGAGAATTAAACACTATTAAAAAATAATTCTTTAATATAAGAAAATAATTGGAAACAAGTACTATACTATTTTTTCTCTTGAATTCTTAAAACAACAATTAATTTTTTTATTAAAGCAATACTTATTTTGAAAGAAAAAAAGTATCACTTCCAATTTATTATTTAACCACGAAGTTTATAATATATAGGTGTTATGAGTACGTTCCCATTAGAATAATAATTAAATGATAAATCAAAATAAGACTGAGGATCATCATGAAAGATTAAATGCAGAATGAAAACAAACTTAATTTAGCCGCGTCAACATAGGTTAGCAATAGTTTAAAGGAGAATTAGAGAGACGTGAAGAAGATTGAGAGACAGAGAAAAAAGAATTTGATTAAGTAGTAAAAAGGGAAAAAGTGTCTTTTGGGTCATTTTTAAAGAGTTGAAGGAGAAAAAGTTAGTCCTTCCTGATTCCAAAGGTCGGTCATTGTTACCTGTGTTGGAAGTGAAGAGTCAGAAAGAAACTTTTCTTTTATACTCTCGAGTTGCTGCACGCATATGCCAAAAGGCCAAATTTCTTCTTCTTTTTTTTTTTTTTTTCTGATAGTACTTTACTTATTACGTTACTGCTCCTACTCTACTTCCACCTTCATGTCTTTAAGACACCCTTGTCATATAATACAGAATTTGGATATAACCAAAAAAGTACCAAATTTGAGTAATATATTTGCAGAGAAAGCAAATAGTATGTTTGGTGCAGGTAGGATTTTAATTTATTTCTTTTCCAACTAAAGCTCATCTCCTCCCCCAGTGTCAAATTCCCTAATTAAAAGAAAAAATGGACAGCCCGGTACATAAAGCCTTCCTAGTATGTTTACAAAATTTCTACTAGTACAGTTAAGGATTTGACTCCAATATAACAGTTGAATTTCATGAAGAAATAAGGATAAAGTAAAAGGGACGTAATTCCAACCATCGCCAGTGATGCAAATTGGAACAAGAAAACAGTGCCTAACCTAAGCAGTCGGCGAGAGCAGGACCCATTTCACTCGATGTTGGGTCCTAAATTAAACTGTCCTCCCATCATATGTCCAGTCTTGAGCATGAGGTGAGATGTTGAAGAATGAAAATAATCTCACATCAATGGTTAATGAGATAGGGTGGTCATACACCTGAGATCCATTTTTTTAGATTATAGCCCTTGGAGTGTGGCTCTTTCTCGGACCATGTGTGAATGCTTCGTGCACAAAACAATTTTTTGATGTGAGGAATTAAGCAGGAAGGTTTTATTCTCCTTAGACATTAGAGTCTCTAAGCACTATAACATAGCCACAAATCTTAACACTTGGTCTGGTTTACAGAAGAGGGAGCTGGAGGTTTTATTTTCCTTGGGCAAGAGGTTGATAATTTACTTCTGATTATTTGTTGGAATTGGAAGCAAAGTAACTTTACATGCCTCCCCTTCTTACATAGTTTTTCGTTGGATTCTAATATATTGATGTGAATGAATAGCAATATATGGTAGAAGAGAAGGTTCCGTTAGAACAACTATTTATTTCAGTTCAAGGTTCCTCATCTCTATAGAAAACGGGAGGTGTAGGGAGAAATGACAAGATATTTGGAACATAAACCGCAACTGCAGACAAAACGACACAAAATTCATCACCTAAATCTCAAGGAAAGCCTGGAGCGATCCTGTCGATAACACGTTCATTTAACACTATGATTTTACTAGGGGAGGTTGAGACTTGGGGAGTAAAAAAAGCAGATCAAGTTGGGGCTTTTTGGACAATATTCATAGTAATGCTTACTGGAAAAGTCCACTTCAGTGAATTACTACTGTCGCTATGGATTGGGCCACTAAAGGCCTGCTACCTTCAGCTGGGACCTCTAAGTTTTTAGAAGATACTGTAGAACTAATCCAACTAGTATCCGTTTAGCCCAATAGAAAATCTTGTTTCCTTTTCTACACCATCTCAATATGTTGTTCAGTATAAATAAATGAGAAAATTACATAATTAAGCAGATTTTACTATATAGTTACATTATATAACAAAACTTTAAAAAATTTATTAAAAAAATAGCAAAATAATTACAGAAATAGCTAATTATCATTTTTTTAAACAATTACTATTGTATCAAATTTTATATGTTCTCTTTTCAATTTACTGTGTTCTCTCTCCAATTAATTCCTTTTTTCTCTCATTGTAACTGCCCAAAAATTTCTCTCTCAAATCTCTCAAAATTTCATCCGATCTTCTTTTGAAAACTGCTTCTTCTTTGTCTGTTTTCCCGTGAAATCCTACGGCAAGTTTCCTTCAGCTCTCTCTTTCTCTATCTCTCTCTCTAACTCTCAAATCAAACTGCATAATTTATGACATGGGGTTGTCATCAACATCTAAAATTGTATAGAGAAATAGTATCCCAAGAATTATTTTTCATGAAACTTGCTGTTTCATTTTTTTACAAAATATTTTCCTTCAAGATTCTTGAAAATTTAACCTCGAACTGATACACCATTGCTACAGGCTTTGTTTTCATATTAATGACACGTACAATCGATAATAGACTGATTAAGAATGATATAGACAATGTTCATCTTGTATTTGAGTTACAACATTTTATGGTACAAATTTTATTTTTATATTAATGATACAATATATCAGTCTCTTCTCTTTTTTTTTTGTGGATACAACCAACTACTTGAATAATATCGCTTTCATATTAATGATACAATACTAAATGTATCAATCGAAATAGATTGATACACAAAGAACTATTTTAATTTATTTCTGATACATATATACATTGAACACATTATAATAGTATTATTTTGTATCAATTTTAAAAATGGCAGTTGGTGTTTTAATGATACTTGTGATATATATGAAACATACCCAATAAAATATTTTTCAATCTTTTCTGATACATGCATAAGTATCAATTTAATTTTTACAATACAAAAATGATACATGGTGACATGTTTGTGTATTAATGATTCATCCATAAACAAGGATATACTTTTCAAACGATAGTGACGATGATACACCAAAAAAAAAGTTTTACAAAACCCACAACAACGATACACCCAAAAAAAAATCTCTTCAGTATCTGCGTCTTTTTGAAAATGATAATTTTTTCAGATATGGATTAATTATTTCAACTTTTTCATAAATAGCGATGATACACCAAAAAATAAAATACTTTCTCCCCAAGATTTGCGCCTTTTTTAAGGAGATAATCTTTTCTGATATTGATTAATTGTTTTAAATTTTTTAGATATGGTAGAAAAAGAAAAGATCGAAATCAATTGGAGAATCAATTTCCCAAAATCACACTGAAATGTTAATTACTTAATAATAGCACAATTATAGGAAGTTAGTTAGGGTTCAAAGTTTAGATACACTAATCATGCTTTTCTGTAAATTGTATCAAAAAGGAAAAAAAACTACTATTTTATGTAAATAAGATAAATCATGCTATTTTCAGTAATTATTTTACTAGTGCTAAATATGAAAATTGCTCTAAATAAATTAATACATCATCTGTCACTCAAACTTGAGAGCAAATTTCATTCAGATACTTGAACTACAATTTATTCCAATTTAACACTTAAACACATGATAAAGTGTTCCTATTAGATATTTTTAATTCAAATTTTGAAACTTTTTTTGTGCATATTCTCAAATGCCCATTACACAAATAAATTAATCACTTAAAATATGTCACCTCATTTTAGTATTATACACATCATCCTCAATTGAAACATGCCTAATCTACGTAATGAATATTTGAGATCGTACACAAAATTTTTTCCAAAATTTAAACTAAATGTGTATAGTAAGAACACTTTATCGTGTGTTCATTCATAAACTTAATTGAAACAAATTGTAGTTTGAGTTAATTGAATAAAATTTGCTGGCAAGGTTGACTAATTATCTATGTGTTAAGCCTTTCATATAACTCAAAATTATGAGAGACCCAATTTTACTCCTTCCAATACTACTATTTCTCATGAATTGATTGCATGTATGCTCATTAAACTTTATTCCACTCGAACAATTAAAGTCGCAAAACTATTGTTTGCCCCCACTAAGGTAACTAAACTTTACTCAACTACCTATCAAGGTAAATTTAGTTAAGTGTCTCAAAATGCTTGTTCTCTTTTTCCGTTTGTATTGTCTAAAAATTATCCACAATTTTCTTTCAAAAAGTTTTAATACACTTTTAAAAAGTACAGAAATTGCGTAGGTACTCATTTACTCTTGTTAATATACCCTTCAAGGTTTCAATTCCACAACGCAAAAGATAAGATTATCACATTGGCATGGAAATTACTAATTCTCTGGTGTTTAAATTGAGGCACACAATTATGGAAGAAGCCAAAGTACTAAACGGTAAAGAATAGTTAGAAAAGAAAGGAAGGATTCACATGAAAAACCAACTAGTGTAGTGAGTTTAGGAAAAGATGAATAATCATTTCAGCATCCTCCTAAATCTTATGAGCGAACAAGTAAGAAACAATAACCATGGCCTTTTTGATAATCTATTCATTCCCGATGCGGTTTCCTAAATATAAGCAACTTCTCATAAATAATAGATATATTTGCTCATAATGCAAAAACATAACAAAACAGTTGAAAGACAAAAATAACAAAGTAGAGCAGATATACATCAAGAGTGTGATTTGTTCCAGCAATGCTTTTAAATTTGCTGTGTGAGGGAGAGGGATGAAATCATTTGTCAATCATGGCATGGGGCAACTATGAGGTGAGCAGGGCAGCACAAGAAGAAAGCAACCATAAATTTCCGAAATGAAAAGAAACCAGAGGGTACAACCTATGTCAGCATAAAAGGTTATAAGTCCAAATGAATTCATTCACACCTGATTGAAAAGTGGAGTTCCTTCTGTCATCAGAGGAAAACCAGAAAGAATTATCACTCTCTTCAAAATAATCAGCGGGGAAGCACCTCTTTCAAGTTGAGTAGACTAGATTCCAGCACAGAAAAATATACTGCAGTGATGTTGCTTCAGCATCGAATCCACTAGATTTCAGTGTCAAAAAGACGGATAGTGACAGTTGAAACCATTCTACGAGCAAAAGGAATATAACTTAAACTGTACCTGAAACCAGACAATAGCAGCAAAATAGTGAGGACAACCCTGGTTGGTCCTTGGGAAGTTTCAAACAAATCATTTTCTCAACAATTCTTGTCTCAATTCTCAGTTTCTTTTATTTACAGAAAATGTTTAATGTGCATATATCTGTTAACATGAAAAAATTCCCTCTTAAAGATCACTTTCTTTAAGTGTATTGGAATCACGTAGCAAGCTAACACCACTTTTGTCTTAAGTAGGACCTACAAAATCAAGTTAGTGAAATATACTGTATAAGGATGTGTGTGCAGAGGAAGAGGAGCGAGGGGCCGTTATGTGAAATGGGTGCCAGTGTACTGGACGCATATGAGAGGGGGTGGAAAAAAAAGAAATTGTTCTTCTCTGGTTGAAGCAACTTCACTACCAGAAGGGTTTGGGCATCAGTGGTTGAATACAGCGGGTGAGTTAGTTTGAACTACCAAAATTAGCTGATTCAACCCTTATACTAATCAATTCTATGCTGGGATTGTTTAATTATGCTTGCTAATGGTGATTTTGGATAAAGATGAAATAGTAGGGACCAGTGTAGCCAGCCAAGAGTTGTTATGTCTTATCTTTTTTGGGTTTCAAATGATAGATATTGGGGAAGATGTCTTAGGATTGTTTTGCTTTTTGTCAAAATCTTTTCTGAAACGTAATATCTTTTGGATATAGTTTTAAAAAAGGAGGGGAAAAGGAGGAGATACTTTCACTTGTTTGGAAACAATAAAGTAGGCATCTTCTCCTGCGGACAGAAGCGGTCGCATCTTTATGGAGGACTCAAATAGGTGCATGTTTTGGTCCCCATGAAACAAGTTCTTGAGGAAGCAATCTCTGTTCACACAAACCACTGCAGAAATGTGGCTCAAAGCAAGGTTTATCTTCTCTTTGCTACTAACTTGCATGTGGCATGTTCCACTGAAACAGTTCCTCCCCGTTATATTTCCATTATCACTACCCTCTCACTATTTGCGCATTATCTCTTTGGTCAAAAGCAACATTTAGGAATTGGTGAAAATCAAAAGATGGAAGACATCGAGATTCCTGAGAACTCTGAGTAATTAAAAGAAAGAGAAAAAAATAGAGTGGAGAATATGCAACTATACAGACTAGAAGTGCTGAGTTTTCCTGAACTATCTATTCCATGAGTAGGCAAAAAGAAAAGCTTGTGTTAAGCATATCATTTTTTAGCATGATTTGATCCATCAATGGAAACTATATGAGATAGCCTCGGTCGTATCTTCGGAACAACCAGAACAGGAACAGTGGACGTAAGCAAAGGAAAAGATCGACCGTTAAGAAGAAGGATATTACCAAAGGCAATTCCCAAACAAAAGTATGTGGCAAAGAATGAATTGATAGAGGTATCAATTTCTTATTTTGTAAAGAAGATGTTGAAGCAAAATAGCTAATTACCTCTCCAACTATCTCTCCATTAGGCAGGATTTTAGTGGCCCAAGCACTTAGTTGCTGAGGCGAAACCGGGCCGGAGTTTAACTGAAATAAAGCGGAATCACAAGGCGGGAGCTCAGCCGGTAATGAAACTAAAGCTTGACATGTCTTAACTTCTTTCTTTCCAATTTGAAAAGGGAATTATTAAGTATGATTATGTACTGCAAATAAACAGGTTAGCGAAGGATAACCACCACCAGCAGTACAATGAAATCTGATAAAAGGAGTAGGTAGTCCTTAAAACTAGGGCTGCTGTCTCTGTTGGTTTAATTCGCCACTAGGTGGAAACAGAACATCGACTCACAATTGCGGCTTCATTACCTATGTCGAATGCATTAAGCTTTCAATTCTGCACAAATGTAGGTGGGTGCCGGCCTTTTGCCCATCTAGGCATCTACCACACTACCTTGTTCACATCGAGTCAGACAAGAGAGACTCTTTAAAGTTAACAGAAGCAATTCCTTTCTCGCCCTTTCTAATGTCCTAGCTTCAAAGTCTTACCATCTCTTTGCAGCTTCCACAGAAAGATTGGTCACTTTCTTTTTCTTCCATTTTTGGATTAGTCTCTTAACTCAAATTCTCTCTAAAACGGTACAACAGATGGCACAGCACTGCCTACGCATTAATTAGCTTCTGCCGTAGTCTCTGGCATTGATTTGATTAAAGGAAAGGTAAAGCCTTCAGTTCAATCTTTGAATCTAAGTTCACGTAGTTAGTTGAGGAAAACTGAGAAAATGATGAGAGTAGTTTTTGTTTCCAAATATAGTGCATGTGCATAATGAACTAACCAGATTTTAGTGATATTTTTTTCAGTAAGTCAGAGTCTAATAATGAACATTCCTTACGAAATCACTGAGAATACCTCAATCTTCAACAAGTTGAAAGCTGAAATTGAAAATTAACCGATCAATCTGAATACTTATGATTTACTGGCATGTACTAAGAAAACCTGATCATGGAAACTCAACATTGTTAAGCAGCAAGTCTAACCATCTATATCTCCAGTTTCCCATTCATCAACAACAGGTGGCCTGGACAGCCTCAACCATTCAAACAGCGGGAAGAAACCCGCCCATGTCCTCCCTTTTGACATGTAAATGCTCCTAATATACCAATCCCATTATCTCTATTCTCTTACCTATTTCAGCATAAAAACCACACGACCTATGGGGGCCAAGAAATCACAGATGGAGACCCTTTTTAACACTTCCAAATAATAACTAATGGAAGGTTTAGGCACCAAAAGTTGCTGAAAGAACATGTATAAAATGATTGAAACGATAAAATCAAGTATACTAAGTGTAAAGTGGTGAGGTAACTTCAACAGAGAGGTTGAGCAGATCCGAATGGCACCTTTGCATTACTTGATGCATGCTTTCACATACCTCATGTACTACTATGACCATGATGAGATATTCTTAAGAACAATCAAGTTTTTAATGATACTTTTGACCAAATTTGGTCGGCAAGCAACCAAGAAAGGTCTATAAACCACAAATAAGACAACTTTTTCCTTAATTCCTTATTGTAATTTCTGCAATTAAATTTTGAATTTCAACCTTACATTTAAGATAGAAACGCATAGCTTTATCCTTACACTAGAACCCTGTGATCTCCTTTCCTCCTTTTGGGCTAAAATGTAACTTATAAGGTTAAAAAGGATGTAGATTGTAGAAAGAGAGTACATGCAAGAAAAACTACGCTAGATAGATATGGAGTAAAGCAACTGACCAGATAAGTGCACAGATCTCGCATATGATTGCAAGTAGTGTCAAAATCTTACTGTGGATCTGCAGAAATACATAAAATAAATAAACAGAAGAAAGATTGTACTTCAGATAACGATGATCAGTACACGTAACATAACAAGGTATAGTGAATAGTGATATATATCTTTGATACAGAGAGAAGTTGGACCATGGAAGCAGCAACAAGGCAGTAAAAGGGACATAAATGTTTTACATCACACAGCAAGAAAATAATATGCTTTTCGGGGCAAATTTTCAACATTGCCGCCTTAAAACTACTATTAAGCAAAATTTATCTTTGGTAAGTCAGTCATCTTTCCTCATATAGAGAGGGTTGCTTGTCAAACTGGCCATAAAAAATAATAATAATAATAATAACCGTAATATCTTTCTACCCTAAAGCAGAAAGGAGAGGAGGGATGACCATTACTTTAGTTGATCTCTTATCAATCTAAGTAAAAAGGATATTGGGATGCAGAATGAATTCTTCCTTGCATTGGATTATTAACAACACTACATTTACCTATAACTACAACTCCTCGTAGAAAGGAACTGCTACAAGATAGCCTTCACCTTGGGAAGGAGACTAGGCAAGGAAGAAGACAACTCTGGTGCAATGTATGAGTTATCGCATTGTCTTCCTTCAAAAAGAAGGAGAGCAGCTGATTTGCAACATGTCCAAAAATGATGAGTGCAAATAAAAGAAAAGAGTAAAGGACTTTCCTACTATATCAGAGGAAGTGAACTCTAATATATAATCCATTTTATGTTACTAATTTAGCACTATTGTTTAGGAAGAGGATCAATCTAATAGATAATCCATTGTATAGCACAGACACTTACCAAGAGTGCACAAATGAGAGCTAAAACAACACATCCCACATAAATGGATGTAGCATAGATACGAACAGGATCCATCATCATTGATAGTTGCTGCATAGGTCCAATGAGAAAAGCTGTGCTGCAGTGAGAATATCCAAGTTCAGAACACAGAAAGTGTAAGATGAATGAAATTCAAATGCATGGCTTATATCCAACAACATAAATCTATCCCCGATACTAAAAGAACTAGTTATACTTGAAGAATTGGAAATATTTTGAGCAACTCTGTGCAAAAGCAATTTGCGGGTATTGGTTTGAGAGCCGCATTTCTATCTCTAAGCCCAACCTTCTAGCAACTAGACATAGGGATGAACGGGCTGGAAATGAGAGGAAACAAAGGAAAAGGAAACACGAGAAATGAAAGGAAAAAATGGAGAAAGGAGTCATATTTTGACTTTAAAATGCACTTATTCTTCCTCTTTCCTTCCCTTCATTTTGTTTCCTTCAAAAAAATATATCCCGTGAGAGTTCATTTTTCACAATTCAGAGTAGAAATACAAGCGACTCTTTAACAATTTTAAAATGGCGACAACCAACTGTATGGTTAATCAGTTCTAAGTTCTAACAATTCAAAGTTCCATATTTCTGTACACAAGCAGACTGTGGCATACCTTCCAATGGCCAACATGTTGCCGAAAGTAAATAGCAGGGCAAACTTGATGGGCTTGATGAACACAATCATTGACTGCGGGCAAAAATTAAAATAAAGGGCAAACAATAATCAGCTGAAGAAATTGTTGTCAAAAAACGCAGTTTTCAAACAACTAATAGTTTGATTACAGACACTTGAGTAGGTGGTCATACCAGGAACATACAAATCAAGCCGGCGAGCAGACAGGCCGCGAAACCATAGACTCTCTGTTCAATCAAATTCAAATTCACGATAAATCAACTTGGGGTTGGAGGCGGATTGGATGTTGTCCATGGGCAGTGAAATTCTGAGGAAAACAATTGAGTGGTACCTGTAAAGGGGAAAGGGAGCAGAGCCCTTCTTGGTCACCAAACAGATTATCTTGCTGTTCTTCATTGTCCCCCAAAATGGATTCGCTTAGCTTCCACATTTTGTTGAGACTTGGGGTTCAGTCAACGGATCATCAATGCCTGACAAATTACAATCTACCAGATGAAGGTCACAGAAAAAGGTAGCACTTTGGTGGATTAACTTGAGAAATCTCAATAAATTAGCGCAATAATCATCAAATGAGCAGAATGATGAATCCTTCAAAAAGAATTTGATATATTTTAGTGCAATTAAAAGATACAGGTTTCACTTTTTCAAGCGCCCGTTTGGCATGCCAATAGATATCATTTTAAATGATAAATATGAAATCACATTAGATAAGAGTAAAAATTTTATTTAGATATGCAATTTAGAATTTTTAAGTTATATTTTTTTATGAAAAAAAGTTTTCATATGTCATTGAACTTTAAAAAAAGGTTCACTATGTCATTCGTTAATAGTTAGACTCATTTATATTATTGTCGTTATTCAAAGAAGTCATCCATGCCATTACTTTTTAACAGATCGAATATTTGATTTTTTTAATACCATATTATACACGTGACAATATTTAAATGGATCACGTCACTTAAAAATCTACCTATTAAACAACTTAAAACTACCCAACTCATGCCCAAAAAAATCCATCCACTTTTTAACCCGACTCATTATCCCTTTAATTTAATTGACTCTGATTTTTCTGTTCAACTCAAGTCTCTCTCTATATATGGTTTTGCTTGAAAGATGAAAATTTTTGTTATATGAGTTATTTCTTAAGATTATTGGCTCTATCATCTCAGAAATAAGTAAGTTATTCATTTCTTTACTTCTTTTTTTGTTGGCTCATCTTTGCTATGGATACGTTGTGTCTTCATTATTATTTTTTTGAATTTTATATAGATATACGCAAAACAGAGGAGTAGAGACCTTAAAGATTTAATTTTTTTTTGGAGTAATTTTTAAGATTGAGTTTTCTTATCATATACTACTCTTTAAGGGTATGCAGATATATGCAAAAGAGAGCACCAGAAAACCTTAAAGATTGGATTTTTATTTTGTGAGTAGTTTTCAATATTAAATTTTTTAAAAGGATATATATGCAAAAGAGAGCACAAGCCTTAAAGATTGAATTTTTATCTGTGGGTAATTTTCAATATTAGATTTTCTTATCATATATTCTAAAAGACAGCACTAGAAACCTTAAAATTTGAATTTTTTATTTTATGGGTAGTTGTCAGGATTGGATTTTTAAAGGTATATTTTGCGGAAGAGAGCACCAAAAACCTTAAAGATTGAATTTTTAATTCGGGGTAATTTTTCGAGATTGTATTTTTATTTATCATATAAGCTTTTTAATCGACTGAATTAGCTTAGTGGGTTGTGAAAAAGATTAATGGGAAAGAAGAAAGTTGTGAAGAAGACAAAGGAGTTATCGGTAGCAATAGCAGAATCATCAGCAATGAGGGGAGATTCCCAACAACAACAACAAATTACTCCTAGGAAAAGAGGAAGATTCAAGGAAGATCCGAATAAGGGGGATATTTTTGACGGTGGGAGAAAGAAAGGTGAGAAGATCTAAGGTTAAATTAGGGATAACGGGTCGGGTTAAAAAGTGGATGGGTTTTTCCGGGCATGGGTCGGATAGTTTTAGACTATTTAATGGTGGATTTTTAAGTGACGTGGCCCATTTAAATATTGTCACGTGTATAATTCGGTATTAAAAAACTAGGTATTACTTCTGTTAAAAAATAATGGCATGGATGACCCCTTTGAGTAACGGCAGTGGCATAAATGAGCCTAACTATTAACAGATGGCATAGATGAACCTTTTCCTAAAGTTCGATGGCATATCTGAGTTTTTTCCTTTTTTTTATTGACAAACACAAAAAAAAAAATAGGTTGTAAAACTGTCAAAAAATTTTTAATTCATATGCAGTCCTACCAAATAAGTAAATATTCATAATAAAGTACAATACACTACACAGAGTCATTCTAAAAAAATTACAACATTTATTGATTTAACTTTAGTTCAATAAAGAGTAAAACTGAACATGAGTTGAAATGTACTATTCTTTAATATAATTTCTCCACATAGTACGGACAATCTCCTCATGTTGAGCATGCATTTCTCGATTAGATGACCGAGAAGACAAATCAACATTGTTACTTTGAGCCATTTGTTGGTATATATAAAATAATGGGTATTCTTTTACAAAATATAAATTTGTGGATCAAATTTTGTGTTTAGAAAAGTTCATTTTGTGATTTGAAATTTCAAATCAAGGTTTTTAGAAAATTTGAGATTTCATCTCATGAATTCAAATCGCAAAATGAAATCGCATGTACAAATGCCTACTTAGTAGATGCACTCAATTTTATTTTATTTTTAATGAAAAAAATATATCTTATGTTTTTGAGATCTACGCTTAAAATATCATAATTCTCAAATCATTTCTATCACACCCCACCTTGGGAGGCATGACTGGCACCTGGTGCCCTACTAGGATCTGAACTGACTTAATTAGGCCTATGCATTCCTGGTGCAGGCCTACTTTCCAAATCAAGAAAACAACGGGCTATATCTCGATTGTAAATACAACCTCCGGCCGACGAGGCCTTATAGCCACCTGTAAAAGAAAACAGCTAACCAGAAATAGGCAATATCAGGGAATCCTATGCGGGCTGACAAGACCACCATGATGTCTAGTTATGACTGTCAAGTAAAACCGGTGCTAAACTAAACTATGACCGACAAGGTCGTTGATCTGTCAGCTAAACAAGGCCCCACACGATCAACCTAAAGCACACATGGGCCCCGCATGGCCAATAACAGCTAACCACAGGGAAATAGGAACAATCTACAAGCCTCTAGGAATAATATGATGGTCGGGATAGGGCCCTGACCTACCCATGAACTGTATAATCAAAAGAAGAAGTAACCTTCTATCTACAAGCTCCAGAAGAAAGGAGCTAACTGCTCTGGTGATGCTGGTTGAAAACGACGACGGACTTATTTCTTGTCTATCCGTACCTGCAGGCAAGTAATGCAGCACCCCAGAAAGGGCGTCAGTACAATATGTACTGAATACGTAAAGGCGATAACTGTAAATGACTGAAATAAAGAGATAGAATTAAGAATAACTGAAATGAAAGGATAGAGATCATACCTGAGTAATGAAACTTCTTACTATCTAATTTATAAATAACTAAAGCAAACAAAACCCTTACCTGGCCCCCATAAGTCGGAAGGTACAACCAGCACAGAATAACCCACCGGGGGCCCCCATAAGCCCTGGTGAGTACACTTCGGTCTATATACCCCTATCAAGGTCGCACTGGGTCAACTAATAGCTATAGCCGTCCTACCGGTCTCCCTGGGTCTGCAACTAGCCCGCTCGGCCCCTGACTGTAGCTGTGTCTGAGTCTAGTGGACTCCTGCATCTGCACCCCGCCCACCAGGCTCGACGAGGGTGTATAGAGCCAACCACGGAATATGAGGACCTGGGACCCCATCTTCGTCCCTGGCGGATGGCATACCGCTCCATAGAGCGACGTCATCTCTCCCTTGGCGGGCGTCGACATAGTTAATAACCTTGGGGTCGGTCATGAAAGCTATACATGCATAATCCATCCCAAACTAACATAGAATACGGATTTCAGCTAATAACAACAACTGATCTGTCACGCCCCGCCCTGGGGGGTATGATTGGCACCTGGTGCCCTAGTAGGACCTAGACTGCTATCTGGTGAGCCAAAGCACATCTGGTGCCTGGCTGGCTCTAACTCAAATTCCTGGAAACAAAGGGCTATATAACGGCTGTAAACACAGCCTCCGGCCAACAGGCCTATAGCCACCTGTACCTGAAAAACAGCTAACCAGAAACATACTACTGTCAAGGGAACCTATGCGGGTCGGCAAGGCCACCATGCTGTCTATTTCTCTGTAACTTAACAATGGCACGCTAAATAATTACGTGACCGACAAGGTCACCACTACTGACTGGTTATGGCCACACACGGCCAACAGGAACAGAAATAACAAATAACTATAACAAGCTGCACGGCCTCACACAACCGGCTCGACTGACCACAGGGAAATATATACAGACTGCAAGCCTCTAGGAATAATAATAGAAATGATCGGGATAGGGCCCCGATCTACCCGTACTGTACAAAAAAAGAAAATGAAATACACCTCTGGAATTCAGGCTCCGGATGACAGGAGCTGAATACTCAATAGCTGACTGGAATCACGAGGGATCGCCTCCTCGTCTATGAGTACCTGCAGGCAAGTAATGCAGCGCCCCACTGGGCGTCAGTACCGCAGGTACTGAGCATGTAAAGCAACTGAAATACACAACTGAAATGGATAACAACAGTAACATGACATATAAGCAGACAGTAGCTGAGTCTATCTAGCTGAGAATAACTGGGGAGAGTTTATTTATTCCATAACTAAACTGAGCGTACCTGATGTCGTGTAGTCCCACTGTCTATCAGTATCTAATAGCACATAGAGGTATACATAATAATACACATAATACCTGACCGACCCCTATAAGCCAGAAGGTGCCAACCAACACACAGTCTATTTACCCCTACCCGAGTCTAAACCAACCAAAAATAAGTCACTCCACTCATCTGATAACTGTGAGCTCCTCCTACCGGTCCCCTTGGGTACGTAGCTCAGGCCTTGGCCTCTGACAATAAACTGTGTCTGAGTCCGAAGACTCCTACCTCTGGGCGCAGGTGCACGCGGGATGTGTAATAAAAACTGCCCCTGGGTGCAAGCACGCAACAGGGTGATTTTATAAAAGTCTGTATCTGAAACTGCCCCCGGCCACAAGCGCACACAGAGTGTTCTGCCCCTGTAGACAGGGTGGACTGGCTCTGCGCAGAGTAAACTGAACTACCCCTGCAAGCAGGGTGGTCTGGACCGTATTATCATGGTGGTCGGCCATCATCGTCCTCTAGGTGGACGGCATCGCCCAGCTGGTGGCGGTATCTGAATCTGGTATCGACACAGCTATAACCCAGGGGCGGTGGGGATGCTAAAAGGGACACTCACATGCCACAACAAGTCTCAACAACCAAATAGCACATAAAAATAGCAAGCATGTATAACTGAAAAGACTATCTGGAATCTAACTTCTTATTCTGATCTGTTTCTATACTAAACTAATTCTTACTAATTATACTGATTCTGCAACCTCTGTTTAACTGTACGGCTAATCTGTAGCCATGATACTATCTGTCTGAATGGCTAATCTGTAGCCATAACTGTCTGTCTATCAGATCTTTCTTTACTGACTGTTATTACGCAAATCTGTTCCTTTTTATTCTACAACATGCTTGCTATCCACATAATAGGCTGTACTGAATCTGAACTACTAACTTTCAGACTGTGGGCACATGTTTTTCTAACTTTCAGACTGAATATGATATCACAACGCAAACTAGGTTTACTGAACTTGCACAATACTTAACATTCAACTTCCGGGAATTCTACTACCGAGTTTATTGTACTATACAAGGCTAAAGCTACTAACTTGCCGAAGGAACTAGCTTTACATACCTTAACCTCGAGTTACTCGACTGTCGGACGAGGCTCAGTCAGTACTCCAGCTATTTCTCCCAACTGCATTCATATATATGTCAATTAGTACTAAATATAACCTTATTCTGAAGAACAACATCACTTTCGATAAAATTATAGCCTAAACTTAGGCTTATCGAAAGACGGTCGAAAACTTGCTATTTTTCAGAAGTCTAGAAGGGAGAAGTATTCACTTCACAGTTAGGAGCACATAGACACTAGTTTGGAGCAATTCCACTTATCTTAGCCCGGTAGCACGATGATTCGTCGGACGTATTTTGCGAAACAAAATCCGTAGGAATGCTCCCTGCTGCTAAATACCTCGGTACCTGAGGTTAATTTGAGTTTAGACCTCGTTTGACGGCGTAATCAGACGGAAATTATCAAGAAACCTTTGTTCCTCTTCCTCTCTGATTTTCTCTCTGTTTTAGCTGGAAATTATAAGAATTGCAACTTTAAAACCGAAGTGGAGGGGCTTATATAGTAGACACTGTAAATCGCATTCAGAGAATGCGATTTATAAGATTTCTGTAATGCGATTTATAAGTCGCATTTCTAGAATGCGATTTATAAGTCGCATTTCTGGAATGCGATTTATAAGTCGCATTTTGCCTTGCAACGCGCCGACTTGGCGCTGGTCCGATCTTTCCCCGGGCCTTTTTCTAGCATGTATGATTTTCAAATACTCTTAACCAACACGCGATTAGGCCATCTATATGCCGAGAATTTACGGGGTGTAACATGATCATAATAAACATGCTTCTGGTATTCTTACTGGGATTCAAACTGAGCTATCATGCTAAGAAAACTAACTTGCCGAAGGAAACTGCCTTAACATACCTCGTTCGCCGATTACTAATTAACTGGTTAGTTTCAGTTCGTACTCAACTGCTCTTCTCAACTGCAATCATATTACTAGGGAAAATGGCTAGTTTCAGTACTAAATTCAATAAAAACGATAACTTTATATATAAATATGAACTATATTTCAACTTAACAGAACATGGTTGAAAACTCGTAATTTCTCGGAAGTCCAGAATGGAGAAATGCTTACTTTAAGCCTGTGATCATGTTGACACTAGTTTGGAGCAATTCCAACAACTTTAGCTCAGTGGGGTTATGATTTACCGGGCAAATTTCGTGAAAATAACTCCGTAGCAATGCTCCCTGCAGCCTTAAACTTCAAACCTGAAGTTAATTTGAATTCAAACAGCGTTTAGCAGCGTAAACAGAGGAAATTCTATCAATTTGTTCGTCTTCTCCTTTTATTGGTCGAATATAACATGTATATACTCAAAATAATGAAGGTGGACTAGGGGTCCGTGGCACGGACCCTAACGCGCCGATTCTGGGCCATGCCACGGAGCCCAACGCGCCAGGGAGGGGTCCGTGCCACGCTGCCCATTTGGGCGGCTGGCCCGGCCTTCTCCCACGCGGTCCCGACTCCGTGCTCGTTCGACCTTCCCCTCGTCCCCTTCCTTGTACATATTGAACTCTAAAACTCTTAACCAACGTACGAATAGGCCGTCTAAACATTAGAAACGTGCGGGGTGTAACATCCTCTAGTGCAGGGACAACGCTAGTAGAGAAACCTGGCTCACTTAGGCAAATCTCACATCGAAAAAGAGAGGGAGAGTCATGGGCTATTTAGTAAAGGAGTTTAACCTAATATTGTGAGGCGCCTTTTGGGTTGAAAACCCAAAGGAACAATTCCGTGATGGGCTTCAGCCCAAGAGCGGACAATACTTCACAATGTTGGTCCAGGGTCGTTAGAGTGATATCAGAGCCGACTCTCAACTAGTATGGTGGTGGGGCAAACCTCAGCGAGGATGCTGAGTCCCCACGGGGGGTGAGTGCAAGGACAACGCTAGTAGAGAAACCTGACTCACTTAGGAAAATCTCACATCGAAAAAGAAAGGGAGAGTCCTGGGCTATTTAGTAAAGGAACTGGACCTAATATTATGAGGCGCCTTCTGGGTTGAAAACCCAAAGGGACAAATCCGTTATGGGCTTCGGCTCAAGAGCGGACAATACTTCACAATGTTGGGCCAGGGTCGTTACAATTTCATTAATCACTTCAGGCCTTATTTATTTGCACAGAACCTACCATTTAAATCATTCATTCTTTAAGTCATTAATTACATTTATTTATATTAAAATTTAATTATTTATTTAGTCTGAATATGTTTTCGTCATTAAGATCTTGAATAAAGACTTAATATTATTAAGAATTACTTTTAGGTGTATAATTTTCACCATCACCCCCGCTAATCACATTTATCATCACAGTCACCATTACTATCGCCAGCCACTTTTGCCATCACAATTATCACTATTAACTTTCATCGTTGCTAACCTTTACTCTCAGTCTCAACTATGGGTGCTAAGGGGCAGGACAGGACCTATCCTGTTCAGGCAAAATTGAACCCCGCCGGTCCGTGTTGCGGTTGGTTATGGGTTTGGTAGGTATCGATTGGGCTTAATTATGATGGGCCCATGCGGTTTCGGACCAAAACATGTCCAATTTCTAATTAAAATGTATATTTGAATTATTTTTTTTAAAAAAATATTCGTTATTTATTTTAAAAATATAAACTTAAATGGCTACACAACTGTTGAATTGGCCCAAGCCTGACTAGTTAATCAATTTTTCATTAGTGTGACTCTACCGAGTCTAACCAATTTCAGTTAATCGGTAGATCCAACCAACCCAACCTTACCCCCTTTAAATGGGTCAGTCGATCCAAGTGAAAACTGATTTGGTTCAATCCGGACCGTTTGACAGGCATGGTCTCAACCACACCTATCACCTCCAACATTACAATTATATTCACTACCATAATTGTCGTCGTCATAACCGCTGCCACCTCCATTACCGGTATCGGCCATTGCCGTTGGTGTGGTGAACCCTACCACCAACCACCTCCGCCATCATAAAATAGCATCGCCACCAACTATTACGGCGGCAGTTAAACCCTACTACCAACCACCTCTATCGTTGTCACCAGCGTCGCTGCCCAACCATCAACACATCGTCAACTGATGAAGGGCATACCTACGCACTTCTTAGACAATTTTGGCCCATATTTTACTATGTTTTTAGAAGATATTATGTGTGTTTGCATGTGTTTATGTTATATATTTGTGAAAAGAGCTAACGCATGTGATTAGTTGCTTTCAAGACTAAAAATGATGAATTTGGGTGTGTTTGAGACGTTTGGAATCAAGTTGAGGAAGAGGGAATGAACTAGGCAAGATTAAGGGCAAAAAAACGTGCAATGCCACGTTGAGCGACCAACAGCGCAAGGCGCCAACACCTCAGCACAATCAGTAGCGCAAGGCAGCAATAGGATTGGCGCAAGGCCAAGCGCGGGGCGCCAGCATGTTGGCACATAGCCGTGCACGACGCGACACTATGATTGCCGCAATGGGCTGTGCGACATGGCCTTCTTCCTGTGCGTTGGTAAGGGTGACGCGAGGCAACTTCGACGCTGTGGCATGGGCGACGCTCTAGGCTTGTTCAATGTCAAAAAAATGCAAATCCTACTTCAACTGGGAAAAGGGGCTACAAATCCCAAGTCAAATCCATCAAGGAACAAGAAAAACATAAATATACTACTATAAATACCCTTCATTCTTATGTAATAAGGGAGAAGTTGAGAGTCTCAAGTCTTAACACGTTTTGAAGACATAAGTTTAGAGATACGATTATAAGGTTTTATTTCATATTTCGAGACAATTATTGAATTGTTCTTCCTTATTTTTGCATTATTCAAGTGAAGTTTCTTCCTATCATCACTGTAAGTATTATTTTGAGCTTTTGTCTATGAATGGTATGAATTTACTTACAATTTTGAGAGGCTAAAACCTCCACAACTAGGATTGTGGAAACCATGACGAATTAACACACATAGGTAAAATACTTAGTGATTATTGAACGGAGTTTATTCATGTATTGCTTTTTCTTTCGTTTTAATTGTTTCTTAACGGTTGCAAACGTTGGAAGTTGCCTTATTCTTACTCACCGGATCAAGGGAGTAATGGATGGGGAAAAGGATTAGCAGCAAAGAATTAAGACTATCAACTCTTATCTAATAGCTTGACCTTGTCGGGAAATAGCTAATCCGATATCAATGGTAAGGGTCAATTAAGTATATATCCACATACGGACCAAGTTGCATGGTGATAATCATCTAAATAGGGGACCAACCATTTAGATGAAGCTAACTTACCGATATTGCATGCTAAGCACCGGAATAAGTCACTAGTATATAACGCCTTGTGGTTATGAAGTCATGGGGAACACACACCCTAGTTAGTTGCATTAATTTGGAATCAACCTTCACTTTTTCTCAACAACATTACTTGTTACTTTTACAAATCCCCCTTTCTTAGGCGATAATTGACTTAAAAGCTTAAGTACTAGCATTCTTCTATATTCTTCCATATTCCCTGTGGGATCGACCCCAACCTTTGTTGGGTTCTTTATTGATAACGTCTGCTTCATACTTTGTCAGGAAGTGTGAGTTTGAGCGTTATCATCAACCACCACACGTTCTTCAGTCACCCACCACAATACGATCAACTACTAACATCAATCAACTTTACCATCACAACCACCATCACTACCAAGCGCTACTATTACACCATTCAATATGACACCCAGCATCTCCACCGTTACAACTATCACCACCACCGTAATTACTAGCCACTAACACCAATTATTATCACTTCCACTACTGCAATGCATCTTCACCATCACCAGCAAACATAAATTTTTTTTTATTTTTAATCAAATAAAAATGTTATTTTATTAGATTTTAATTTCTTAATATTTAATTATTTTTTATTTGAATTATATATTTATTATATTTACAAATAAATAAATCATGCATATTTAGATATTGAACGACAAACAATTTTAATCATCCAGTGTTAAAGCCTAGGGACAACACATTAATTATCTAAATGTACATTCAAATTTGGACGTCTTAATCTTGATAAAAACAAATGAGGCTAAATTACACTTTAGAATGTCACTCAAATTTCATCTTTTTAAGAGTGGTGATGTAATAAATTTTATTTTTTTTTAAATTAAAATTATTTAGCCATAAATTTTGAAGCTGAATTTGAAAATTAAAGTTTAAAGTTATGTTTATATACGTGTTTTACTTGAAATTTTTAAAATTTTGTGAGTGAAAATCATAAAATTCAAAAAAATAATAAAAACTTAAAGATATTTAAAAAATTTCAGAGTCGAGCTTATTTTTAATGTTTATATCCACACATTGAGGGTCATAACTCGTTTTATAATTGCATACACATGGCAATATAAGAAACAAAAGTAAGTTCCTATTTTGAGTTTCTTTTGTAAATTAACTGATGTATTAATTACAAAAGGTCATATAGCTTTTTTTTTCTTATATAAAGTTGAGAATTGATTTATCAGGTCACTTATGAATTTTTAAAATTTTGTGTCATTTGTATAAGAAATTTTGTTTTTATAACTAAGATATTTTTATTTTTATAAATAAAATTTGTTTGGACGCGCTTATAATTATGATTTATAAGCCAAAAGTTATAAATTAAGATTTTGAACTTATGCTTTTGAATTTATTTTGTTATTATGGTTTAAAAATACTTAAAATAAATCGATCCAGAAAATCTGAAAAAGATTGTTTAATTCTATTTAATTGGTAAATGACCAAAAAAAATCTCATTTCATCATGTTTAAGTACTTTGCATATTAAAATTTTGTAATTTTATCTTTTTAGAGATAGTAATTGAGTTTCACTTTTGAGGGTCACTTGCTAATCTTTAAAACATCAAGCAGCCTAAATGAAATACTTCAAAAGAGTAGAAAACATTTTGAGTTAAAATATATTAAATACCTTACCACATGGTTTAGTTGCAAATATGTTCTTTCTTTAGGTTAAAAAAAAATGGCTTTCATGCGATAAAAATTTAAAGATCAAAAACTTAAATTTACTCATGTAAAAAAATTTATGCAAGTAATATCATACATTATATGTCATATACTATTATATAAGTTAAAAGTCTCATTTGTAAAGTTGAATTATCAAAATATTTATCAAATATTAATTGACCGTTTTATTCTTTTAATTAATTATTATTCCTACAATAATTTTGTACAAAAATATAAATATACATTTAGTTAAATTTATTAATTAAGTCATTGGATATCTTTTAATGTATACAATAGATATGATTTATGAATCAATATATATACATCTATCCTCCATAATTACTTATATTAAACTGAACACTTAAATACGTATTAATAACTATGTTTTTCATCTTCTCATATATTCTATGAATTTTGCCTATTTTTTCATTCATGTGTCAATAATCATTTTAATCCCCAATTAAATTAAATATTTAATATATATTAATGTTTATGCCTTTTTATCTAATTAAAATAAATATTTTATATATATATATATATATATATATATATATATATATATATTATAAAATCAAAATATCCATCAACTATTAAATGGCGTTTTTACCTTTTACTTAAATATTTCTCCTACAATAATTTTATACAATGATAAATTTTATCTACCTATAATAATAACTTTATTCTTTTTATTTTTCTCTTTTATGTAGAAGACATTTAACATAATAACCATCACATTAAATCATATTTTATACAAAAAAAAAAAAAGAAAAGGGAAGAGGCTATGTCAGAAGTAGAAAGATGAAAATGTCCTTATAATATTGATGGACATTTATACCTTTCAAAAGCTAGACTAATTCTTTCAAATTGCAACAATTTATTATGTTAACAAATATAATAAACTAAGCAATTGCAAAAAGCAATTTATTCATATAATTATATATGAAAGATCAATTTTTTCATTAATGTACTTTAATGACGCCTTAAAAAAAATTGAATGTGGAAAATTATCTAAATATTATAGAGAAGTACAAAATTTATCGATAATATTTATCTTCAGTAGGAGGTATTATTTTTAGCTTTAGCTTTTATACATATTTTTGCTATTTTTATTGGAATATAAACAAATATTAATAAAAAATGAGAAGCCCTTTAATGTAAAGCTAATTTATCAAAACATCATTTAAAAGTTGAAAGACGAAATAAAGTAAAATTTTCACATGTGTTTCTCCTAAATAAATTAATCAAATTTTTTTTTATTTAAATCAGCGGCCACTTTAAATTTGTGCTTAGGAAAGCACATCAATGGTTGAAGGTGTTTGATTTAATGAATTCCTATTAAAATTCTAAATAATTTTTGTAAAAACATTTAATAATATTTATATTAATGATCGGTTACTTGAAAGGTTTCTCAGCTCCTACATTGCAAAATTAGACTATTTGCTTTCATGTGGATTATAGATATGGAATAACAAATAGGGTATCAAATTTAATGGAATTCCTATTAAATGTTAAATAATTACTTCGTAGCAGTTACTTTGGAGGGCTTTTCACTTCCTAGATTGCAAAAGTTTTGATTTTTCTTAATTATCAAATTAAATAAATAATAAATTATTTTAATTGTTTAGTTAAATCCTGCTCAATAATCATCTTATATAAATGGACTTATACATCAAGAATAGGCATAACTCTCATTGCTAGAAGAAATAATAGTGAAACATTGCAAATTTACTTGATACGTTCATTTTTCTAGAATAGGCATAACTCTCATTGCTTGAAGAAATAATAGAGGAACATTGCAAATTTACTTGATATGTTCATTTTTCTACTTAATTGTCTTTTACACAAATTTATTGATAAATTTATTAAGATTTATAATATTAATAACCAAGGAATGTATTATAAGATTCTCCAAATAACATAGAATGGATTGAAATTGTAATTTTCCTTTCCTGCTTCTATAACTGCATTTGATGTGTTGTGTATGTGTATATGAGTTTTCTATTAGTTAGTTTCTCTTTCAGGCTGCGGAGGAAGTGTATGCTTTGGATTTTAAAGGTTATGTTTTATTGTGATTTCATGTAGTTTTTTCTTTTGTATTTTGCCTATTATGTTTATTTATTTATTGTTGGCTGCTTGAAGGTTAAATCAAATCAATTTTCAAGATTACTTGGGAAATTAGAAAATATATAGACATAATAATATCTTAATCCTAGCAGCATATAACCAATGGATATTTACTTCAGTTTGTCGTTGAATTAACCAATACAATAGAAACAGAAAGGTCAAGTCTGAAAATTGTAATTAGGATCTTTGATATAGTTCCTAATCGTCTCTACTTTCTTTGTCTATCATACACATCTAAAGTGCTACTAGCGTATAAATTATTGTAACTGCGTGGATGTACAAGTAATATTTGCATGATATATGAAATTGAATGTTGTAACATGAGAAATGCTAATTTCTTCTTCTTCAAGTATTTCACAAGTTCACCGTAGATTGGTTGTTTATTGATTTATGCAAAATGATATAATATTATTTAAGCGCGGTGTTTTAGCTATTGAGTTTTTAATTTAAAAAAAATTGAGCATGTAATATATAGGGAAAGATCATTTCTAATTTGCAACTATTTTTGGGTAATACTTCAAAGTTACTGCAAACTAAATAACAACAACAATCAAATAAAAATTAGAAAAATAATGCATATCTATTAGCAAGTTGAGAAATCTGTCATAGAATGAATGATAAAAGTTTTAACATTTCAAAGAGGCTTAATAAAGGAGTACAAAATTACAAACACGAAAGGTGCCCATTGACAATAATAATCATTTGTCTTTCAACAAATAAGTTTGTTGGTAACTGCAACGTTTATTCTAAAGTTAGTATTACTCTTTAAAAAGCAATAGAATTTTAATATGACATATTATATATATTACTTGCTGCTTGAGATACACGTGAAATGCACGTGTTTAGAACTAATCATGTAATATGTTCATTATAAGTGAAGTTAGTTTTTAAAAGATAAATTTATGCGGATATCGAGAAGATAATGAACATAAGTTACATGCACAAAATGTAAAAATATTATTAAAATTATTCTTTTTCTAAAAGTTTTTTGCATTTTTTTAATGCTTTGAAGTATTTTATTTAAGTTGAGAGTCTATCTAAATATAGTTTCTAACTCTCAAAATAGGATAAAGTTTGCGTACAATCTATCTTTTTCATACTTTATTTATGAAATTATACTAATTATTGTTGTTGTCTTTCTAAATTCCATGTTAATGATTTTATCTTAAAACAAATAAAAAGGAGTAATTTTATTTTTAAATTAAATAGAGATTTTAACTTTTTAAGGAAAATAAAAATATTATAAACTTATTTTTAATTTTATATTTCTTATACAAGAATTTTTATTTTTACACAACATCTAAGACTTGAAACAGTTATTTTTAATTTACAAATGATTATAAGAAATTATTTACACATTTCTTTTAAAATTATCATACGAAGCAAAAATTTGGCCATAAAATTTGGGAACCCAATTTTAAGTTTTGATTTGAAATATAATATTTGTTTATAGAATTTGCATATCAACTTCAATTACAAATCACAAAATTTCCGAACAATAAAATTTTATTTTATTTTTAAATATAATATTTTGTTCATAAATTTATATTTTATATAAAAAAACTCGTCATTCTAATTTTTGTAAAAAAAAATCCATGCTCAACATATTAATTTTATTGTCCGTATTATATAAAAAATTATATTAAAAAATAACTAATTCGTCCTGAGAAAAGTTAAGAGAAATTTTAATGATTTTTATAAATTATAAAATTTTATATTAAAAATATATATAATTTCAAAAATTCAAATAGCATGTGAAACTAAATTTCTATTAGAAATCAAATGCCAGCGTCATATTTCACAAGTTTTTACTCCAACCGGGTAAAACTAACCGACCTCCGTGAACCGGCAAGTTCTTGGCGAAAAGGAAAAGATAGAAGACGAACTCGAAACCCTAGTACCTGCGGAGCGTAACGTAGTAGCAGTGGAAGTCGAAGAACAATGTCGTCGACTCTACTGGAGGTGACTCGTGCATCGCACGAGGAAGTTGAACGCCTCGAGCGGCTTGTCGTCAAAGATCTCCAGACTGAGCCGCCTACTAATAAGGACCGGCTCCACCAGAGCCACCGCGTTCGTAACATGATCGAGCAAATCATTGACACCACACACAAACTGGTAATTTCTCGTTCCGCTTACAATTGAATGGTTGTTGCATTTTATTTTTGCTCGAAATATAGTAATTTGTCAAGTTAACGACTGGTGTGCGTATGTGTGTGTTATAGGTAGATATATATGAAGACAAAGATGGTGCAAGGAAGGATGAAATTGCGGCTCTGGGAGGCCAGACAGCAACTGGAACAAACGTATTTAGTGCATTTTATGACAGATTGAAAGAGGTTAGAACAGTCACGACTCTTATTGTTTTTATCTTCTATATCCTGTGGTTACTTGATTCAATTTGTTTTGTTTGTTTGACAAACTTGCTCTGTGTATTTGTGCTTGTGATATTTAGATTCGTGAATACCATAGAAGGCATCCTGCTGCGCGTGTTATTATTGACACCGGTGACGAATATGAGCAGCTCCTCAAAGAAGAACCACAAATCGAGTTTAGTGGCGAGGTCAGTGTCATTCTTCATCTCTTATCTGTGCCTCATGTCTATTCCTGTTGCTTTTTGGCAGGAAATCAGTTGCTTGTATTTTATTTTTTCTTGATGAGATGATGAATTATCGCTGCATGTAATGTGAGTTTGTTTGAAATATTAATCACTACACTAGTTGTCTTATATTCCATTTTGCTATTGTGACATGTTGACAGGAAGGTTCTGGGCGATACCTTGACTTACATGAATTGTTTAACGAGTATATCAACTCAAAATTTGGTGAGCCAATTGAATACACAGCTTATCTTGATGTATTTTCCCAACCACAGAAGATTCCTCGTAAAGCAAAGTCGACAAGGTAAAAATGTCTGTAGTTGGTGCGAATATTCGATCTTTCAAATCAGATATATCATTCAGAGTTTGTTGCGTAATATAGTTAAATGAGGTGTAGACAGTTTAAGGAAACAACTTTTGAGATACCAGCTACTTCAATAACTGCTTGTTAGTTTGGGTGAAATCTTGTTGTTCCTCTAAAGTTCTAATCTGGATGTAAAGCTGTTCCCTCTTCATGATCTCCACGTTTTTGTGACATGCAATATTTGCCTTTTCGCTCTTTTACAGGCAGTACCTAGAATATTTGCAGAAACTTTTGGAGTATCTTGTCTATTTTTTTGAGCGGACGGAGCCCTTGCAGGATCTTGATAGGATATTCTCAAAGGTGCTGTTTTCTTTTATCAACATGCTGTTCCTCAATCTGATTTTATTGTTGAGTGACAATTGCTTACTTGTTGCATGCTTCTGAGTTTGTCTGACATTGTTGGGAAGTGTATATACATTCTTTCTCCGTCTTAAAAATAATGGGAGAGTTAAGTGAACACATGCAGAGAAGGTATCTTTTTATCTGCTTGTAAAAATTAGTGCAATTTTTGGGATTCGTGAGTTGTAAATTGTTGTAAGTAGGGCATTTTGCTATATGGAACTCATTGTGCACATGTCTTCTCATAGGAGACATGGTGTAGCTTCTCTGTTTTATAGTTTGCTGCTGAAACAGTGTAGTTTGGGGATTGTATCTTCTGATATGAGGAGCTTATGCTCTTTGAATATGATGTTCCCATTGGCATTTTTTGTTATGAAAAATTCCAGATGAGTCACAGTATTGTCAAGTTCTGTCTGTGAATATGATTGATCTTGCATGTTGTTTATGGTTAACTTCTATATGCACTTATGGAATGATACTTGACTTATCCTCACCCACCCATCAACCCCTCTCACGCCAAAAAAAGAACACTTCTGTAGGATATTTTAATCTAATAACCAATTTCTGACAGGTAACAAGTGAATTCGAAGAGGAGTGGACTTTGGGCAAGCTAGAAGGATGGGAAAATAATGGTCAGGAAAATGGAAGTGCTCCAGAGAATCATACTATGATTGATCTTGATTATTATAGTACTGCTGAGGAGCTGATGGTAGTGGGACCAGAGAAGTTAAAGGAGGTACTGAAGTTTCTTTAAATTGTTTCTCATCTATGTTTTCTTTAATGGAACTTGAATGCCTTCAAGTTTTGGAACTCGTTGAGCTGAGGATATACCACTGTTCGTAGGAGTTACAATTTTCTTTTTGCTCTTGAACTTGGGAGTAATGGCGGCAGCTGATCTGACTTACTGGATGTAGAAAGAAGGAAATGTGCTGTACTAAGTACCTAGTTAATTAGGTTCCATTAAAATGAACCGATACTGATGGTTTCACTTGAGTTGATAATTTGATTGGAATCCTTTGTTAGATTTCTTTTATAAGTTTGAAGTGAATTTTAAATTTTAATTACATGCACTTCCAGTTTGTTTTGTTCTATAATTACCACACAGATTATAGCTTTGAAATGGAGTGACAACTTATTTTATTTGTACACAAGGCATATATTTCTGTATAGTTTGATGTTTATATATAGCAACCCTTATAACCTTTTGTTGGAATGCTTACTGCAGTTCTCATTTTCATTTTAGTTTCTTCGGACTATTTTAGGTCAATTATATTTTAACCTCAATTGCTCTTGGACTGAATTGTGGAGAGTTTAGGATGTCAAGTAAAAGTATGCAATTGAAATTGTTAACTCCAGGTTCAAGAACTCTAGTCTTTGTTCAGTTTCTGTTCTCAAAAGCCATTCTATTAGAGGAGGTTTCTTTTAAGTAGGCGGTCTAATCATTCTAGTGCTTTTAGTGGTAATAGTTCATGTTTTATAGACCTACAGAATTGAGTGTTTGAACCTCATAAATTTCCTAATCCTTTCTGATTTTCACTGTAAGCTCTTAGTGTTTCTCATTGCAATGATAATGGTACTGTCAGTTAGATCTCCGGTTCTCGAATCTCCTGCATTGTAGTCTCCATTCTTAAAGACTTTGTTTTGTCAAACCCCTTCTTTTTTCTGGTTCATTGGAGCTTTCTCTTTGTATTCACGTATCTGTTATTTGTGGAGCCAGGGACTATTTGATAGTTGGGGACTCCTTTCGCCCGTTAATTTTGCAATTTTGCGAGAACAATCAAAGAAAATTGCGATTAATGAATGTGTGGGTTTCCCAACTTTGATTTTACCACATCAAACTTCTCATTGGCGGGTTGTAGGACTTGCTTTCGTCAAGCTCAACTTGTATGTCAGTACAACAGATCCTGTTGCTGATTGATATTAGAAATTGCATCAGTTTCTCATTTTCCTATTTGCCCAGATATTTTATTTAACCCTCTTTGCCTGCCAGTTATCATGTTTTATCTGTTCCGTCTACTTCTTATATATGTCATTCCCATGATGTAAACTATATTATATGGTATTAAATATTGGTGCAAGAATTTAGTGTGCTGGATGTTGATATGGAACTTCAATATTGTGGCATCTGTTGTAGGCATTGGGAGCACTGGGATTGAAGACAGGAGGTACTATTCAGCAGCGTGCTGAGAGACTTTTCCTTACGAAGGTCAGTTGCTAGAATCTTTACCCAAGAATAAAGTGTTCTTTCCCAGATGGTTGAGGATTTGATTGCTTCTTTTTACAAATTATTCGCGAGTTGGTTTAGACTTGCATAAATTTGTTGCTTGATGTTTTGACAGAATACATCGCTAGAAAAACTTGACAGAAAGCATTTTGCTAAAGGCTCGCGGAAACTAGAACATGACGGTGTTGCTGCAGCTCCTCCAGTGGGTGATGTAAAAGATATTGCTCTTCTGGAAGCCAAGATAAGAAAGCTATGTGATCTGTTGGATGAGGTGGGTGACACAACGCTTCTATTATCTCCCCAAGGGAAAGATATCTGAGGCAACATGCTCAAATTTAAATTATTGTGGAGTAAATTCAGTGAATGAATTCTTTATGCGCCAGATACTAACAATTTTTGGAGTAATGTTTGGGCAAGATAACAAGCATGGTGTGGATCTACATTATGTTAAACCCTAGAATTGGTGCACTAGCTCTTTTTATTTATATTTTATTACCTTGCAGACAATTGTGCGGACAAGAGAAAATGTTGAGAAAAAGCAGGCTTTGACGTATGAAGAAATGGAAGCCGAACGTGAAGAGGTAATTCATGAGTAACCTGCAACCTTATATGGCAAAGAAAGCACCATCATAAAAGAGATCAACGTTTTGATTAAAATAATATTTCAAGTAAAAAATGCCAACACTTTTCAGTCATGACTTAGTGTTGGTTCATTTGATCTGGCAGCTTTATGTAGGATTTGTTGCCTTTTGTTTGGAATGGAAAATTTGACTATTGATATATCATTAAATTTTTGGAGTGTCCCATTTATCCTCTTACCATCGAAATGACCAAAAACTGTTAGTCGCCCTATCTTTAACCTACTCATCTGTCATCATAATAAAATTCTTTTCTTAAATTTCCAGCATATTGCGTTATCCTAAAGCAATGTCTTAAAGGTGCGTTTAGGGTAGGTCTAGGGTGTATCAGAATGTCAAATTAGTAGTGTAGTAGAACACTTCATTTCTGTTATCATCACACTTGTTGGACTTGGACGTACTTCAATCTCTTCCAAATAATAAAAGAAAAAACTCCGGGTGCACAGGGAATTAATCATATAGAGTACACATCTGATCTGAAACCATTTTAAAGGTTTAGGCTCCATTTGTTTGCGCTTAATGAAGATTTAGGGTGTACCAGAATGTCAAATTAGTAGTGTAATAGAGCACTTCATTTCTGGTATCACCACGCTTGTAGGACTTGGACATACTTCATCTTATTAAGTGCATTTTTTTTTCTACAACCACCTAATAGCTTTTAATAGGCTGAAGAAAAACCAGTTTTAAAAAAAAAAGGTCTGAAGAAAAACTCAATACCCATTTGAGCCTTTAAACTATTAAGACATTTACTTAAAAAAGCATGTGAATGAAATATTTTAGGGTTTTACCACTATATTTGTTGCCACACACAGTGATTACCACCACTGCCATCTACCTCCACAACCGGCCACCTCTACCACCAACCTCCACTATATAACTACCATCATACACCACCAGCCACGCCACTGGCAACCTCCACCACTAGTCATAGCCACAAACACTTCTACCATCAGCCACCACCAATGCCAGCCCACCAATGCACATCTATTACCTCTAGTCACCATTGCAAAATCACCATTGGGCAGAACTGTACAACCACCATTGCTAGTGTCCTCCGCCAACCATGACCACCATCTGTCCCCACGTTACAACCATTATTGCCAACCACCACCATCGAGCTTTTAGAGTGTGGTTCATTAGAGAGAGAACTTGTACAACAGTGAGTGAACTTATATTTTTAATATTGTGGATATAATATTGATAATTAGTTTATTTTAGTTTCTAAAATAAAATAAGTCATACACATTGAGGTGCGGTAAAACAAAGTAGTAATTATTCAGTGATCAGATCTAGATCAATACAACATCTTAATATCCAAATATGTATTCAGATTCAGATATCTTGATCTTAATAAAAGTAAACAGGGTGTTAGACTCACATTTGACTATTACTGCAATTTTGTCCTTATAAACAAAGAAAAGTTAACAATTAAAGAAGTTGGGGGACATGTGATCCTATTAGTTACTACTAGTCAGTTGCCCATTTTGTTTTTTCTTACTGATGTCTTGTTTCATCATTAGACTAGTAATTTGATTAGAAGAATAATCATAACTGGAAAGAAAATGTACACTGCCCTCTGTTTTTGTTTAATAAATATAACCAATGAAGCTATTTTATTTGCTTTAGTTCAGATCATAACTACTGAAATGTAAGATACGAAGGAAAAGCCCCTTGGAGTTTATTGCATTGACTAGTAATAAAGCAGATTAGAGAATTGACAGACGGAAAATATGCTCTTTAGGGACCTTTGGTCATACTAATTTAATTGGTTTTAGTTTTTCCTTTAGGATATGTTGCCGAATGTATGAGTTGTTATCCTTTCTGACAACAATGCTGTTTCAATGATCTCTTTCAGGATGATGTTCAGGCCGAGTCTGAGAGTGATGAAGAAGACCAACAAATTTATAATCCTCTGAAATTACCAATGGGCTGGGATGGGAAACCTATTCCGTATTGGTTATATAAACTTCACGGTCTTGGTCAGGTAATTTCTTTTGGTGTGTTTGGTGGGCTGCCTGCCCTTTGGTTTTTGATGTCTGTCATGGGTTGGTGATCACATTGTTGATGCTGTTCTTTTTCTTCTTTTTCTGCCGAGTGAAAATCCTCGTTGTATTTTACTTCTCCATTTGTATTTTGGATGTTGACTTATATTATCTCCTTGCATAGTTCCAAGTTATGTATTGAAGATTGGAATCTTAGTTTTTAGCTCTTGAATAGGTATTTGACTTGGATTAATCTTACCTTGGGCGCTTGCAATGGTCTTCTTTTTGTTCTTGAGGTCCTTGTTATGGACTTGAGGTTAACTCATCACAGATTTGTTGCTTTGGTGCAGTTCGTATTGTTTAGAACTTTTCTTTGGAGATGAAACACACCCCCTTCTCCAAACAGGCCCCGAAAAGTACAGTCAAAAACTTCTTCACCTGCCTCAAAAAGAGCTTGGAAAGGAGAGAAAAAGGATTTCTCACAAAAAAAAAGGGAGAAAGGAAAAAAGCGATAAAAAATGTGTCTGGAAGAGGATTAGGGGATGCTTCCATAGGATAATACCCCTTTTTAACTAAAATATGTAAATGATTAAGCTGTTTGCTTGTTGGATTAATAGGTGTTGTCTGCTGCTGATGGTTGATTAGCTTTAACATTCATCTCTATATGACACTTATTTTGCTATATGAGCCTTCTCTTAGGCACTTTTGTATGAATGATTTCAGGAGTTCAAGTGTGAGATATGTGGGAACCATAGTTACTGGGGCCGTAGGGCTTATGAGCGGCATTTCAAGGAATGGAGACATCAACATGGGATGCGTTGTCTCGGTATCCCGAATACTAAGAACTTCAATGAGATCACATCAATCGAAGTATGTTTCTTTAAGCTGCATTTTTAATTCAGCGTTGTCACAATAAATGTTGTTTGTTTAGTTTTCTAGATTTTAAACTAGTTAAAAACATCTGCTGTTCACAATCAAATGAAATTGCAAAACAATTGTAGTGTACACTATTCATCTGACATTTAGAACTAAGTATTTGTTTACTTTTTGCTGTATATATTCAGCGCACTCATAGTGCTTCTGGTTCAATAAAATTATACCTTTACCGGTCCAAAAATAAGACTGATCATTTAGACATCAGTGTTGCTCATGTTGGGCTTAACGAGTGATCTCTCTAATGTAAATAGATTTTCTGGATGAAGGAAAGGGAGAGAAAGGAGAGGGGAGTTTCACTTTTATTTTTGCCTTTATTTCTAGAGAGAGCGAGAGAGAGAGACATGTAAAAAGATACAACGTTTTGCTTGGATAGAAGTAAAGAGACCCTCCTATGCTATGTTGTATGTGATAATTCCTTTCCCTTCTTTTCAATCATTCTGAAAATAACAGTTCCCTTCTCTCATTTCTTTTTGTCCTGGTTTCTGTTCGTCTTCCTTTACTTCTGATACATCCTTCAGAATGTCTTGCTTTTGAGTAATCACTGAAGCGGAAGTTCTTGCATGATGTTTGTCATGGTCCTGATATAGAGGCGGCACAAAAAGCATAAACAGGTGATAAGTTGGTAGTTGTAAGCCCATATGTAGCCTGCTTATCCAATAACCATTTGAGCCCCGACTTACATGTTAAGACAGACAGTGATGCCCTTACCTCTTCCTCAGGTCCGTTTCTAATCATGTCTTAGCTTATTTTACTGTCTGATGCACCTTTCTTCTTGTGTCACAGGAAGCCAAGCTACTTTGGGAAAGAATCCAAGAAAGACAAGGGGTGAATAAGTGGCGCCCTGATCTTGAAGAAGAATATGAAGATCAAGAGGGCAACATCTATAACAAAAAGACATATACTGATCTTCAACGCCAGGGATTGATTTAGATGAATTTCTGACGGTATGTTGCTTTATTGGTTCTAGTTGATCTGGGTGGAAATGTTCTGCTCCTCTTGCTTATGCATTTTTTTTTGCCTCCAGATGTCTTGGTTTTGGTTGAGCAAGCACTTGTTATTCAGTAAGCGATTGTTGTAACCCTTCAGAAGTTGCTTGGAATTTTGAATTCATAAAGTGAGAGACCGAGGGACGTGAGGGAGAAACCTCTATTTTGAATGTATAAAATGTGACATGCATTGGTATTTTCGAGGATGTCTTTAGATGGGCTGTCCTTGTTGGTTAGATTTATTTTTGAAACAGAGTCGGGGTATTCGGTCTTTTGATGTTTTTCACGGGCCGTTTAGGGTTTCCGATGAAGACATCCAAACATTTCTCTGTATACATCAACGTAATCTGTACTTTCAAGCTATAGATGGTTACTGATGAAGACATCCAAGAATTTCTTAGCGTCATATCACATGGTTACTGAATTTTTCCGCTAACATGCCGTTGATGCGTCTGTTACCGTACAATTTTCATCTGCTCCATAACCCCCTTCCCTCTGAAGGGTAAAAGTAACCCATAAAATCATGAATTTGCGGATTATTTCCATTTTTCTCTCAATTTTCTTCTATTAAAAATTGGACTATTATGCAGCATTAAATATTTATAATATAGATATTATTTATATATATTATCATAATAATACAGTGTTCTTTTTATTAAATATTTCAAAAAAATTATAAGAAACAAATAAAAGATTGACACTTAATAAGTGTTGCTTGGATTAAATTAGCCAAAGTAACTATATTTATTAACTCCACGTTTTAACCTGCTTAATTCAACCCAATCCGCTTATTTAATACTTTTAGCCCTATCATATAATAAGCTGTAGGGCGCAGTATTTCTTTCCACTGTAATGAGCAATCACCGATGTTTTGTCCACACTGTAAAGAGCACTCGGTGACACAGTAGGGGAGGTTAAGAGAATCTCTGATCTAAAATATACAAATCCTGGCTTCTAATCCTTTACCAATTGCTCCTTTTCTCCCTCTGAATGAAATAACGGAAAACTAAAAATGTGATCTTATTTACAAAGTGGATGAATACATTTTTTTACTCACAATCAGCTGTCATTTGTACATCTATGAAAAAAGAGGGCAGATCCATTTACACTTCGAAGGACAAGCAATCTTGAATCTAAATAAGTTCCGCAAATGATTTTTGACAGATCAAACATTTCAGGAGGTATTTGAGTGCGTACTTCTTGAAGTGCTTTCTGTGCGACTTCCATGTTTCCACTCAGTGGTTCATTAAGACTCATCATCACATCGATTTCATTTGACACGAGTTTAGCTACAGAGAGGCTAGAAGGGAATTCGTTTATTGGGATCGCTTTCCTCCACTTTTTACTAGATAACCTTTTCAGGACGGAAGCTTGAGCATCCAGTGCGGCTGAGGGAAACTTCGAGGTGATAGTTTCCTCCTTAAGATATAACCGTCTCCCAGCTCTCAATCTGAAAAAGGAATTGACTTGCAATTTTCCCCCTACACCAGACTTGTCATGAGCCCAGTCACGACCAGACATAACAGTGAAGCTAATATGTGAGGCAGCTGAAAATGTTGTGTTAGGTTTTGATACTTTAGATATCGTTAGGTATGCTTCCCCAATGAGTACTCTAATAGAAGGCTGTCGAAGGGTCAACCCTATATGTCTACCAGTACAGTATAACAGGCGCCACTTTCCAGGAAGCAATCCCAGCCAATGCTGCAGATCAGTAGATAGTCATTCAGTTGCAAGCGTAAGCACATTGCTCAAGGCATAAGAAGTATCATTTTTCCCAGGAAGCAATTCTTCTCAATTGGACAAACGCAAGCATACATCACTACTTACCCTAAATAACTATAAAGGCAGTGGAACAAATATGCCCTTGTACAGTATTAAATGCATAGAGTTCAGAATGAGATCAAGTGGAGCATATTAATAGAAAATAGAATAGAATAAACAGAGCTTGCAGAACAGAAGCAGATATAAGGTGTAATCAGTTTGCAGAGTTAATTTGTAACAATTAGGCAGCTGAGAAGGACCACTGAAGAAAGTTAACAAATAAATGTTATACTCAAACATCAAGAAGGGAGGACCTATTATGCACCAAAAAAACCCAGCATGAAATGCACAATATGTGTAATATTTTAGGTGAGGAACTGTAAAACAAACATTGTCAAACTGCTATAAGTGAGAAATAAACGATGAAGAAGTTCTTCACTAACTGAAGAACATTAAAAACTCGTAATAGAAGAAGGAAGATTTTCACCTTTGGCTTTGGATAAGGATTTAGCATCTCCATTAATTCAACAAAATGAGCAAGCCTACTTCGCTGGATAAAAGAAGAAGAAACACAGAAGAAAGAATAGATTAGCAAGTCTTTTAGTTTCTCTAACAGAGATACCAAGGTGAAGATTAATGACCAGAGAAGTATAGTAGTGACGAGCTAAATAGAATTATAATTTGATAATGCTTGAAGAAAAATTGAGGGACATATTTTAGGAAATTTGACAGTTCCTAGATGAAAATAAGGGCCCAAGTTGAGTAACGAAGTAGGCTTTTGGACATAAACTTAAAATCACTGATTTAGGTAGAGGTTAATTTGAAATTGAAATTATGTTTGGAAATGCAATCTGAATTCCAAAAGTTGTACTTTTTCACATAAACATTGAAACCCCACAATTCGTAAAAACTATCAAAATTTCCCCAAATTACCGTCAAAGAGTTCTGTTGCAAATGATGGTGCTGCCAGAGATAACTCTCAGTGGGACATCCACAACTTGGCCAGATTAAGTAGGTGTGGCCTTTTCGAGAAGAAGCTAGTTTTTGGGTAAAGTAGGCCCGGGTAATTACTTTCGCAATAAATATAGGTCTTTTTTTGCAAAATTTAAAATTATAGGTCAAGTTGAATCACTTTTGAAATTGAAATTCTACCGTTTAGGTGAATTTGGAATTTGAAATCAAAATTTTAAGTTGAAGTTTGTACAAAATGTCATAAACAAACACAAATTTCAAATCAGGACTTCAAATTTGAAGTCATGTCCAAACATGTCCAAACATCGCCAATATATTGAGATAAAAAGATTATAAACTCCGTCTGAAGGAGTAAAAAGCATAAGAAGCTGGGGGGGGGGGGGGGGGGGGTGAACGTGATATGAACTACCCTCCTGAAAAAGAAAAGTTCAATGTCTGAAAATAAATGGGGAGGCAAGTTATTTGTACTACCGTAAATTTACAGAACAGTAAACAAAAGGAGTGAAGCACAGTCAAAATCCCAGCTGAAATAAGGAGGTACGTTTTTCAAATAGACCGTTGAGCACCTAGGAGGGGAAATACAAGTGACTATGCGTCAAAAAAAATCAAATACTCTTTGTAGTATCAAATCAACTATTGTACCACTGATAAAGAGGAAATGCTTTTCATGATCAGCCGACAGTTATTACCTGCTGCTGCCCATAAATGTATTCCTCTGCAATTCGAACAGTGTTTGAGCCAAGACTCCATCTGATTAGATCAATAGATGGGTTTACACGCCATTTTGGTCCACACAAGAAGGGATGCCTCAGAGCATTTAAGCAACTGTGAAATATCAGTACAAATCTTCATTAATGTTGATGTAGTTTTACATTATTGTCATTGACTTGACTATCTATAGTGGTGCTCAAGTTAATGGTGCCGTTTGAGAAATAAATATCAGTACTTAAAAAGAATTATCTAAAATTATGTATATGCAACCTTACTTTTCAAGTAATGTAAAAATTCTTATTAGAGGTCAGAAAGTCTCTGTTTTACCAAGAAAATTCATCATCATTAGAAGCTGCCCCTTGATCAGCCCCCAAAATAATTCTGAAGATCTGATAAGATACAATGTCCAAAAATCTTTCAAATATTTAAGTAGCTAGGGCTCTTGCAGAAATCAGTTAGAAGAGTTCCAAGTGCAGTTCATTAATTCTGTCAGTTTCAAGAAAAGTTGCTCTAGCCTCTAGACCATAAATTGTCATCTAATACAGACCGGTTTTAATTGATCGTGTAGCTTGTAATAAAATTTAATATCTGATGCATGCATGCATACAAAGTTTCCAGAAGGCATCATCAACCCATAGCGACTCAGTCTACCTTATCCTGTCCAAAGGTTTAGGTGCAAGGAGTACTGAAAGCAAATGCCAACCTGCACCCCAGTTTTTATCGAGCATCTGCAAGAAGAACAAAAGTATATATTTTACTGAAAAATGGAAAGCAAACAGTGAAGAAAAAGGAGAGAGAACTTGCTTCGAATTATTGTAGGATATATCCCGGAGGGGCTCTTAGACGGGACTTTAGGTTACTAGAAATAAGATGATATTGAAGTACATTAAATAGGAAAAGAGTTATTTCAAAAGAGAGAATTACCTCAATAAGTGAATCACACCAACCTTTACCTAAGTGAATTACCTAAATAAGGCTACACAATTATAAATATTTTACCACGTGTTACGATATCCACGCTTCATTATAGCGCAATCAACTATGTGATAGAAAGTTACTCATTTACATCCACCTTCATATATTTGAATCCACCCTATCATGAACCCAGTTTTCTAATCTAGTAGTATCAGGACCACCTCATAAGAGTCCTCAGGAAGTTGGAAAAGCATAATAAATCTTCTTCAATTACACATTCAAAGAGTAAAACAAATAGAAGACTGGTTTTGTGATGAGCAAATTGAGCTATGACACTCTTACAATGCATCTTAACTTGAGCAAATCTGGGTCGAGTTGAGACATGTCTTGTTTATAAACTCAACCATGTATAATCTTCATACCAGACCCATTTGACACCTTTTGAGAAATGTGATATTTCGCTGACACTCTTGGAAATTGACTAGCACAAAAGAACTTACATAGTTATGTTCATAGAAAAAATAGAGGAAGTTAACAAATATAGTCTACAAAAAGAATTCATTAGTCATAGTTGATTTATAATTAACACTAGTTCTCTTGACTTTCAGCAAACAACAATGGAACAGTCAACGCTTAACAAGGGATCGAGTACTAACTTGTATACCAAAATTTCCGGCTGAAGAATTTCTTTTTACAGCATGCAGAAGAAACTCACGCAAACAGGAGGGATCATTTCCCTGAAGATCATGTGAACAAAGTTATTGCATGTGAAAGCATGAATATGAGGAACATCTAAGAATAGTGCACAACCTTGGTGAGGAATGCTTTGAACTTGGCAAAGATCGTTGGGTCCATGAGTTCCCTCAAAACCATTTTTGCCATGATGAATCCAACACACCTTTGCAACAGGTAAAAGTAGATAGAAAGTCATGAATAACTAGCTCACGCAAAATAAAAAACATAAATATCTAAGCATGCACATCGTACCTCATGTCAAATGCAATCATCATTCTCCTCCTATCCATATTCTCATATGATGTGTTATTCACAGGATCAGCCTCATTAAAGTCAGCAGCATTTCCCAATATACCTACCTGATAAGAAGTGGTCAGCTGGAACACTCAAGACTAATCGAAATGAAACACTTCTTCCTAAATGGGAAAAGTTGAAATGTTAAACTACAAAATGCATTTTTTAGTTTAAATCTTTAAGTATAGCACAATGTTTCCAAATTGAACCATACTGGCAATAAGTATCAAAACCACCAACCTAGCCATCAGAAAGAAAACCAAAACGTAGGGATCATTGTCCTTTTGGAAACAGTGACTATCCTGATCTAAGCAAGCACTCTTACAATACCAAAAAATTAGCATCTGGATGAACTAATAAAGAGTTTGTATACCTGAGCAAGTATGCTGAAGTATTGTCAAATGCATGCATTATGCATGTATTATATATCTAGTAATAATTAAGACATGGTTCATAGCTCTAGTTGCACTGAAGAAAATATTATCTCATCCACCAGACAACTTGGAACCTACTGAGAGTAAAGCCTATCCGTTTTCATTATAATTGAACTTTACTCTTTACAGTATAAAGTTTTATGTAAAAGCATCCTAGCGTTAGCTGCAGTACTTTGTACTTGATGTACTAATACCATCCAATCCCTACTACAATAGGCAATATGAATGACACGCACTTTAATATGTTTATCCACCATGCTAATGTGCAAATTTTCAAGCCTCAGCTCTGTATGCGCAAGACCATGGCTGTGCACATAGTTCACCTGAGAAACAGAGAATCAAGGATCAATCAGCAAATAGAGAAAAAATTTGTTATCTGGTACCTGTTCAGATAAGAATTGAAGAGACAACACATACTCCGATCAAGAGATCCCTCATTAAAATTCGGATTAGCCGCAGTTGACGAGAAATAGCTGGTCCTCCTACAGTATCATCCCCCACTCTTCTAACAGACTCCTGATCCAGGGAAAGAGTAGCTTCTAGAGTTGGAAGCCAGTCAGATCGTTGAAGCCAATGTCTCAATGACGCACTTCCATGATGCTGAGAGAACAAACCAAGGTCCTCAAGGATGTCAGAATATGAAGGTCTAAATAGGAACACATAGATAGTTTAGTTACTACTGCCGACTATACGAAGGAAGAAAACTCATTATGTTATTTAAACAGCTGCATGGTACTTGTATTTAGTTGTTTCTCAAGCATCTACAGCATGAAAATAAGATGTGCTCAATTAGAACTTTTGAGACTAAACAAGTATATTTATCTTCATGATGTTATTTTAAGTCTAAGAATAGACCCTTAAAAATAAACAGTGAGGCTTAATGTAGGAATCAGCATACCCCATGCACTAGGGTGAATGAACTGTTCTCATCTATCATGGATGAGCAGATATACCCATGAACTTGCATAGAGTACGAATGATACATGAGCTTACGACGTGCCAGTCTCTTCAACACCTAGAACACATGGACTATCAATAATTAATGGACAAATCACGAGGCATTTCTGGAACTGATGCACAAGCTCAAAAACTGATGGCTAGGTGTAATATACCTCTATCGCACGACGTCCTCTCCGCTTTGCTCGAGGACTAATAAGTTGTCTAAGTACAACTCTGGTCTTATACAATGGACTGCATTTGTTGTTGAAATCAGGAAATGATGAGTTTACAATAATAGTATAATTCAGTCTTCTGCTCAAAATTATACCGCAAGGGAACACTCACCTATGAGGATTATTCACCATAGCTTCAAACACTATTTCATCTCCCTGCGACAAAGAAAGCACAAAATGCAACCAGACATTAAGCATCAACTAGCTACGACCTTTTACTTCAACACCAAAACGTTTTCAATGTTCTAATAGAAAAATAGAATGAAATTTCATTACCCTGCCACCAAGGCCAATGCTGACACGATTCCGTATCTTAAAATCGGACATTTTGAACTTCGTTACGTGGCTGAACTCATCCTCTAGGGAATCACTGCTAGTTAAGGTTGCATTCTCCTCCGATTCTAATGGTGACATAGTATTAGGTAATGAACAAGCCACTTCTAGCCTTTTTCTCCGAATCGGACATTTCGTTCTCCAAATCATAGGCCATAATTTTAGACTAGTCGACGAGTTAATTAAACTGACGCACCGTCCTTCAACAAATTCCGTTTTTGGACTTGAATATACTCGCATAGACGCCATCTTACATCGAATTCTAAACGATCAAAGAGATTCACAAACAGTTCTCGTCACAAAGTGCAAAAATAACAATTAAATATAAGAATTTGAGCAAAAAATCAGGCAAAAACAAAGAAAATAGGACCGAACCAAATTAAATTGAGCTGATGCAACAGTGTTGGATCGTATTCATAGAGTCAACTAGAATCAGTTCAAAATTAAAAATTTACCAAACCTAGCAAGCAAAAAAAGAAAAAGTGAGTTTTGACTTACCAGATAGAGAGAGAAGAAGAAGAAGAAGAAGGAGAGAAGTGAAGAGAGGATAGGGAATTACACTGTACATAAATAGTAAGAGAGAGTCGCAGAGAAGAAAACGAAGCTTGTGAGAGTGGCGTGTAAGACTAAGTTTGAGGCGTTTCGACACGAGTCTACCGTGTGCGGTGTGTCAGTCTACGTCCGCCTATCTAAATATCTAAAGAAAATACTACTAGCAGGTAAGCAACAGCATACATCAAAATGCTCTCTCAAATTAGTAACCTCTCTCTTTCGAAATAAGGGGGTGTGTTAGTATTTTTTATTTTATTTTTAAATAAGTAACATTTTATATTATAAAGAGGATATTAATAATATTTTTTTATTTAAATAAAAATAATTTTATATCATTAATAAATTATTAGAAATTTTTTATCTTTTTAAAAATATTTATTAAAAACAAGTTAATAAAAATATATTTATAATTTTTTCAAAAAATATATTCAAATTAAAAGCATAACTTAATTTAAAACAAAGGGAATAAGCAATAAGTAGTAATGAACTCGAAGGAATTCTCTTTTGTTGGGATTGAGGGAGGAGATGACCATGGACTCGTCAAGTCATTTATAACAGCACAATTAAATTCATTCCTTTTCACTCGAGTTAATTCCTACTCTCCCATTTTTAATTTATAACAATGTTCTGCTGTATTTAAAAATTTTATGATTTAAAACAAATGATATACATTTATAGAGAAAGTATATCAAGTTACATGGAAAATTGGATTCACATCGGGTCCTCGACTCCACATTAGCATCTCTCTCAAGAATTAAGATGGAAAAGCAAAGGAGACAAAACACTGCGATTCCTTATGTGCGCATGCTAGTCTCTTCTCTCAAATGACTTCTCACTGTTTTGCTTCTCATAAATTAAATTATATAAATTTTAGTTAATATTTTAAATTTTATTTTTTACTATATTATATTAATATGATAAGAATTATAACTTATAATATTTTAAATTTAATTTTTTTAAAAGTAAGTCAAATTTACTTTTTAAGAATTGAAACGTGATAATTATTTTCGAAATCAATTTTCGTCACTAAGAATCATCACGAGTTCGAATTCCAATAAGGCAAGTTGATAAGGTATACGAGTAGTTTCTGGAAATTAAATAAAACAGATTGAGGACTTAAATAAACCTAAAAAAATACTAGTAGGACGTAAGAGAAAATATGGCAGTTCTGTAGGGAACATTTTCTCCTGGTTATTGAGTCTTTTAATGTCCCAATCAAAGTGTGTGTTATCTGACACTGTGGAGTGTGGATGGACTGAACTAGGCTTAGGAAAACAACAAGGACGAGTTTGTACATTTGCAGATAGACGAGGGACTAAAAATAGCAATTTCTCCAGTCAATCATCCTCATTAAATTCAAAAATCAAAATAAATAAATGTCAAATTATGTACAGCATATTCATAACTAGCAATATTAACAAAATCTGCTTCAGCCCGATCTCTTGTTAAATGGAAAAATATTTCTCGTTTTCATCACAATAATGTGTTCATCTGATGTAGAGAAATGGCTGACGTGCACACAACACTCGGGAAGAGAGAGGCTGGGAGGCGGCCAAGTTGCAGAACAAAACCCTTTTCATATTCGAATTTGCAGTTTCAGATTTGGCTGTAGTAGCAGAACCCACAAATCACTTGAAAAACTTGCATCAGGGATGAAGTTTTGCCATTCCCATCCATGTTGCTCATGAAGGAAGTGGTAATTCCTTTTTTTGGGAAAGGCCAGATCAACTTATCTACAACATATATACTATCGTCAACCAGTAAAGGTAATTAACTTTGCTCATGAAAAAAATTTCTCGGCTTGAATTTCCTTACTTCTCATCTAATTTCATTGATCATTAAGCCACATTATGGATTCACTAATTTGTAACTTTTCTCCGTCTCCTTTTATTTCTCTTGTTTTTTCTTTTTTAATTTTTGGAGGGGATGAAGATTGAAGACAGTAGATTGAGGAGAAAATAGAAAAGGAATTGCTTGAATCTCTCTTTTTTTTCTTTTTCAATCTCTTTGTTTTTTCATTTTTGTTACTCTCCCACAAATTAGAGAGAGATAGGGTTTACAATTTTGTAACGGCAGAAGGATGAAGAAAAAAAAAAACTGCCATTCTCTGAATCTATACATAAGAACTTAGACCCAACTTTCGCTAATATTATTGACCCAAATCATCTATGGAAAAAAGCACCCTAGAAGAAACGTATTGCTAAAAATTACATAAAATTCTCTAGAATCACTAATTAGCAAACTGTGAGGTCAGGTAGCAGAGCGCGTAATGGTTAGATCTCCTTGTGGAGGCAAAAAAAATTATGCAAGTGCGAAACCTAATTCATGAACTTTCTGCAGTTTGGAGCTTTACACAGGCAAGGAACCTTGAAATCCTCACATTCGTCTGGATCAAACAAGTAGTCGTACCTGTCAGTATTGCAGCCAAATAAACTGTATCAGGGACGGACTTACTAATATGTAGGCATTCATTTGCATGAGTGTGTGTGTGTGCGCGCCTGTGTGGTATGAGAGAGGAAGAGAGATATACGTTAATTCATCACCAGCAGCCACATTTGCCTTCGCGATAAGTACAATCCGACTCTCATCAGCTCCTACACTCATGATCCTTGCATAGCAGTTTGGCATACACTGTGAAAATAACAAAGCAAAACCATGAAAATATTGCATCTTTGACTTGCTTATTTTGCTGATTACAGATAAAATTATTGAACGAATATTGGCTTGAAAGGGGCACATAATTCCTAGCATTGCAGGAACAAGGAGTCTTTGCCATGATTGGACGTACAAAACATATTTGGAGTAACATATTTATCAAATTAGGAGTATATTTAAGAACCTCTAATCTGGTCCAAGATATAACGCTTCACTAAGACAAATCTTCACTGATATAGTATTAGATTCAGATTATAAACAAGTTTACACATCTTACTATAATCTTGTGGGGTATTATCAATACTCAATCTTTTCCCTGCGGAAACCATCAATGAGAATAATATCACTAAAGCAGTAACCGATAACGGGGATTGAAACTGATCTCCTTCAGTTTTAGAAGATGAATTACACGGGAGAATCTTATGTACTTTTACCTAATTTAGTTCACTAGTCTTTGCTTTTTCATTTGCAGGTTTTGATAACAAGGAGCAGAACAAAAGTCGAGAACACGCGAAAAGAACAAGGAATACATGATTACTTTCTCAAGAAAAAAAGGGAAGGAATTAACAAGATCTACCGAGCATGTTAGAAGGGACAAGCACAATCAAATATATAATTCTAGTTTGATTCCACAGATGAAGAAAAGCGTCAGGGTACAATGAAAGATAAGTGATACTTACTGAATGGTTAATTAAACGTGCAATGTTTCCCTTATCAGTGGCATCCACCACAACTTCTTCACTAATCTTAAATAGCTGCACAAGATAATTCAGCAACATTATATGGTGCGCATGACATCGGACAGGTTGTAGAGAGAGCACAAACAAAGGAGTGAAAAGAACCTACATAGCAATCTTTTCCCTCAACACGATACCGTGCCTCCCTCAAATCTGCAACACTGCGTCTCACCTGCTCACCACGATACTCAAGAACCTGAAACAAGTAAATGTATGCTCCACTAAGTAACTTCTATATTTGATGCTGAAGTAATTAGAAATACGAGCACTTCGGTAAGCAACTGACTCAAGCAAGGAGGAACTACATCTCATTGCAAATGTTCACAGGTAAAAATCATTATAGAGAAAAAGCTCCTCAGTATGAAAAGATATAGAACTCCATTTTTCATGCAATTACTTGGACTACCATTTATTTCTTTTCCTAATATGACAAAGTATTCACTAGGGGCAACCAGTAACAACTAAAAAAGATATATATACCATCTCTCCTTCTGGGATATTTCTACGAGCAAAGAGACCCCATCTATGTATCCCAGATCTACCAAAGCAAACACGATCATTTTCTGTCCTCTGCAATTGCAAAAATAAGATTTAGACGCTGAGAAATTTAACTGAAAAACTGTTAATCTGATGAACAGAGGTGTTAAAAAGAATGCCTGTAATTCACGAAGCCGCTCCTTAAACGTAGAAAATGTTTTGGATCCCTTGACTTCCTGTTAAAAAGGGAAGAAAGGAATAACATTTAAAATCACCATAGAAGCTAAGAGAAGTGACAGGAGAACATCACTTTACATAGGAAATCAGGGAGGGAGGGCGGAAGAAATTTACTTTAATATTGTTCAAACTTCGCATTGAACTTGAAGAATGGTGACAGGGTCCCTTCACATGGTGGGCAATGGCAGTTTCTCCGGTTCCCTGACAAGGAAAAAATTAAGTACATTCATGACTTGCAGCCCTTTAGGATGATTAAACAACAGAATTCCAGCAAGTTAAAAATTTGCAATCACAAGGCAGATGAGTGAATCTCAGCTAAGAAACTTAAACCACAAACATAATATATATGAAGAGGCAGGACTCTATCAATACAAGGGAGCATAACTGAAAAATTTAAGGTAGTTAAAAAGCATGATTAAAAGCAATTATGGTCATTGAACTTGTAAATAGAACAATCAATGGGAAGATATTAAGCACCAAAACAAATAAGCAAATTGTAGATAGATATTCACAACAAAGTTAGTTCTTATATCTCTAATGTCTACCGCAAATGGATGCTAATAATGAACTCACCCCTGAAGACTTTTAACAGTTCAAAAGCCAAAAGGTAGCAACAATGTTTTTCAGTTGCCTAGCATCATAAAGACTCAAGTAGCTAAATAAATCATAATTATTTCATTTCCTTCAAATGTAAATTAATAAAACTTGGCAGCACCAATCATAACACTACATATCAGTGACATGGTGTAGTACCTTATCACGCAATCGATTATAAACACGGCATCTTGCTGCAGAGAATGACTCGATCTCTTCTATCTCTGTTGCTGGAGCTTCCTGAAGTTTCAGTCTGCTTGTTGAAATTAGACGTGAACCTGTGCGCTTATTGTTTTGAAGAAGGCTTCTAGCAGAGAATACCCCTTTGGGAGTCTGAATGATGAGAACAGTATCCGGATTAGGAGCCCTGTAAAATCACAAAGCCATTAGACTTGAATAACCCCCATTAAATGTCATAGCTTGAACATAAAGTATCCACTATTTTGACTGAAGCAGTTTCCACAAATGACTCTCTTCCCTCATCCTCCTTTTCTAATCTTTGATCCAGAGAAAATAGAGCAGTACCTGTGGTAGGCACAATATGAAACCATTCTTGTAACCTGTTTCCCATTTTTCTCCGAGCAGTGCAGCTGCAGTTTGAAAAGTATTAGCATCCAGGAGCGATTGACAAAGTAAAAGGATAGGTTCAAATATAGCTAGAAGTGTTGAATGCATTGACTAAACAACACAAAATTAACTAGTCATCATGTCAAGATTTACATAGTAGGTGTCAGTACCCCAAACGTGCTCCAGTCAAGGCACTAGAATAACTGATCGCAAATAGATAATCAAACCACCAAAAGAAAACATGAACCACCAAAAGAAAACATGTCTCAATGAGGAAAAAAAAAAGGAAAGATCTGCATGTAGATATACTTGTTACCCAAATGATGATTAAACAGCTACAATAATACATGTTATCAATATCTTTTGCGCATAAGTGTGCATGGGTTCGAACCCACAGCCAGCATTTCTTTTATTGGAAACAGCCTCTCTGCCTTCACAAGGTAGGGTAAGGCTACATATACACCACCCTCCCCAGGCCCCACTTGTGAGATATCACTGGGTATGTTGTTCATTGTTCACGAGTTGGACAACCCCATTTTCTTTCAGTGGGCACTAAAAGGAGTAATAGGCTCTGAAACGGCAAGTTGCATTCTCTGGGACGTACCTCTTAAATTTTAGCACCTAAATCAATGATGATAACAGATTAACTAGATAAGTAATCTCACCTCCATGCGATACCCAGCCCTTGATGCGCACATAGCATGGTAATAAGTCGAGCACTTGCAACATTGTGTACAGGAACCATGAATTTGTTTGCAGATCACACATATCTGAGATTTACAAAATCAATGCTCACTTCAGATTCAATAGCACAGATCTTGCTAGTATATGTTGTTCTCCTATCTGTAGAACACCTATGTTAACTGGAGCAATAACACCTAGCTGATAACATATTACATTAGAGATGACCCCCATGACAAAGTAAAAGTCTTATAATTGTACATTTGTTAATATATATCAACCAAAAAAATTGGTGAGGAGCTTTTTCCACTCTTACGAGGGTATCCGATGCATTAGTGTTGGTAAGATCGCACCAGAGGAGCTTTTTCCACTCTAGTAAAATATAGTTACAATGTTTGCCTCTACAAGTAATGCTCCCTTTAACAAGGCAGGCTGAGTAATTCAAATTGTTAAGAACCCACCATATGTTTTCTTTTTTGTCATGTCCATTGTGAGGTCTGGATTAGTAAAACAGCAACAGAAATATTTAGAACAGAATATTATGTCCTTTAAATTTGTGAAAGAAACCTGGCACCTAAATCATCAGTATAGATAATGTCAGATTTAGCATGGATGATAAACAAATATTGCTACAGAAACGTTGCATTATATTCTATTATAAAAAATAAATGAATGCAAAATAAGATGTAAGGTTATGAACTCCTTTAACATTTTGCACTAAAACCATTAGATTTGAAAAATTAGGTGAGGAAAAATTGAGACAACATCTTCAAATTTTCTTGCATCCCTCAGCTATCGGGGACAAAATCTCCTAAGCAAATGATTGGAAATGTGATATGTTACATAGTCTTTTTTTAAAGAAGGTAAAAGGCTATGTTACATGCTATTGTGTCATAACACAATATTTTCTGCATGATGAGCCATTCTGCTTCTAGAGATAACAGTGAAGTGAGGTCATCGAATTTACACCACAAAGTAGAATAACATTTCCAAAAACAAAAAACTTACCTTCACAAAAGAATTTGAAGGGATTCTCAAAATTCCAACTGCAGGCTCCATTTTCTCATCGCTAGCAAAACAAACTTCAGGTTGGAACCAAGCACAAGTAATATGAACCCACAATGGCTGTATATCAGTGGGCTTCAAAGCACCTCCTAAATTAATCAACAATCTAAGGTCAGTAATAGCAGGTGAAAGGAAATGGGTTTGAGAACAGTTTGGTTGAATTCCAACAGCACTACAATTAATGAAAAAAATAGTAACTAGTGCATGCCTTTCACAGGACAAAGACAACACTCCCGTTCAATCTCAGGAGTCTCGCAAGATCTGCAGACCCATGAAGTGAAATCACGAACATTTCTTGCTCCATAGCATTCTTGATGAACAGCAATTTGACACCTGATGGAAAATAGAATTGCAGTACAATTATTCTCTTTAAGAAAAAATAGGAATATCATCTTAAGATTAAACAACTTTTGCAAAGAAATCTACAAGGAATCATGAAATTACTTGAAAAACCCACCAAAAAAATACAATGAAACCTAGCCAATCACATACCCTATTTCAAATCAAAATATTTTCCAATGAATTGTATCAAGAAATTGGTTTTCAAATCAAATAACAACGAACAGTGTCTTCAGAAATTGCATATATATGAAAAGTTTCCACTAATCTCCCACCAGGCAGATTAGCTTTTTGAAGTTTGCCATACCTAATGCATATAATAATTTTGTTGTAGTCCCAATCTTCAACCCATCGACATACTGCACACCTTTCAGTGGTCCACTTTGCATAAACAGGTTCATATTTTTCTGCATCATAAAAAAAAAAAAGAAGAATTGCCAATTGATCAGTGTCTTAGTTATAAAGCAGCACGTGTAGTTAAGGCCTATGGAACTAGTCAAGTATACCACTACAGGTATGGATGCAGAGGTCAAATACGACAAACTTAAATGTTAGGATTCAGATCCAGATAGAAATACACATATGGGTATAGGGGTTTATTTAGGCTTCTCTAAATTATTATTTTGTGAAAAAGAAATGGTTACTAGGTAGTGACTAAATATTTAGGCCAATTCATGGTATTGTTACTTAATTGGAACAAATAGTGGTTGCCCAGAGCTATGCAACACAAAGACGCAGAGGGTCACAAGTGACAACCAACATGCAATAAGACACGCATGGATGATGGTTTCAAATATTAAAAGTAACATTTATATTTTCTGATTCCTAGTTCAAGCTCATACAGAACCTAAATTCATTTAACGAGCATGAACATTTATATGGATATCTATTGTTTTATGTTATTTTCATATTAAAGGTTTGTACAGCTATAGAATCTTCAACTTGATATAGATGTTAGATCCACCTCTCCCCTACTTTATGTAAATCCAAATTCATCTTTAAAAAAACTAGCAATTCTTCTCCAAGGATATGATTAAGACCATAAAAAGGGTGGGAGGAAAAAGAAAGAGAATTTTCTGAGACATTATTGAGGACAACGTTAGTGGTCAAATAGTGAAAGATGATTAAAACATAGCATGTTGACAAGGTATCCTGGTCCTAACACATATCTTCCTCTTATGACGGCACAAATGCACATTTTAGTGTCTATGTTGCATACATGTGGAATGTCTCTTCCAAAACAAGTAAACTCAAGCAAAGCGCATACCTCGGAGAAAGCTAAGCAGCTTTTGCCTCCGTACTTTTAAAGAAGGACGTTTAACCGATTTGGTAGAAACAACATTCTGCTCATGATACTCTGCCATTTGCAGCATCTGTGGAGCAAAACAAGATGTTACCCGTCTTACTTCATTCCTAAAGAAAAATCAAAAGACCATACGGCTACAGCATAATAATAAGACTGAACAAAAGAATGTAAAAACTAGTGTGTGCATAAGATATAATTTCAGTAAGGCATGCAATTAATTAGAATAGACTAACAGTAGAGAGAAAAGTGATATAACTGAACTGTGACCAAAATACAAGAGGAATATTAAAACAAGGAGATGAAAGAGAAAGAGTACTTTTAAAAGTTTAGACAAATTAAATGATAAATACAAATTTTACACAAGCGCATATACGTCATCTTAAGTGGTTGTCCTCATTGATAAGGAATATCCTGCTGTTGTCATCAGGCTGTCTAAGTGAAGTCATCCCCAACAAACGAAAAAGAGGAAATGAGAAAAAAGAGGGGGAGGGGGATCAAGTTTTTTATTTGATTGTTAGGATCATGTTTTTCTTTTCATGTTAGCACTTCAAAACAGCATTACACTTGATTAGTTTCTTTTTCCCTTGAAAATTATTTATTCAGCTACTTTGATGTAGATAAGCTTCCCAATGGATGTGTAAAGTATCTTAAGAAGCAATAGATAAGTAGAACATTTATACATATTTGGTTTGACTAGTTACAGTATCATGTACTACCCATTTCTGAACTGAATTTATAACATAATTAGTTTGAGACATCTTATATCTTTCCTGCTACTAATATTGAAGAAATTCTAACTTCCTTGCACAGTCAAATCATGTCATGTGTCGCACTGACATTCGATGTATTTGTTTCTAGAAAATAAATGCAGCCACCACATGCTGATACAACAGTGCACATAAAAGGAAGCAACTGGGCGCTCCCGTTGCTCTTTAACTTACTGGTGAACTAATTTGCAAAGCTGTAATGTCAATTGTATGATAGTTTCCAATTAAAAGGAGTAGTCCATTTCAAAACATAAGCAACATAAGCAATTGAAGAATACAAACCCATTGTTCTAGAGGTAGCAAAGAACCCTTCACCCGGACACTGGTCTTCCAATTTTTTATTTTAGAACCTGTGTGCCGCTCCCATTCACTAAGTGCCTGTTTTTGTGCTCCACAATATCCACACTTGCAAACAACTCTGGAAAGAGGAAAGGAGAATGTGATTACACACTATGGCCTGAGTCAATGATAGGCAAATCCTTGATCTCTTAATGCTCGAAATTGCCTTGAAGAGAATGTAAGACCACATGTAAGCAACTTGATACATCAACTGTTCTAAAAGTGACTTGCATTCATGTTAGCTGTTTTCCACAAAGGTTAGAAATTCTTTTAATAAGACAAATGTTAGATAGAATTAATCAGTTAATTTTTCAAAAGTTAAACATCTAAGTGTCTGAACCTCCACTTAATCATAAAATCTGAGGTTTCTAAAGGAAACATTAACAAAAATAGAATAAGATTCAGAAGTATGAGAGCTGTTACAGGAAAAAATCAGGTAGTAAAATTCTTTAACTGTCAGACAACTTAAAGGAAGTTATGCACAGCATCAGACAGAGCCAATCGCTGATAAGTAATAAAAGCCCAGTGCACATAACAAACGCCCATGTACACTTACAGGTGAAGCCTTGGGAAATAAATGCCTTCCACTCCTGAGCATATAACAGAAACCTTATCTGGCAATGCTACTGTCTGACAATCATTTTTGTTGTTTCTGAAACAGGAAACAGTAATTCGTTAGTTCAAACCACAAGCTGTCAACTTAAGCATGACTGATTGATACTTACTTAGCCTTAGAATTCATGTTTTCTGAATCTGACAATTCAAAATTAAATCTTGCTCTGCATTCTGGACAATAGTAATCAGAGGTACTCAGCTCCTGGAAATATACAAACAGCAGAGCATGTTATCCAAAGAAGTAAATAAATCATGGAAATTGCAACGGAAGAAAATTTTTCAGCAAGATAGATACCTTTAAATTTCTGCTTGAAATTTTGTCACACTCAGCATGCACCCACACTTTGCAACCATCACAACGTACCTAAACCAGCAAAGAAATTATAGTTGCTTCTATGAGGAAATATCACCACAATTAATTTCTTGGAAAGAGTAGAAAGTGGTTACAAACGACAGGCAAAGGATAGCAAATTTCTAACCCAAGTTCCACTATCTGAGGGATTCCGAATCTTCTTGCATATGCCACAAAAATGTTTTATCTTCTTTAGCTGGAATATAAGTCACAAATTATTATTATTTATGACATCAACATCAAGATCTTCCATGAAAATTAGTCAAAGAAAGCTAGAAAGATAATTTGAAATCTGTAACAGACCCTTGCACAAGCAGTACACAGACGATGGCCCCTAAGAATTGAGTCGTTCTGTTTCCTGGATGGCTTAGATGAAAGACTTGATCCACAAGCATCACAAGAGTCAAGTTCTTTCTTCTTCAACAGTTCCTGCACAGAGATTCCACACATGATAAACTTACTGGAAGTACCCAATAATGTGACACATTTGTTCTTTCTCTTGGTTTTAGGGGCTGAGTGTAAGGGGAAGTACTGCGATGAAATTTTAGCAGAATCTTCCACTCAGAGTAGAATAGGAATGCTAACTAAACAAAAGTTACTAGAGGTCCCTTGATGGAAGTATGTTAGAAAAAGCAGGGAAGAAGCCTGAGTCACTCTGAAACGTGCCTGGCTTGGAGAGTTACACTCTTGGTCCTGATTTGAGTCAGAGGCCTCAAATACTCCTCGGGGAAGAGACCTGAGATAATCTAGATTACCAGCTGCTGCATTTATTTCAACCATCAACATCTCAACAACGCCATTTTCAGCAAGAAATGCCTCTTCTATGGCAGAGCGAAGATCACTGGGCGTGCTGTCGTTCAAGTCAGTCTGACCCTGAAACCTAAACGAAGCAAAGTTTCACCACACCCTGACAGTACTAACAATTTAATCAACAAATAACATATAAACTGTCACAAACCTGTCTACATGTTCCAGAAACGGAAATAGCATCCCATGTCTAATCCATGCATAATCCTGCTCACAAAAACGTGCCATCTTAGTAGATACACCATACCTCATAATTCTATCACTTTGATACTTTTGTATAGTGGGAGTCTGCATGATGCAAAAAAGATAAGTCTTACCCTTTGCGTGCCATTCCCAGAGTAGCCAAAGAACATGACACAGACTGTACCAGCAACACGATAATTTAGAACTTGTTGCGGAGCTTGTGTTTCTGAATCAAGGACAATTGCCGGCCAAGCAGGACAATGTCTTCCAGATATTGCCCAAACTATGTCTCCTGAACTAAAATCCTCATGACCAAAGTTATAACCCCTCCTACCTCCCTCCAGCTTCACCATTCCATCAATGCCGCTTAAATCTATAGCTTCATCAAACTCCCCATTAAGTGTGTCTGCATCTCCCAATCGCTCATGTAATGATGTTAGTGTACTGCGGGAAGTAGAATACTTCCTAATATCTAAAGGCTTTGACCCATTACACCCAATTTCTACTGTTCCATCGGGGGAAAACACACGACATTGGTAGTTTACCCTGTCGTCCACACGCTTCTTAGTGCCAATTTCACGTTTGGCGTTTTTCGAGCTAAGCTTTTCTCTATACGGGTTAAATTCAGGGTCCAAAGTTGATTCTTTAGCAGTAGTTTTGCTCTTCTCTTTCTTCCAATTATCAAGAACCGAGTCATTGAATCTAGATGGAAGTACCTGAACACGCCCCCGTGAAGTCCTCACTAGTGGCGGCCGTGAAGCTTCGTGCACTGGATTGTTCCTCTGTTTTGGCACAGAATTTGACTCAGCCTCACCAGCGCAGCGGGAAACCTCCGTGCACCACGACGCCGTCGCAGCTCTGCCGTTACCTCCGGCGGCTAAAATTGTCTGAATACCGTATCCATTGAACGGAATTATACCGGCGGCAACATCACCAAGCAGATGCAAAGGGTAATACCCACTGCTACTCTTCCTCTTCTTCCGATTACCAGAAAAGTCGTCGTCATCCGCGCCCGAGTCACTCACACGACATCGTTTCAAACTCGGCATTACCGTTTTGAGGCTCTTCTTTATAATCATCTCCAGCAACAACTTCCCCCCAAGTCCAAAACTCAGCAATCAATTCTATCCCAAGAAGACCTCAAATTTCCTCTATCCGAAACCCTAATTTTGACTGAAGAAACCCAGCAAATTGTTCACACCCAAGTGAGAATACAAAGAAGAATCAGCCCAAGTAACAGAGATAGAGAGAGAGAGAGAGAAAAATTGAAGTGGAACCCAATTAACAACAGCGAGAAATAATAAGCAGAAGAAGATAATAGACTGAAATCGAGAAGAAGATCTGATAAGCTGAAAGAATAGGGATCTCTGTTCCACCCAAGTTTTCCCAAAACTGTTGATGAGAGAGAAAGAGAGAGATTGAAGGAAACGATTTTATATTAAAAGAAAATGTAAAATGTGTGTGGAAAATGTCGAATTTGACGAGGGGGAAAAAAAATTAATTTAGGAACATATTTTGTTTTTGGTGAAATTGAAGTAGAAATATATACATATAGGTTGTGTGAATGTATAGATAAACTGCAAGTTAGAGAGGAAAGGGAATAAGGATGACTGGCAATAGGGGGTGGTGGGGTGGAGTTGGCGTTAGAAGTAAAGCAAAGCAATATAGTAGTAATATTAGGGAGGGAGAGAGAGAGAGAGAGAGAGAGAGAGTGTGTTTTGCCAACATGACCCAGACGTGCTTGGAGTCCAAGATTGCATTTTTGTTGGAAATATGGTTCGAGACATTGGCTAACTTGACGTTGGTTTTTTAACGTAGGACATGGCGTTGTTCTCTTTCTTTCTTTTTTTTTTGGGTGTTGCAGAGGTTGTTGTTTTTGTTTTGTCACAAGAGTGTTCTCCAAGAAACTTGGAACGAGAAAGTGAAATGGATAATTCATGTCTTGTCAATTTTTATTTTATTGATTTATGTTTGTTTCTTTTTTATTAAAAGAAAAATGGAAATGGGTTCAGGAATTGGAACTTGGAATTCATGAATATGATTATCAGAGAAGAAAAAAAAGGATAGGTTCAATTTGATTGTGTGCAAAATCGAGGTTGATTTTTCACATAGAGTTCTGTTTTGTGTACAAGGAGATAATGGAAGCAAGAAAATTTTTGGAGGTGAACGCTGCAAGATTCTAATTAAAGTAAATCTTAATCTTAATTTCTTTTTTAAGTAACTCACCCGTGAAAAAAAATATATTAATAGTTGATGGTGAATAAATTCACGGGTCTAAATGGTCAATCCAACTCCTAGTGTGGAAGGGCAAGTTGGAACAAGAAAATTAATTTGTGAATGGATTTTCCTTCCTACCAAACACACCCTTAGTCGATGGATGGAAATGGGTGTTCAAGAAAGTGGAAATTTTTCGTAAAGATGAGCCTCTCTGTTGGCTGGTCAGTCACCGGAGTTTTTATTATTTTTAAGCGGCCGGACCTTCGGAGAGCGGGAGATGAAGTTGTAAAAAATGATATTTGTGAAATTCGGATCTACAAAAAGGAAATGTAGACTTGGACTATCCAACTAAAAGATTAATAATGCTGTCTTTCTTCGGATCCTGTTTGAATGAGGAATGCATTGAATATCGGATTGCCTCTTTTTATCTTCTTTGCCGGCACTCTCTGTAGAGATTTTGTTTGTGACAGAGTTTATTTAGGGGCATATGAGAACTGAGAAAAGTGATAGCTTTGTTTAGTGGCCATTTGTACTGTTCATTTTTTGTGTACTTTTTAGTTATAAATAGGCAATAGCGGGATGGCAATTTTGGGGAAGAGGGGATCATGGGAGGTTTTGTGGTTGGGGTGTTGTCTGTGACTTGTGGTGGTGTTGCATAAATAATTGTATCTTCAGCTACAGTTTGGGAGGCATAGAAGAATGGTGTAGTCTAGTACTACTCTCTTATTTGCCTATGGCTGCGGATGGTTTTTATTTTTCCCCAAAACTTATTTTAATAGAAAAGTAAATTCTTGTTTGCCTTTCACTATTGATGACTCCCTTTCTGATTACCCTTTGCTTATAAAAATTGTTCACTTTTTTTTCCTACCACTGAGGCTGCTGCTACTGTTACTTTCTGGATCTAGATCTGGATTGATTTAGGTTACATAAGAAAAAATGGAAGTCTTGAGGTTTGAAAGGTCTTTCTGGCACAACTTCTTCAATAATAAGGAGAAAGACTTTTCTTTGCTTTAGGGACTGGGGGGTGGAACCTGCTATTCTTTTAACAATAAATTCAAATACTGTAAATACGATCCTATTTATTTTATTTTATTGGTGGGTGAAGTTGGAAGATGGTAGTTGCAGAATGAATCAGGTGGAATCGGGAAGGAAAAGATCTGTTAGTTTGAAATGAAAAAAAATGCGCTACTTGGGCAGATGAAACTGATTTTGTTGTTGGAGATATCAGAAGAATTAGCAAAAGGGGGAAAAAGAGAGAAAATCTAGGCAGGTATTGTTGTATAATGTTAGTCTCAAAAATAGATTTGAAGTTTATGTATTTCTACGGTGACCTCAACTTATTAGAAATTCATACACTATGATTTAAATCCGCCACGGGCTCATCTGTTCAAATTATGGCAGGGCTAGAGGCATCACAAAATGGATTATGGCCTATAGTTGCAGAATGTTGGACGCCGCGTTCCAGCCAGCGGCGGACCTAATAGGGGTCACCGACGCCCATTAACCTCGAAAAGATCTTATATAGGTGTATATATCTTGAAGAACCATTATATATATAAAGGATCCTTGAAAGATATCAGCAGGATTGAGGCAACTGGTCGTTGTGGGTCCTTGCGCGCGACTCGAGTTTGAATCTTGGTTACAACAAGGAGTTGCGCACAAAATTTTGCCACTAGTAATTGAAATATTTATGTTAAAGACATTGGTCATTGGTGCCCACTCTCTGCTAAATCATGGGTTCGGCTATGATACTAGCTTAATGTACCATGATTGGAATTAGTTCTCTCAAATCTTGAGTAGGAACCACAAATCATCTATGATACTAGCTTAATGCACTGTGATTGAAATTGGTTCTCTCAAAACTTGAGAAGGAACCACAAATCGAGAAGAGCGAGTCTAGGCTTTGGTCGTTTCCTTAGTCGTAGATGATTCGTTTTAAAACGAAATAGGTGCTCATTTGAAAGTAGTTGAAGCAGCAAACTTGAATTCAATAAGAATCTTAATTTTTCATAACATGAAAGGGGAATTAGGCCTAAAACTCAACAAGAGTAGAGATGATCTTGGACATTGCCGGCTGACTCAGGTACCACCCGAACCGCTGTGGGCAATAGGGAAATCTGACTCTAGGAATCCGAAGAAAGGCTAGTACTCGAATGAATGCAAGCAAATGAATTCCGTAGAAGACAATAACTATAACATTTTTGTCTGTTGTTTTGTTGGGTCTTTACTCTTCACCTATAACAAACATTTCCATTCGAGAAGTGGACACGAACTTCAACATCTATATCTTCGTGTAATTTAGGAGGTTAAAAGAAACAATGATAAAAATAAAAAACGAATAAACTTCAAAATCCACATCATTTTCATGTAAGTTCGATTAAGATTTCCTTGTTCCATCAGTTTCTATGGGAGTTGCTCATCATATTAGTTCAAAACATGTGATGCCTCATTTCCCTATAATTTTTAGTACCGGGCTGTGTTTTGCGCGCCCACACAGATGGGACTTGACGTAGGAACTTTTGATGTTTTAGCTATAAGTACAGCAGCAAAGTTGTTCAAATCCACTCCAAGGTAATTACAGGATATATAACTACTAGCCCATGGGCTCTATCTCACTGATTCTCCAAACAATCATTGAGTTTTTGCCGGGTCATCAAAAAAACTTTTATTTTTTCAAATTCAATATTCTTTTCAGGTCATTTGCACTTCTTCCCTATTTTGTGCTGCTCTTTAATTTATATCCCTCGTGACAAATATTTTTTTTTTGCGGGGCATGATACACCCCAACTAGTTTGAAATTGGAGCGTAATATTGTTGTAGGGGGAGGAGGGGAGCAGGATACGGGTTAGCATCTATATCACTGAGCCGCCGCACAAACCTAAGGTGATCAATAATGGAAAATGGTGGGCAGCATTAATAACAAGAAGTTACGGAGGTTTTATTTAACAAACCCTATTTACAACACTAGTTGGTTTGTCTAATCTACAAAGATTATTGCTACTACCCAAAGATTTAACAAACTTGCAAGATTGCTGGATGGACCCCACCTTATTTGAGCAGATCCTATTCTAAAGCTAGCTTCCATTTGCTATTTATATCAGCAGCTAATATAACCAGTGATTACTTCCCATTACTATATTTCTTCCAACTCATAGACAGTTAACAGTTAATGCTTCTTAGATGTATCGATTTCTTCAGTTTTTGCAAACCTTCCACGGATCCTTGGTTGACTATCAGCCAATGCCTTCCTGCAAGCATACTGCAAAACACACAACAGACGCATGAGTTGTTTTGCCTTTGTTGCTCTACAACCAAATGTGTCCACTACATGCACACCCCATAGACACAGATTTCCTTTATTTTTAAAAAAAAAAAAAAACAAAGAGAGAAGCTCGGGTGGGCTGGGGGATTTCCCTCTTCTTACCAAATGTTTCATGAACAGGTGGTCCGATTCAAGTCAATTTCACACTTTCGAGACTTTGGAACTGCAGCACCAGGCTAATTATTAAAATTAGAGAGAAGAAATTGTTGTTAATACCTTGATTTTTCTGCCAAAATTCCTTTTATTCTTCTTGTTCCGGTATCTGGAGAGCTGTTCCTTGCGAACTTCAGAAGTGGAACTTCCGACAATCTGTGGTTGACCCCGTGGAGAATGGATCAGATTTATGTTGCCATTACCCAAAGTCTGCAGTAAAAACTCAGTATCAGTGACCTAGCCCCATTCTGTTGAATAGGCCAAAAACATCTATACATTTCTCAGCTGGTACTTCATCTAGCAGTCAACACTGACTTCAATCATCGGTGCAACTAAGTGACAGCTATGGCTCTCAGCCTCTAACTACAATTAAGAAAATGGAGGACACCATCCCTAGATTTTTGACATCTCTCCAGTTAACAATACATGGAGAGTAATGGAGAAAAAAGTCAGTCTGTTTCTTAGAACTTGCACATGAACTGAATCAATGAGAAAATAGTGGTAACCAGATCAGGTAGGAGCGTCAACAAATGATGCAGTCCACTAGTTTGACTTAAGGGGACTATGATTAACCAGTTCACTTAGTTAAAGGATTACTGAGAATCTCATTGAATTCAATACCTTTTGTAGAACCTTACTAGAGGCAGTTTTACATTACCAATACATGGGTCTTCCAACTATCTTGTTCTTACTCTCAGAATTCAATTAATGACTCTTGATCATAAAATCTGTATTATCCTGATGGACAAATTTGACTATTTATCTCCGGTTGATTTTAGATATTAAAAACATTGATATCAAGCCAACCAAGCAAGAAAGAAACGGACTTTGATTGTTTAAAAGAACAAAGAGTACTAATTCAGATTTACCAAAACAGATTAAAAGGAACAAAGGTGGAACACAAACAAATCATAATGGAACATTATGGTAAAGATCAACCTTTATGTCTCCTTCACTGAATGCTCTTCGCATACCATAAACAGCTCCAAAGTGCAGCCCACCAAAATCTATAAAATTTGGCCTCATTGGAGCCTCATGTATCCACTCCATGGAGCTTAGACACCCTGAACTAATACTTTTCTGGAAGGATCCCTGAGAAACCAAGTTTTCATCTGCAGTCAGGTTTCCATCAGCCTTGACAATAGGAATTTTCATGTCCAAGACTTCAGAGAGTGGTGTATCAATTGCATCTTTTTCAAATAGATCTTTTTTGCATTCATAGAAAACTTCACTCAGGAGTTGTTCATTCTCAAAAGAGGTTTCTAGATCCGAAACTTTGAGTCCTTGGGGGGAGATGACATCTTCTGAACAAGAAATCATAGAAATAGCAGCAGTCATGGGATCAAGGCCCATTAATGGTTCTTCAAGAATTGGTTGTGGAGCTTTAAATAGATCCCCTTCTCCCCCGAGGTCATATTCTGATATGGTGGATCCCTGTTGAGATTAGCCACATAAGAGTTCAAAATCGAAGCTGTAAAGAACTTGACAACAAAATGCTTCAAAATTATCATAGTAAAATCTGGGGTATACATGTATATTTAACACAGCCAAGTTCAAGGACAGAGAGTTGTTAACTCATCACAGAATTTAAATGTCATACTTGGATTCTGCGTCGCGCAGAGTTTAACTTAAATACACTGAGCAATAAAAAATTAGAGAAGAGAAAAGCATTCACTCAAATGCAATCAGATTGTCAAGATCACTCAAACCTGACATATGCTAATAAAATACACCATCACTTAAAGAAAATTAAAAGGACTTAGATATTTGTGTCAAGGCAGAAGTACAAATATAAACCACATGAACTTCTATAACTCATCAACTGTAGGCTACCAGGGTGATTTGCTCACAGCTCACCATCAGGTATTTCTTACAACAAGGACTTTATTTTGTACAAGCAAAAGGCACGAGGATTCTTGTGACGAACAGATAATCAATTGAGGAACAGGGATAGATAATGGTCGCCCTTGCTTATTCTCCCTTATGCATATAAAGTTAATAAAAGTTGGAGTAGAAGAACCAAACAACTTTCTGAGAAATTCAGCCTGCACATGCCCTTAGAAAGAAAAAAGAGAGAGATTGAGAGAGATAGAGCACATTCATACAGATAGTGGAAACTCTATAATGTCCATTAAGTTAAACAAACCAGAAAAAGAACAAAACCAACAACTAATGACAAGAGAATCAGCCGCTGTCATTGGTACATTTCAGGCAAGATAAGATCAGACCGAATCAACCATGAATTTGATGTTTTCATCTAAAAAGAACTTACTAAGTGGTTTGCTCAGACCAAATAGGTTCTCTTACTACCTTCTGAAAGTTACTAATCTTTAACCTTTATGCTCCCAAAGGCATTAGTTAGAAACTGCCGAAATTCTTATAGTATGGAGAGACCTGTAACTTTTCCTCAATGTTATCCTCCCTCAGAGAATCAGCACACTAACCAAACAAAACTCCCTATCCTCTAACAACAAAGGTGAAACTTAACTTTTGCTTTTCTCTTTTTCCAACTTTTCGATCTTTCAACTCTTTAAGTGCGGTGAAAAGTGAGGCCTTAACGACAACTTGGCCGCCAAGAAAGGAAAGGAAGAATCAGAAAAGGTAAATACATGGGAAGTAAGAAGTGGTGGCCACTTAAGTTTTTATATGAAGCTAGAGAGAATAATGAACACGGAACTCATTATTTTGGTATACTTACTTCTTTCTCTTTGTTCAACATACAGATCTAGCACATGCCATGAACTCACATGCTATCCATTTAAACTCTATGTACATCAAACTAATTTTCCAAGCAAGAATCAAACTTTTCTTACTCTTCATCTCTTAGTCAATGGTGATAGCGGACAAATACTGTCTCCATTCATAATCTTAGTATTCAGGAAATGTTTGAGAAGAGAGTTACACTCTATTACTCCTATTTAGTTAACACAATCAAGCAAAAAAAAAAGGGGAACAAATTAACACAAAAAAAACTGGGTTTTCCCCGAAATTGGAAAGGGGAAGCAAATTCGGCTCTTCATACTTCACTTCACAAATCACTCTGAAAGAAATAAAACTAAAGGAAGGATGCTTAAATCCCCACAAAAAGAAAAATACAGTTCGAGGGATTTGGACTCCGAAGACCGTGGTTTCTTAAAAGAGTTAACATCAGCAACCCTAAGTATACATCCCCGCTAACCCTAAGTCTACACCATCTGACATTTCAAAGTTCAAATGGTTGCAACTTCACTGAATCAGAAAAATGCCGATAGAAGAAGGGGAAAAAAGAAGAAAAAGAGTGAAACCCGCAAACAACACAACAACAAATACTTAGATAGGCTAACTACCATTGAGGCATTTGGTTCCTGGGAGCAACAGAAATCTTCAAACTGTTGAACTTCTGAAGGGAAACTCTGAAAGTAAGGGAACATTAACCCAGTCTCTGCATACATTTTTGTTCCTTCTCTTTTACACAGTGTCTTCACAAAAAAGCTTAAAACCCTTGTTTCTATGTGTCAATAGAATGAATAAGAAGGTACTTTAATGAAGGAGAGGGGCATTTATAGGTGTCAAAACAGAGCAAAAAAAAAAACGAGTACCTAGCAGAGAGCAGAAACAGAAACAGCCGTAACGAGAGAGAGAGAGAGAGAGAGAGAGAGTAAAGGAGGGGTTGAAAAAGAATCTATCTTTGGCTGGTTCTTGGAGTCTTCATTCAAGAAAAAGAATTTTAGCAATAATAAAGAGAGAGAGAAAAAAAAAGAGGATGTTAATAGCTCAATTAATTAATTAAGTGAGAGACTTTGATTTCTCAATGTAATCCTCCCCTCGTTTAATCTTTCCTTTTCCACCGGAGAAAAGCTAGTATTATTTTTGTCTTAATTTATTTATTTTAATTTTTAAAAAAATATCTTTTTCTTATTTTTATAATTATTTAATTTTGATTTTCTATATAAAATAGTTAAGAGCACAATATTAGAAGTTATTTTGATAAATTCTAATTTTTGTTCAAACATTTAATATTACAAAACTTAAAATTAAATTATATGTCAAAATAAAATAGATAAATAAATTTAAATGGGAGGATTAAAAACAAAAAAGGAATTTATCTGGGACCAGTTTAATATTCTTCAATTCATTTTTACTTATTCAGTATTGATTTGGCACATAGTCTAAAAAGTAATTAATAAATAATAATTTTATTATATCACCCTTAAATATAATAAATTTAATATTTTATAAAATGAATTTGAAAATGATTATAAGGTAAATTAAAAACTACTCCCTCCAATCCTTTTTAGTTGCTAGATATACTAAAAAATAGTTGTTTAAAAAAAGTTGTTAATTTTAAAATTCAAAAGATAATTAATTTTTTCTTTTTTCAATTCTATCTTTAGTACTTAAGATACTTTAAAATATAAAAAAATAATTATTATATATTTTTAAAAAGTAACTATCAATTAATAAGATTATATTAATCAAATTACGATCTCTACTAACTTTTTTCTTAAACAATCTATAAACTTTATCTTAATAAATAAAAAAATAAATAATACATTATGTTTTAATTATTCAAACTCAATAAATAAAAATAAATATTTATTTTTAATATAACGAACAAATAAAATTAAGGGGGAAAGTAATGATGTAACTACCCCAAAAGACAGAACCTATAAAAAGTGATTTTGTAGGTATTAATTAGTCCAACTTGATGAATTAAATTGGCCATAAATATGAGAGAATTGACAGATTTAAACAGATTAAACAGGTAGGTTTATCTCTGGCAAGTCTAAAAAAATGAGTTACCAGCATGACTTGATTGTCGTGTTGTCCCCACATGACAAATATTTGTTGTGGCACAAATATTAACCACTACTACAAATTACTGCTGTAAGATCCTATAAATACATACAACAACATGTGAATGAAACTAGGACAAAAGAAATGAATGCTACTTACCGAACATTTTATTTGCCTATTATTAATATATTGTACTCCTTTAATTTAGATTTTGTTTAATATATTAATTCGTTTAAAAATTATTTAATTTGAAATAAATTGAATTTAAATGACTTAAATTGAAATGTGCGTCATAATTTAATCAAAATAAATGAGACATTAAGTTATTAAATAAATAGATCAATAGCCAATTTAAAGTTAAACGAATTAAATGTATTATATATTTTTTTTTAAATATATTATGATATTTTTATATACAAGAGTGTGTTGTTAAGAGAAAATAAAAAAGACTTAATACATAATTAATTTGGTAAACTGTCAGAATATTCTATTTAGACATTCGAATTAAATTTTATTTTTATCAAACATTGTAACTCCTAATAAAGTATTCTAATTAGATACTTTTGATTTAATTTTTTTTAAATAAAAATTGTGTGTTTTCATTTGTCTACTAAATAGTTAAGTAAACATATAAGATATATCATCTCTTTTAGTTATACGCATCAGCCTCAAATAGAAAACCTCTAAAAATTTTACGATTTATTGAGGTAAACGCATATGATAAGAAAATAATATATTTTATTGATTAACTTAACTGTGATGAATGAGAACACATAAATAAATAAAAAGTTCAATATTTAAATGATTTTTCAATTATAAAAATTGTTCATCTCAAAATTTGAATAAGTTTTCAACTATAAAGATATTTCATTCTTTTTAGGATATATGAGAAAAGAAGTAATATCCATTTAAGAAAAGCTTAGAGTAAATTAAATCTTTTTTTCTAATGCTAAGAATCATATGAAAAGTGAAGACAAAAGTAAATATTTATACATACTTTTTTAGGTTATAAAGAAAAGAAAAAGGAAGAAAGAAACAATTTTTTTTCTCATCTGGCCTAATACCAATGACGAGGGACGAAAATCATGGGACACTTGAGCTTAATTTTTGTAGAGACAAATATTTTTATCTAAATTCTATCTGCATAATTACTAAATATGTACGTTAATAAGATATTCATACCTAATAAAATAAATAAGGTAGAATACTTAAAAGACGGTTATAAATTTGAGGACTTCTTTTTAAATCTTTTTTATATTAGTAAGTCTTAATTTTCTTCTTGAATTTATTTATTTTATAATTTTTGTCCTCCTAAATTCTGATGTGGAAAAGAGTGTGACTCTCTTTTAAGTATGCGAAGATGAAAAAAAATTAGATCTCAATTATTTATTTTAGTGATGTATTTCTAGTTTTTTAGGCCAATTAAAAAAAATTAGCTCGAACTCTTTTATCTAGACAAATAAAATTATTTTTTATAAAGTATCAGCTATGTATCTTTTTTTAGATGAAATAACTATTTATTTTAATTATGTATTCTCTTTTAAGATCTAAAAATCAATTAAAACAACACCATCATTTTTATTGCCTAAAAAATATAATTCTAGCAATAAATACAAAAAATTAATAAATTATATTAAAAAAATTATTTTGTAAAAAATGATATATGGATAAAAAATTTATATAGCACGAAAGTATATCTCATTTTCTTAAAATAAGGTGGTGGAGGGAGATAAATACTATTAAATAACTAAGTTCATAAACATAATAAAATTATTAATAATTTAGAGGAAATTTTAAAAGTACGTTAAATATAAATTTTTTTAAAATATTCTGCCGATAAATAACTATGCGCGTAAATTAAATTAGACATTATATTATTTTATTTTGTAAAAAATGGTGACGAAGAAGGTAGCCTCACTGGCATGAAAAAAACACAAAGAGTGTCTATGAGGAGAAAGTGTACAAAAGAAGAACATCAACATCATATATTACGTAATTGTCCCTATTAATGTGATCACGCTTAATAATTTAATCTTATCTCAATTCACATTTTATTGTTTGTATATGGTGAGTGCACCAAACCCTTTTCTTATTATAGATCAGTGCAACTTTTTGTGGAGTAAACAGTAGTCATTTGGACCTTACTAAATTCCAATGCACCTTCCCAGGCTTGTGGACGAAAATTTCCGTCCTTTTTTTCTGCTAGTGCTTCACACAACTTATAAAATGTATTGCTATGATGTCATTTTTGTTACGGCGAAGTTGTGTTTATAAATTGTTAAATAAATCTTGAATCTAATTCAATCTTTAAAATAATTTAAAGAATGAGTATTATATTGTCTAAGTCATATAAAGAGTCCAAGGAACTCATCTGTCTTTCATGGTGGGATTTTATTCATCACCACGCCACGCCTAGTCACTGGATGTGTGACCAATTTATCTAGAGGACCCCGAACAACCAGAAACTGTATGTGAACAATCTATCTAGGGGCCTAGCTATGGTATCGTTTTAAAGAAATAGAACTTAAATCTAATTCAACCCCAAAATCTAGCTCAAAAGGCGAAGATTGCCCAAATCATATAAAAAGTCTAAGGAATCCATCCATCTCCGATGTGGTACTCCATTCATCCTCCTCCCCTGACATTATTTGTTAATACGTGAATAATCCATCTGAGGATTTAACACCGGTGTCTTGACTCTAATACCATATCGAAGAAATAAATCTTGTAGTTAACTCAACCTCAAAAACTAATTTAAAAAAAACTGCTCAAAAAATCTATCCATCTACGATGTGGGATTCCATTCATCACAAATGCAATGAATAGAATCATTATATAAGGATTTATTTTTTAAAATATTTCTTTTTTGTGCATAATTTCTTTTAGTAATAATAAAATAAGTTATCGATCGGACCAAGAAAGTTTGGTAGTGAATTGGAATAGTGGCGGAGAACGTGACTATATTAGACTTAGAGCCATTATTATTGTGGGGGATACTCAAAAGTATGTTCATTCCATTAGTGGTAATGCATCACCTTTGTTCACGTGAGTTGCGCATCCACATTGTGGGAAGGATATTTATAACTTTAGTTATAAAATATTTAATAATGTTGGTGTTGATCATGTACAAAAATGTACCTAACCAATCACCAGACTAAATGATTGGTTTTCCTTTTTTTTTGTAATATTATTATCCACATCAATTTACGCGTATACCGACTAAACAAGTGCAATCTTCTAAAGCCTGTAACTACTAGTGTCGAGCTAGTAACCATGTTTATCACAGTTGAAGCAAACGAGTTCACTAGTAATTGAAATTCGAACATGTAATCTATCTTCAAATTGCCACTCTTATGCTGGCTTCAATAGTTCTCTTAATGGAGAATTGTGTGATTGAATCATTATAACTTATCGGCATAATACATAAATAGATATTCAAATTTTAGCTTACTTTAACTTTGAAAAAAGCACAGACACCTCAAACTTGATCTCGACCGATAACTAAATATTCCAACTCGTCCCTATTATGTCTCGTGGACACCAAATAATTGACATGGCCACATAGATTTTGGAAGTGTCTAGAAGATCATTTTGTAAGGTGAAGTGTTCAATTGACATAATGGAGACAAGTAAGAGGTCTAGATATGCATAAACAAAGTTATAATGTTTACTTGTCAGTTGAAGCTAAATTTAAGTGTATGTTTATATATTATGCCCTCACTTACAAGTGACGACGAGAAGATGAGTAGTTACTAGCCCCCTTATCTCAAGAAATCTTTTGTACGATTAGTAATGATTAGTCCTCCTTACCTCATTGAACGTTTTTATATTGCTGCAAAAAATTAAAAATTTTAAAAATTCAGGCTAATACCTAATATAATTCAATTAATAAATATTCTAACAATAGTAGAGACATATGTACGAGACAAAGAATATAAATACACTCGTTAATTATATGCAATTATAATTCTGAATTCGACCCCTCAAGCAAGGGAGGAACACGTAGTTTTGTGGATAAAATAATCCGTGCTAGGTGCTTTGGGTCGTTTACCGTTTTTAAGTAGTTATTACATGTGAAGTGAATCTCTTGGTCTCACAATGTCTCCCTATAATAGTGATTGTGGGTCATTGATAATGATATTTGGTTAACTAAAAGAAGAATGTGTTACCTTCTATCTTCAATTGACGTTTGATCAGATTTGTTAATTTTATAACCTAATATATATAATGTGAATAGATTCATGTTCTATAAATGATTCTTGAATGGCCAAAAAAGACACAAAACTTAAGAACATTATCATCGTCAGTAGTCAAATCTATGTTGCATGAATTAAACAGATGTAGTAATACTTGCTCTAAAAAGAAGTTTTCCAATTCGAAGAATTTGCATAATTTGGTCTTTGTTATAATGTGTGTCTCCTTTTTTTCTTTTTTAATTGTAAACAACAACTTTTACGATAATGTAAACTTGTGAACTTATATTGTTTTTATTAACTTTGTATTAAATTATAAATTTAACCCTCGAAAATAAAGGTAACCACGGACAACAAATATAATTTAATGAATAGTTAAATTTTGTTATAATAATTATTCGTTATAAAATTGATCTAATTTTTTTAAAATTGATTCTTTATATTATATTTTATTTCTTTATAACAACATTCTACCTCTAACAACAGTGAAATTTATTATAGTGATACATTATTTGTAAAATTACTCTTCTATAACAGTCACACTTAAATGTTATATTGTGTAATAGTATTTTGTAAGATATATATTATATATAAAGTTAATATATTAAAATATTTTTGGTAATCATTATTAATGTCATGCACATTATAAATTTCAAGTATAAATATCTAAAAGAAAAAAATGTATTTAAGTGATACCCATCATTTATAATCATAACTTCACGATGTAAAACTAATGGGATTTGTCTTTTTTACATTCATACTCTTTTTGTCTTTTTTTTATTTGTTTAAATTGGTTAATAAAATACATTTTTTCTTCTTGATGCACAAATCATTAAATTAATTTCTTGTATATTTTTATTTATGACAACTAAATAAAATTTAAACGACAAATGTTAACTTATATATATAACAATATCTCATTATATATAGTAACTATGAAATTTTAGACAAATACTATCACTGTAATGAGGTTTGTGGCTCGTACTGAACTACTGATCGACAAAGTGTACATTTTGTGTCGTAAACTTAAACAAAATGTTACTCTACATCCTATATTAACGTAAACAATCATGGGTTTTATTTTGCTTCCAATCAATAATCATCACTAAATCCTAGATTAACGTAGATAATCATGAGTATTACTGGTAATATAAAATTGTCCGTCCTGTTATAAGTAAAAAGGATTTTTTTTTCCTTTTTCTTTTTTCTGTTTTTTGGGAGCTCCCAAATACTTATTCGCACACTTTTTAACAAGTTTTTTTTTAAAGGCTAAACTACTCTGATTAAAGCTAATTAATTTAAGGGAAACACAAGATGTTTTTCAATTATAAAAATAAAAATAAAAAATAAAAATAAAGAGAAGTTACAAGATAAGGACATTTGTAATGCTTAAAAGAATTATTTCCTTCTATTCATATTATCTATCTCTTAAGATATTCCTCAAGAAATATATTTTCGTCTTATTTATTTTTACAAATATTGAAATGTCTAAATATACATGCAGCCTTAATTGTTAAATATTATCTGTACATTTAACCATATAGACAATAATTAAAATTCGTGTGTTCTTTCAACATCTAAATATATATAATTATTAATAAATTAATAATTTAATATTATATTAAAAAAATTAAAGAAACTTTTAACTTACATTAAAATAGATTGTGGGATAATGATTTAAAGCAATGCATGTGTAGTAGTGATTGAATGAGAGAGATAAACTTTATCAAAATTAGATCATACAATTAAGGGATATACCTATTTTCTTAAAGTGGTAACATTTTAATAAAATTTAATTGATTTCAGTTGTCAACAACAAGAGGTTACACTTTATGTAATATTAACTCTTCATTTTTATTTGGCAAGGTAGAACATGCTACTATGCTAAGTCTTACAATTATATACTCCTTTTAAGTTCATTTTTACTTATTTATTATATTTGAAATATAATTTTATTTTTAATATATTAAAAAATATTTTTATTTTTATTTTTAGTATTAGTTACTTATTTTTTAATATTTAAATTTAAATGTTAATTAATATAAAATTGTGATAAAATACTAAGAGCGTACAAAGTCAAACATAATAAATAAAAATAAACAGAAAAAATATATTTGACAATTTTTCGTCTACACGAATAAAGGTATTTAGAAATTATTATTCTGTTGAACTAAGGGTCTATTATAAATATTTTTTTGTTTCTTCATGAAACAAAAATAAAATTATATACACGTTATTCTTTTCATATTTCATTTATAAAATATATGTGATATGTTATTATTGTTAAAACAAAGGTACTCAAAGTGCACATAAATATATCTTTTAATGTAGAAATAGCCACTCCTTTTTTATTTTTTCAAGATAGTACAGTATCAGGACACAAACCATTCTTTAGCTGCTATTTGATATGGCGAATTGGTTTCTTAATCGGTTATTTAATTAATGATGATTATTTTAAAAAATTATTTTTTAAAAATAAATTCTGTAACGAAAAGTTAATGAACCATTGTCATAGAGTCATTCAATTAATTTATATATATAATATTTTTAATAAACATTACTGACGTGAAATTTTTGTAAGTCAAACTTTTAAAAAATAAAAAATAAAATTATTTATTTAACCATTAAATTAACCCGCTTAATTTGTCAAACCGATTGAAATTAAATAGGTGGTATATAGAATGCAGGGGATCCTTTCTTTCAATATACAAAAATAAAATAAAATAAATAATTATCATTATTTGGGTGACATACCTGAAATTAACTCCTATTATGATTGTTGATTATGTTTCCGAATTTAAAATGTAGAAATTGTTTCATAAAATTCCACAAAAAATGAGCCGAGCTATTGTAATTGAGATGGTCAACGGTCAAAGCATAAGATGTGTTTGGGTATTATTCTCTGTATATTCCATGCACTAGCTACCCATTGACTACTTCACATCATTCAGAAGTCACTTGTTGCAAATATTTAATTCATTAAATATCAACCACAAAACTTTGAGAGATGTTAGTTATATATACTCCATTTGATTAACAAAGTATTATTATAAAAATGTGTGTGCGTGTGTGTATATAGATATATTTCTGTAAATATAGAGTGCAGAGTAAATTTTAATTAAAGTAGAAAACAAATATTTCAAAGTGAAGAAAGATATGAACAAAGGCAGAGTCCATCGGCAGAATTGAACGCTTATGCGTTCGAAATTTTTATTTATTTAAATTAATAATATATATATATATATATATAATATAATGTAATATTTTTTTAAAGTCAGATATATGATTTAAATCAATACGATTAAATTCAATTGAATCCTTAGCTCCACTATAATTATAAAGCATGCAAGCAGCATAGTATTTAAGTCATTAATATAAATTGTGATGAAATGGTTGAAATTTCTTCATTTTTAAAAAGAAATTTCGAATTTAAATTCTAAATATAAAAAAAAATTTATTCAAAGTGTTGCCATCATAATAAATTTTATAAATATATAATTTAAATTAATTAAAATTTTAATGTAAATATTAAAAATGAAAAATTAAAAAAACAATTATAGTAAATGAGTCCACTTACTAGCACATGGGCATAGATGATTAGATTCCCTTGCGAATCTTCGCAATCTCCGAAATTCTCTAAAAAAAAAGTGACGTAGTATATTATTTGATTCGATCATTTTTATTTATTTATAATTAATTTAATATATTTTTTTAAAAATACTTAATAAAATAATAATTTAAAAAAATTAAAATAAAATATAATTAATAATAATAATAAATTATTTTTAAATTGAATAAATAAACATGAACTAAGATAATATAATTATAATTATTTTAAAAGAAGTAAAATTAATGAGTATAGGCCTTGCAAGTAGGAGTGTCTAATCATTCCACTGGCAAGATTCAGAAAATGCTTGAAATAATGAAAGGCTTGAATGGGGTTGTGCAAGTTACTAATAGTCGAGAGACATTATTAATTAAATAATTCATGAAGGACAAATCTGCTTGAATATATATACATTATATATATGATAAGAGTGTGAAAGGTTTGCCGTTCAAATTTTAATAATCATTGCGCCTAACAGGTTAAAACTTGAACAATTTGTATTGGGTTTGGGCTTCACCAGTGGTAGATCCTATTTTCTCTAAACCGAGGCAACTTATTTTGAAATTTGTAATTTATATTATTTTAAATTTTTTTTTATCTATATATAAAGTTCGAATTATGCAAATTATAAGTGAGACAAAAAAGATTGAGTTACAAGAACAAGAGAAAATAACTGAATTTTAGTCATATATATTTAAATTTCAGCTATATGAAATTTCAGATGTTGTATTGGAGTTAAACTTTGTCAAGACTAGCTTTAGATCCTGGATATCTAAAGTTACAGAAAAAAAAATTTACATGATATAAATAATTTAAGCTATGTATTTACCACTAGCAGTTAATATTTAAAATAATTTCTATTTGTAACTACACTTTGTATTTCATAGAAATAAAAAGAAAAAGATCTCCTAATCTAAACCTAACAGTCACCACCCTCATTCGCTCTCTCTCGCTACACTCTCTCCTCTCTCTGGTCATACATTGTGACCTTCTCTCCTACGACTGATTTTGCAATCAGATCTAACGACTGAAAGCACCAGATATGGCTGATCATGAGTGAAAAACGTTAAATTTTGATCAGATTTTTGTTGTTTAGATGGCATTCTTATTTGACCGAAAAACATCATCTCCTGTGAACTTTTTTCTCTTCAGTGATATAATTATATGTATCACTGTATTCTAGTGTATCACACTTGTATCACATAAATATAAGTTTGATACAATGAAATATAGTGACATACAAGTGTATAATATTGTATGCATTTTCAATAGCGAGATTGTATCTATAAAGACTGTATGCAATGGTACAACAGTTAGAACGAATGAATACATATCCATTAAATTATATGTGAAAGTGTATATATATATGTTGACACAATCATATAGCGAGAATGAGTACAATTTGTCACACCCCGCCTTGGGAGGCATGACTGGCACTTGGTGCCCTACTAAGATTTGGACTGCTGGACTACTGAGCCTAATGTTATACCCCGTAGGATTTCCGGCACCTAGATGGCCTATTCGTGCGTTGGTCGAGCATATTTGGAAGCCATACATGCTAGAAAAAGGCTTGGGGAAAGATCGGACAAGCGCCAAGTCGAGGCGTCGCAAGGCAAAATGCGACTTATAAATCGCATTTCAGGAATGCGACTTATAAATCGCATTCCATGAATGCGATTTATAGTGCCAATTATATTTATGCCCCCACTTCGGTTTTAATTTAGTATGTTTATTATATTTTCCAGAAACGTGAGAGAAAACAGAGGGGGCGAAGGATATGGATAAATTGTCGCTCGATTACGCTGCCAAATGCGGTCCAAATTCAAATTAACCTCAGGTACCGAGGTATTTAGCAGCAGGGAGCATTCCTACGGATTTTGTTTCGCGAAATACGGCTGACAAATCGTCGAGCTACCGAGCTAAGGTAAGTAGAATTGCTCCAAACTAGTGTCTATGTGCTCATAGCTGTGAAGTGAATACTTCTCCCTTCTGGACTTCTGAAAAATAGTAAGTTTTCGACCGTCTTTCGATAAGCCTAAGTTTAGGCTATAATTTTATCGAAAGTGATGTTGTTCTTCAGAATAAGGTTATATTTAGTACTAATTGACATATATATGAATGCAATTGGGAGAAATAGCTGGAGTACTGACTGAGCCTCGTCCGACAGTCGAGTAACTCGAGGTTAAGGTATGTAAAGCTAGTTCCTTCGGCAAGTTAGTAGCTTTAGCATTTTATAATACAATAAACTCCGTAGTAGAATTTCCGAAAGTGGAATGTTAAGTATTGTGCGAGTTTAGTAAACCTAGTTCGCGTTGTGATATCATATTCAGTCTGAAAGTTAGAAAAGCATGTGCCCAAGGGCAAGTTAGTAGTTCAGATTCAGTACAACCTATTATGTGAATAGCAAGCATGTTGTAGAATAAAGAAGAACAGATTTTCATAATAAAAGTCAGTAAAGAAAGATCTGATAAACAGACAGTATCTTGGCTACAGATTAGCCATACAGTTAAACAGAGGTTATAGAATCAGTATAATTAGTAAGAATCAGTTCAGTATAGAAACAGATCAGAATAAGAAGTTAGATTCCAGATAGTCTTTTCAGTACATACTTGCTATTTCTATGTGCTATTTGTTTGTTGAGACTTGTTGTGGCATGTGGGCACCCCTTTAGCATCCCCACTGTCCCTGGGTTATAGCTGTGTCGATACCAGATTCAGATACCGCCACCAGCTGGGCGATGCCGTCCGCCTAGAGGACGATGATGGCCGACCACCATGATAATACGGTCCAGACCACCCTGCTTGCAGGGGTAGTTCAGTTTACTCTGCGCAGAGTCAGTCCACCCTGTTTACAGGGGCAGAACACTCTGTGTGCGCTTGTGGCCGTGGGCAGTTCCAGATACAGATTTTTATTAAATTACCCTATTGCGTGCTTGCACCCAGGGGCAGTTTCAGTTACAGATACAGCAACAGACTACCCCGTGTGCACTTGCGCCCAGAGGCAGGAGTCTTCGGACTCAGACACAGTTTATTGTCAGAGGCCAAGGCCTGAGCTACGTACCCAAGGGGGCCGGTAGGAGGAGCTCACAGTTATCAGATGAGTGGAGTGACTTATTTTTGGTTGTTTTGACCCGGGTAGGGGTATATAGATTGTTTGCTTGCTTGGCGCCATCCGGCTTATGGGGGTTGGTATTGGCTCTTGCTTGCTACTTGTATATCTATTTATGTGCTTTATATATTATGTACTAGCTACTAGACAGCAGGTCATCGCGTCTACAGGTACGCCTCTGCCTTATCAGTACAGAAAGCTTGATTTAGTTCATACCAGCTTCTTCAGATTCAGTTATCTCCTGTTATACAGAAATGCTAGATACGCTATCTATATTCAGTTGTTTTCAGTTGTACTATTTCAGTTGCTTTGCATACTCAGTACCAGTGATACTGACGCCCAGTGGGGCACTGCATTACTTGCCTACAGGTACTCATAGACGAGGAGGCGATCCCTCGTGATTCCAGTCAGCTATTGAGTATTAAGCTCCTGTCATCCGGAGCCTGAATTCCAGAGGTGTATTTCGTTTTATTTTGTTATATAGTACGGGTAGATCGGGGCCCTGTCCCGATCATTTCTATTGTTATTCCTAGAGGCTTGCAGTCTGTATATATTTCCCTGTGGTCAGTCGAGCCAGTCGTGTGAGGCCGTGCAACTTGTTATAGTTATTTGTTATTTTTGTTCCTGTTGGCCGTTTGTGGCCATAACCAGTCAGTAGTGGTGACCTTTTCGGTCACGTAATTATTTAGCGTGCCATTGTTAAGTTACAGAGAACTAGACAGCATGGTGGCCTTGCCGGCCCGCATAGGTTCCCTTGACAGTAGTATGTTTCTGGTTAGCGGTTTTTCAGGTACAGGTGGCTATAGGCCTGTTGGCCGGAGACTGTGTTTACAGCCGTTATATAGCCCTTTGTTTCCAGGAATTTGAGTTAGAGCCAGTCAGGCACCAGATGTGCTTTGGCTCACCAGATAGCAGTCTAGGTCCTACTAGGGCACCAGGTGCCAGTCATACCCCCCAGGGCGGGGCGTGACACCTAAGCACTTCTAGTGTCAGACTGGCTCTAACTCTGGGTTTATGGAACCAAAGGGCTATATAACGGCTGTAAAATAGCCTCCGGCCGACTAGGCCTATAGCCACCAATAAGACAACAAAAGCTAACCAGAACAACAGTAGTATAAAGGAACCTATGCGGGCCGACAAGGCCACCATGCGGTCTAGTTACTTCTGAATCAAGAAAATATATGCTAAAATGCTACGTGACCGACAAGGTCACCACTACCAACTGAGTAAGGCCCCACACGGCCATTATAAATAGGCTAAAACATACACACGGCCTCACATGACCGGTACAGCTAACCACAAGGAATATACAATCTGCAAGCCTCTAAGAATACTGATAAAATGGTCGGGACAGGGCCCCGGCCTACCCATACTGTACAACAAAAGAAAAGAAATAAACCTGTACAGGAGCTGATGACTCTATGTGCTGGCTGGAATCACGAGGGATCGACTCCTCATCTATGAGTACCTGCAGGCAAGTAATGCAGCGCCCCCAAACGGGTGTCGGTACCACTGGTACCGAGTATGCAAAGCAAAACTGAACATAACTGAAGGTAAGCAGTAGTACTGATAGTTCTGAATAGCAGAAAATAGCTAATACTGTCGGGGATGGCGAAATCTGAAATGAGCTTATCTGTACTTAAAAGTAGGTGAAAGTCATACCTGTTGCTGCGGCGTCCTGCTATTTATTAATATAATAAATAACATACATACATATATATATATATGTGTGTGTGTGTGTGTGTGTGTGTGTGTGTGTGTGTGTATAGCATACAAGGACTTATACCAGCCCCCATAAGCCGGAAGGTGCCAACCAACATGCAATCTATATACCCCTACCCGGGTCAAACCATCAAAAAATAAAGTCACTCCACTCGCCTAATAACTACGAGCACCTTTATCGGCCCCCTAGGTATGCAACTTGGGCTCTCTGGGCCCCTGACTATAACTGTATCTGAGTCCGGAGGACTCCTGTAACTGTATCTGATATCTGTATCTGTATCTGTAATCTGTGTCCTGGGCGCAAGCGCTCGAAAGGGTATATTGTAATGCTAATCAGCCTGATATGGGGAATGCTGCATCTCATCTTCGTCCTACTGCGGACAGCATGCCACTCCTTGGAGTGACGTATCCTCACCCTCTGGCGAGCGAGTCGACACAACTATTAACCCTGGGGCCGCAAGGAAGCTCTAAGGGTACCCACATATCACAAACAAGTCTCAACAAACAACAATAATCACATATAACGTGTATAATAAATCTGATCATACTGTTCATGCTTTGATATTCTATTCTGATTCTTTGGCTGGATTAAACTGAATCTGGTACTGAGTCTGAAATAATATCTCACTGTTTAATACTGATTTACTGACTTTTATTCTGAATATGGCATAACAATACAAACATACTTGATACTCGGCTTCTGGAACTTCCTTCTGAAATTTTTTCTATTTTACTATGCTAGAATTGCTAACTTGCCGAAGAAACTAGCTTTACATACCTCAGTTTCTGTTTTCCCGGCTAACTGGCGTAATTCGGCCAATATTCCACTATTTCTTCCAAATGCATTCATATTTATAACAATTAGGACTAAATTCAACAATATCCTGGAAGGAAACATCACTTTTAATATATATATATATATATAGCCCAAACTTTGACTTATCGAAAAACGGCCGAAAACTCGCTATTTCTCGGATGTCCAGAAGGGAGAAATACTCACTTTAGGGCTCGGTAGGACGATGATTCGCCGGCCGAATTTCACGAAACTAACTCCGCAGGAATGCTTCCGGCAGCTTAATACTTTACTACCCAAGATTAATTCGAGTTTGGACCGCATTTAATAGCGTAAACGGATGAAATTTTGTTGAATCTTTTCGTGCCCTCTGTTCTCTGTTCGTTTCTGGAAATTTAAAGGGAGTAAATAATTAAAAACCGAAGAGGGAGGCCCTTTTATTCTTGGGACCTTTAAGTCGCATTCGTGGAATGCGATTTATAAGTCGCACTCGTCGAATGCGATTTATAAGTCGCATTTGCCTTGCGACGCGCCGACTTGGGGCTTGTCCGGTCTCTCCCGGGGCCCTTTTCTCGCACGTATGGCATTCTAAAACTCTTAACCAACATGCGAATAAGCCATCTACGTGTCAAGAATTTACGGGGTGTAACACAATTGATACAATTAAATATAGCAACTGAAGATAATTAGTTGCGATATGGTCCAACAAATTATTGTATCAACTCTGATCTCTGCTAAGGGATATCATACAATGATACAGTTGATATAAGTTTCATCATCTTTTTCTTTCCTGTATTCAAAATGAATACAATTGATATAAGATTGTATCAACAGTGATCTTATGTCTCTTCCCTGTATTTTAATAAATTATTGTACCAACTCAAGTATTGTTGTATCAATGTCCAACAAATTAAAGAACAATCGAAGTGATTTGTATCTGGGGATAAATGTAACTGCGTAGTAGCAAATAGTTATATCAAGACTCAATGATGAAGAATCAAAAGAAAATTAAATGAATTCGTATATATTTGGAAGTGAACTGATTTGAAATCTATCATATTGATGTATCAATCTCAGAAAAATTACAATTGAGTTAATTTTAGAACCAAACTTGTATCAATAGCGAATAAAGTACGATCCAATCAATTGAATTGATTATTGTATATGTTCGCTTGTATTGGCAGTGAATATGTCCCGTTTTAGCTTTTCTCCAACGTAAAACGGAGAGTCGTATTGAGTTTTGAAAGATGAAAATCTTTTGCACCGTGATATTTAACTGCTCCCGCGGATTACAGCGCACTACCCGTGCTACGACCGGTACTATGTACGTGTTTTGGATGATCTATTGGACATTTGGACTCCGATTCTCTAGTCTAAAAGCTGGACGCAAATTTTAATAGTACAAGATACTATTCTCAAGCCTTAACATAGAATACATATATATATATATATAAATATAAAAAGTCTATCATATTCATATGTATATAAGAGTGTGAATTCTTGTTTTATTTTTGTGAAAAGGTTGAAACTACACCTGAATCCATTAGCTGTAATGGAGAATGAATGAAAGAAAGATTCTGCCTTCCAGTTGGATCAAATTGTGCATAAAAATTCCCATTCAAAAAGCTGAGAGCCCCTCCCCCTCCACATTGCAATTTGAAAGCTACAATGGGAAAAGAAAATTCATATATATTTTAAACTAAACTTTTGTCCCATTCCCAATGTCAGCAGAATAACTTAAGCGAATATAAAAATGTAAAGATGTTTGTACTTGCAATCATGCAAAGGTCGGAAACTTACATCTTATACTTCTCTTGTCATCTATCTAAAGAAGATTGATTCTCCAAATCCCCCTCTACTCGATAAAAACCCACCATAAATAAATATATAAAAAGAAAGAAATGAAAATCTTTTCCTATTTTAGGCATGGGACAAGGGCTCCTTGTTAATAGTATATTTAGTCAAAATTTTAAAATCTGTTTATTTTGAGAAGCGTTTTTTTTAGAAGCGCTTTTTAAGAAAGTATTTTTTGTAAGAAACAGTTTCTGTTTGCCAATAAATTTTAAAAACTCTTTTGAGCAATAATTCGTGTTTTACTAAACTTTTGAAAAGTGCTTGTATTTTTCTCAAAATTACTTTTTAAAATAAGTGCTTTTGAGCAGAAGCTACTTTTTTTAGCTTATGAAACAACAACTTATGCGACTTCCTAAAAACACTTATTTTCTTTCAAAAGCTTGGCCGAATACCTTTTTTTTTTTAATAAGCACTTTTGATCTCCAAAAGCTTGGTCGAACTAGCTATAAGTTATAATCTTTCTACCTGTTAGGATTAGCTTATTAAAATAGTTAATAGGCATCAAATATTAAAATTATTTTTATAAATCAATAATTAAGTGTGTTTAGATAGAAGTGTTGAAATTGATAATAAATAATTAGTGTGTTTGATATGAACACTTTTTATGGGAAGTAATTGACATAAAAAAAAGGATTAATGACAAAAATAAAATAGAAAATTAATAAAAAAATTTGTTTTTGGAAGACTATTCAGAAATTACAAAAGATATTAATTAGTGATAAAAGGCAAACGGATGAGTCAAACTATAAGTGCTTATATGTTATAAAATTATAAATTGAGACGATCGATTTATGATTTATTTTAATTTATACACATATTTAATATTTATTAAATATGTAGGTAAATTTAATAATACTTATAAACTATTTTGATCAGCTTATAAACATAATCAAACAAGGCAAGGTCCTTTGGCTAGCTTCGTACGTTAATCATGTTCTATTCATGATCTCTATTTCTTGTTTCATTGGATTATAAGATTAGTCAAATTTATTTGACCAACTTATACGATTAGCCAAACACTTCCTGTGAGATGAAGTAACATTACTAAAAGAAGTGTAAAATTTGAGGAAAGAAAATCGAGGAACTGAGCTGATTCAAAAAATTCAGAAGAAATTGATGTCTTAAAAATTATCTTTAAATAAAACTGACGGAATAGGTTGATTTTTTCCACGCAAAGTTTAAAATTTTTTAAAAAAATAATGCAGACACAGTCCTTTGGTTTTTTTTATTATTTTTTTACAAAAATTGAGGAACTCCGTCGGTTTTTGAAGTACAAAATTACAGTTGAAGAGTTTAAAATAAAATGATGAAAATATTTCATCAACAAACATGTGTGTCAATTGATAGAATTTCAATGTCATACTAAATACCGGGTTTGATTTCAATTAACTACATTTTTCTATTTTATATTTTTGAAATACCGATCTAGTCCGTTAATTTTTAATTATTAAAATCGATGGACTGAGTCGACTGTCCTTTAATTTTAACCAATCTTATACATTGATTTTGTAAAATCGATGAAGACTAAACCGACAATACAAAATCCATTAATTTAACAATGACTTTCTTTAAAAGATCGACTCGATCTATTAATTTTAACCCTTAATTTTGACACGATTTTTAGCAGTAATAGAACAATTGACTAGCAGAAACAGACGGACATGATGACAATAGTGAAAACCCACTAACTAGGATCGAGGATTATTCCATATTAAGTGCAATTTTAGTGAAAGGTCAAATAGTTATTTAAAGTCCGAAAAGAAATGTGAGGAATATGTATGCACAAATTGGGTTGTAAAGTATGTGTGAAAAGTTAAAAGAATTTCAACCAAAATTAGCTCCAATAATCTAAAGGGAAAGAGAGTGGGATCAGTATATTCCCAACTTTTTAATTGATGAGATAGATGTAGCAACAAGAATACTACTTTTCTTGTATTAATCTATGTGATATATTTTGAGTGAACATAGAATTTAAGAAATATAATTTTTTTTTGTAATATTTTAAAATTATTTTTAAAATAAATAAATTTTAAATAGAAGAGTATATCTTTTCTGACTTTTTTGTCAAATAAATGAGACCCAACAAGAGTAAAGTATTGATAGTGTCATTAAACATTTGTCAAATAAAGAAATGTGTCATTCTTTTTAAAATTGACTAAAAAAGAAAGTATGTCATATAAATTGAGATAGCGGGAGTACTACTCAATAACTAAGCTAGCAGGCCAACTTATACATTTTTTTTTCTTCTTACTCGAAGTATATCCATATTAAGATTTAATTAAATCCGAATTAATATCGAGAAATTCTATATTCAAAAGAAAAAGACAACTTCAACATATCTAGAACTCAAATTTAAAATCTTTAATTAAGAATGAACAAATACTTGTCATTTACACATATACCTCGGTAGCTTATACTTATTACTAGGACGTCTAGAAGACTCAAATTTTATTGGATGATGGGAGTATATTTAAAAACCTTAAATTCCCACATTTGGAAAAAAGGAAATGTAAAGAGAAAGCTCGATAAGAACACTTTTAAGCATGCATGTTGGGTTCATTTTTGCCTTTAATTTGATTCATCCCAAAAAGTAGTACCTACTAGTTTGCCTCCAACTCTACTCCAAGCCCTTCGTGTCACACCACTTGGCACCACAACATCTTTCTTAGACACGGAGACGCGGATTTTAGGACACCTACCATAAATTCAACTAAACTCATTACAGTATTTTGCATCTTAGAACTATATAGAGATCAACTATATATACTTATACATATATAATTACAAAACAATAAACATATAATAAGATCATGTTATTATTTTTAAATTTTAGATCCACTTGTATCTTAATAACTATCAAATTTTAAAAAAAAAAGACTATAATAATAACTATTCTTCAGTTCCAAATAAACTGGTTCAGTTTCGGTATATAAATTTTCATTAACCATTTTAATTGTGAGAATTCAATCTGAAATTGATCAGATATTGACTATCAACCTACCATAATCATTCTTTATTCGAATTTGGACCTGACAATTAATATGCGCAAGCTCACTGAAATAGTGAGGGAGTAAAAGAAATAAAAGACTATAGATCTAGCAAAAATCATTTAATTATCTTTTGTTTTACATTTCCATAAATTTACAAGTATCCTATCATTCTTCTATCAACCTTCTCGTCATTTCATTATACTAGACCAAATTTCTCCTTTCTTATTATTTTCTCGTCATTTCATAAACTCAACCAAAAATCTCCATCAAATTCAAACACGACTTTATTATTTTTGGAGTATGCTTCTCATAATTAATTTCGTTGTTTTGGTGGAACGAGGGATCGAGCGACTTTGGTTGAGTGCGGAAGAAGAAAAGTATAACATTTTTAATTTTTTTATAAAATAAATGAAAGTCCAAATTAAGTGAACCTAGTCAGAATTAATTCTACAAAAGAAAAAAAAATACACACACACAATGGCACAAATAGTGATAAAATGAATCTAGTCACATTTATCACGGGTTTTGGCTTGGCTTCTATAAATGTGATGTGAATATTTAGAGGTGGGGTTTGCCCATTTTCTTTTTCTGCACACACACACACACCCGCGCAAAAAAAAGTTAGTAGCATCAAAAATTGTGATACAGTAATAAATGTTTTTTTATTCTTAATTAAAAATATAAAGTCATTTTTAATAATGAATGCTTTAGCCTCGAAAGGCAGATATCCCGCTACGAATCGAACTCTAAAACGGGTACCGGAGACATCAAGAGTGGAAAAACAAACCAAAAAAAAGAGTTAGTATAAAATAAAAAGCAACCTCCACTCAAGCACTTTGCCTGCTATCACTACTACACTCATTTTCAGTTCCTTCATTTTATTCCATTTAATTATTACTTACTTTTCTTTTCAAGAATTTTTTTCAGGGGGTGAAAGGAATGGAAGCTATTAAAAACTCAAAAGAAAAAGAAATCAGAACAGCTGGATTGGATTGTCTCGTAGTGCACTCTCTTGTCCTTGTAGACAAATAGGAAATGGGCAATGGAAGTGATTTTGCTTTCTAAGAAAAATGGGACCCCATTTGGTTTGCCATTTTCACTTCTAAGGAACTTTTTGTATTTTCTGAATGGAAGCAGAACAGCTTGACAAATCCTTTGCTAAAAACATTAGTCTAAACCTACTTTGCTATACAAAATTATGACTTTTAACTTTTTTAATTACAACAAATAATTTTTTTTCTCTAATATACTAATGACCTTGAGTCATCAAGATCTTTCTGATTCAGTCGGACTAGGTCGTGCTAAGCAATTAGGGCTTTAAACGGCAAAACTCATGATGGTCATACTTGACAGACTTATATATCTCCAGTAGGAGCGATTTGTCTTTCTATTAATTAGAGTAGAACTCATGAAAGAACATAGCATCTTCATAATCAGAAATACTAATAAAAATTAGCCATTTTGAGATAAATATTATTATTGAGAATCAGAGATTTGAGATGACATTCAGACGGGATTTACTATATCGAAAAATGACTTTCGATGAATACCACATGAATTTGGCGAATTTTTAGTACGTCGTGAGATTTATTTATAGTCGCGACCGTTAAATATTTATCATACTCAAGATTAAAACTTTTATGGAAAAACATCGAATTGAAAAGGTTGTTCTCACGATGAATTGAGTGTATAACTCGATAGAGATTAATCCATTAACTATTCTTATGTGATTCTAATCTTATCAAATACATTAGTGAAATTTAAAAGTTAAAAATTACAAGACGAGCAAACTAAAAATTACATTAAAAAATAAAGACTTTAAAAGAGTAAAAGAAATTAAATTCCTTATGCTATATAGGGATTGGTTTACAGGGAATGAGAATCACGAGTTGAAAAATGAACAATGTCAAACTCCATGAAATAATATATATATTATATATATATATATAATGGTGAATACGCGTGGAAGAGTGAGAAGAAGACAAGGAGCCAGCTCAATGGGTTAATTCATTGAGAGAAAGAGAGAAAGAAAAGAGGAATTTATTTCTGCAACTTTAGCTGTACATGAATTCTTGTGCTACACGGAATTAATTTGTCTTTTTTGATATATACTCTTCACTTTTGGGGACCCTTTTAAGGGCTTGTTGCATTTCAATTTCAATGTACTACCATTAATGCAGGAAGTCCCATGCTGCACTGCAGAATATGATGCATCAAGCCTCCACTTTTGCCACTTGGAATAAAGTTGATATTTCCCCATGTACAGTACTGTAATCATCTTATTCTTTGGCTGGACTGAATGCGAAACTTCAATAACTCTACAAATGACACATGCCAATTCCGTGCACACTAAGGACCTAGCGCAGCAAACCAGAAATTTTATTAAGAATTAATATATATGTATGAAAAATAAATTTTTAATCTACATATTTTATATATTTTTTTATATACATAGTATAATTTTTTGATGAATGATGTTTGACTGACCACTCTTTCGCTATATATGGCTACGTCACTGAGACCTAAATCAATTGTATTTCTATCCTCCAGCATGACTCAAAATTTTAACCTATCGATTGATAATGAAGGTATTCATGAGCGTTTCATTTGTCGTACCTATACAAACTCTATTATTAACTTGACCAGACTCTCCAACATATACCGATTGATACTGAAGGTGCTCAACTACTTGAGATAAGTTTTTTTATTATCATTATTAGTGTATACAGTTTTTATGAAGACATATGATGATTTGTCAATGTTGTAGTATTATTGTATTTATTGTGCAGTAATTTTAATTTATGTGACATGATTCAGCATATATGAGTGTTAATTTACTTTATTTTTAGTGTAACTTTTGAAATTACATAAAATTTATATATTTAAAAATTATATTAAAAAATATTATAAGTCAAAATAATTAATATATTAATTAAAAAATATACATATATTTTTTTAAAAAAACTATCAAGAGAAACTTTTTTAACTCTAACTAGCTGTCAAATAAAGTGGAATAAATGGAGTGCTATTTTTGTAATTGGATTTTCATAATTTTGTTGTACACTGAATAGAATGCTATTATACATTGTCATTGGGCTTAAGTCGACATTCACAAGCAATAAGACTTGAATAAATTCTTCACCCTCCCCCCCCCCCCCCCCAACCCCAACAAAAAAACAAGAAAAAAAGAAAGAGACTTGACTAATTAGAAAATATTAATTCATTCGTCAAGTAATCTTGATTTATTGGTGTATAGAGTAAAAAATCCCAAAAGTCATATACACCCTGTCATTTTAGGAATCAACTTAACAAACAAGACATCACTATCATCAATCAACTAGCATTTAGTTTCACTATTTTTTTTTTTGGCCTTTGTTGAATTTTTTTTTTAATTTTAAAATCAAGATTAAAGTTAATTTCAGCATTCCAGAACACTCTTTTCTCACTTATTCTGTGTTGTCATCAGGTACATAAAGGAATTTCTATTTGTACATACAGAAGTACTTTTTTTTCCTTTTTCTAAATAGTAGCTATTTTCTTAGGATTTTTGGATTTAGTTTTCACCTATGTGAGCTTGCTCAAATTACCCTTTTTAAATTTAAATAAAGAAAAGAAAAGTATAGTATACTTAAAACTAACATAAAACTAATTAATTTATGATGAATTCTCACTTTACAAAATAGTTCCCTAGTTATTGGGACATACTTTTTGTTATATAAGAATTTTTGAACTTAACAACATGAGGTATGCAACTAATTAAGCTAGGTCAAAACGGGTAATTAACTTTGGTTTTAGCCAAATCACAGTAGTATAATCGATGAATTAATCAATTACAATATATTTTTAATGAATAAAAAATTATTCTTTTTCCACTTTTTATCACGAGGGTGGAGGAGGGAAATTGGATTCATTCGGAAAAAGAATGAAGGGCTACCATTGAATTAGAAATTACAACAAGGGAACACCCTTGATTTTGAATTGGCATTACGATGAGATCAGAAATTTTTGTCGATTGTGCCTTTTTGAATAGTTATTTAATAAATGATTTTTAAAATTTTGTTTTCGTAACTTACGGATATTTTAGATAATAATTTCAAAAAAAAAAAAATCAGTAAATTAAAAATGGGTGAAGTGTATAAATATTCATTTTTGGAATCCGCCATTTAATTTATACCCGATATTAAACTTTTTTTAAGTTTATGATCATTTCGGATACAATTCAGAAATACGTGACTGAAGTTCAAAATTTGCATCCGACTTCGATATATTTAGCTGAAGTATGGCTTTGTGAAGGCCAAACATCAGACATTTTTATCTGAAGAATGGCCTTGTGAATGCCAAATATCTAACATTTTCGCCTGAAATTGATATAACTTGCTAAGGCTAACTTCAGACATTTTTGACTGAAGTTATGACCTTGATAAGACCTTCTTCAAACATTTTCTATTGAAACTACGACCTAGGCAAGTTTAATTTTAAATATTTTTTTACAGAAATTATGGACTTGACAAAATCAATTTGTTTACACTTCTTACTAAATTTGCGGCCTTGGCAAGACTTAACTAGCACCTAGCCATAGATTTAGTTGAAACTTGAAAAAAAAAAAGTTTTTGAAACTTAAAGTTGTGTTTGAACATGCATTATACTTGAAAAATATTTAAAGTTTTTTGAGTGAAAGAAATTTCATTCAGAAATTGATTTAGGCCGGGCTTTGAAACTTAAAACTTTTTGAGGATAAATTTTTAAAAACTAACCAAAATCCATGAACAAATGATTTTTAAAATTTTATCTTGAGAACTTATGGCCAAATGAAAGCTTAAGATATATAATGATTTGTGAAGGCTAACTGCACACTTTTTGTCTAAAGTTTTGGTCTCGGGAAGGCATAAAATGTCTAAAGTTATGTCCCTGGCGCGTAAGACCAAACTTATAATCAATGGCATGAGGTCAGGATATATATTTTCCTCAGCTCCAGATCTATATATGAGTGAAATCCATAAGTCAATTGAAGCAAAAAATGAGAAAGAAAATAGGCTATAGATTTGTCTAAATTTTAATAAAGTAGGTTGATTTTCTTTCTATATAATTTTTGCGTATTTGTTTTTTTACCAAATTTGAATAGTGTATGTAGCATTCTCTATAATTTAAGCGATAAACTCGTACTTTCAAGATATGACCAAGAGTGCTTAGTATCACAAGAAGAATGTGTTATGAATTATTCAAATCACTCAATAATCGTATGTTAAGATTTAAAGGCGAGAAAGTTGTAAAACGAAATAATCGGCAAAAGTTATCGCAAATTACTTTCGCAAATTCTTTGAAATTTGGGTCATATACCTCGGAGATTTTCTTCCAATATGTAAGGAGTTTGGAGGCCTACTACCTATCAGATTAAAGTTCTATGAGTCTATTTTTTAATGGACTAAACGGTTCACTAATATGATTTCGGAGTAGAGATATATTCGTGTTTCTCGCAAGACTGCACAAGCAGGTAACGAGGGCCAGGGAGGATCCGCGATGGCGGCATGTCATGCCACCAAAACAACGCGATGGGCAACATGACACGTTGCACCTATGTTGGTCAGCTCCTATATAAGTTAGTTGGTCGGTTGTTTGCCTCATTTCTCCATTTTTCCAGTAAACTTCTCGACCAAGGACCACTCTAAGATCTCTTCCACATATCATAAGGGATCCTAAGGTTAGAACATAATTTCCAAGGTGATTTGTGGTGTCGAGTTGGAATTCTCGGAGTAGTTTGTGTTTTGGCGTTGTTCCGGACGTTTTGGTGGTTGCTTCTTATTGAACCAGTTGGTAAGCCCTTCTCCTTATCTTATTCTTAATTGTTAGGATGATTTAGGATGTGTAAATATTGGTAGGTTATTATTTTGGAGTTTTTACCGTTGAATTTATAGACCTGTAAAACTATTAACCAACACACCTCGCCCATGGGGCTATACTTTGCTTAAAAGAGTCATACTGAAGTTTACTCACTCATGGACTTCGTTTATGCCTAAGTTAGCATTACTAACCCTTAATAGATCTTTGTATGCTCGGGGTACAGTTACAGAAATCCAGAAGGCTCAAATATAATTATAGGAACCAAGAAGGCTCTAATACAGCCACAGGAGCCTAGAAGGCTCGTGCTACAGATACAGAAGTCAACTGTGCTCAGGATACACTTACAGGGATATATAGGTTGAGGTGTATCTTCCAGAGCTTATGGGGGCTTAGGTAGGTTATTGTTTGTTGTTTGTACCTGCCGGGCTTGTGGGGGCTAAGTTAAGTTCTTATTTTATTATTTGCCTGTTTAGTTTTTGGTATAACTTAATAAGATCTTTCGGGTTATTCTCTTATTCTTACAAGTGATTACATTCAGTTCGTACTATCAGTTCAGTTCTATCTTATTGTTATTGCCTTACATACTTGGTGCATTATTGTACTGACGTCGGAGCCTAGGGGCGCTACACTCCTGCCTGCATATTCTGATAAACAAGTTTAGAGACCTCCTCAGTAGCAGTTCACGATCAGCATATTGGTCAGCTCCTTTCTTTTGAAGTTGTCATACTTTAGAGGTGTCTTTTGTTGTACAGTTCTTCATGGACAGGCGGGGACCTTGTCTCGACAAAGTATTTACTCTTTAGAGGCTTGCAGACTATAGGATTGTATTGGAGTATGTTGTTGGCCACGTCGGCTTTGTTATTTTGTTTGGGCAGTTTGGTGGCCTAAATGGCCCTTGTATATATGTTTACTTTCAGCTTTACCAAAAGAGCAAAGTTATTTGAAGCTTATTAAAAATAAATATCAGTTATATAATTTTCTTAAAATAAATATATATTAAATAGCAGCATTCAAACATAACCTCATGAAATTTTTATCTTAAAATTTTATATAAAAAAGTGAATCAAATCAAGGTCTAAAATTTGTAGACGTTAGACTGACATATGAGACCTCACGTTTTCCATATATAATGGGCCCAAAGAACATGATTGTCCATTTTTAGGGACCATGATTGTTCTATATTTGGGCTTAACCTTGTACTCAGAGAAGTAATTATAACACCTTAAAAATAACCTTAGAATTAAATTTAAGTTTTGTCGTATAATGAAGGTTTTCAGGTCCCCTCAAGAAGGATCCAAATGCCCAGTACTAAAGATAAGATGTCATAAATCTGCAATTGACAAAAGCAAAAATACTATATAATAATATATCATTTGTCAATTCAAATTTGTTTTGTGATGTAGACTAGTGACTTTTCTTTTTTCTTTTTTTTTTTTGGCTCCAACTTGTTGTAATCCATATTATACTATAGATCCTTTACAGTCCCATATTATGGGATCAAACTAGTAGTACAAATGTACTACACCAAAAGGATAACTTTTCTTTTTCATAAAGTTAGTGTAAGATGCAAGATAGATTCTTTTTTTTAACCACAATATATAAATCGATTTTTTTTCTTTTTTTGGTAAAACAAGATATATTATTATTTATCTAGTAATATTATACATTAGTACAGGTAGGATGGCCACCATAATTATCAGTCATTACAACTACAGTAGTAGAGTTACTATTACATGTCGTTAAATATAATTTTCCATGTAACCCAACAAAAGAAGTTCCAAGCTTGTCTGCTTCAACAACTTCATAGGCAAACAAGGGGGAACAGTCCTGTCAGCAAAAAAATCATCCATATTATGGCGTTGTCCTTCTTTAGCTAATATGTTGGCCATCCGATGGTGTTCCCTGTATTCATGCCTGATTTGGGGGTCCCCCATCTGCTGAAGCAACTTCCTGCATTCATAAATAATATTGTTGTAAGCAGAGTGACCATTATATATGTAATTTATTACAGTTGTAGAGTCTGTACTTATCTTCAACGATTGAAAATTGAAATTATAAGCAAACCTCAGATTTTGAAGAATAGCAGTGAGTTTAGTGCTTGTGGCGGAACTGGTGGCAATCTTGGTGGCAAAACCTGCTATCCAGTTTCCACCTGTGTCTCTAATTATTCTCCTGTACCTTTTTTTTTTAATCAAAAGAATCATTAATGTTTAATTTAAAACCCGTTTTTGAAAAGATCCCAATGAAACAGTTTAACCGTTAAATTTGTGATTTTTACATAATTGTCATGTGAAAAGAATCCATTCCATTGTATTTTTGGAACATTTAATTAAACATAAATAAAAATCATCACCACAACAAAAAAAGAAAATGATATCCCCCAAACTACTCATGTTTCTTATCCAAAATAAGTTAGATGTGTGATGCTTTTCTTATTGAAGCATCAAAATTTCTTTTTCAAGTTTAAGCAAAGAAATCATGAGTTTCATATACAAGTCATGTGCGAACCTGTCTATCTCGAAAAATTTCATATACTAAAAGTCTTGAAAGATTAGCTAGAAGGTGATTACACCTATTTTTATTCCTTCTAGTAAAAAAAAAACAAAAAAAACAAACAAACTACATCCAGGTTGCCCTTTAGGTGATCATATCTTTATATACATTTTGCACCATCCAAGATGTAGAATTCTGTTCATGTGTTATTTATTATCAATTTCTTTACTTCTTATAATAAGGTATAAATTTTTATTTCATCCTTTATGAACCGCAATCTATAGCACCTCTTTAATTATCGTAGCTTCAGCAATTATAATTGGCTTCTCCACGGACTGAATTAAAAGCGAATTTATAAACTCGATGTGATTTTTGTACAACCTTTTAACAAAGACCTTGACTTATAAATATTTCCAAATATAAATAGGACGTCGATCATATAGTGCAAACAAATGTAAAAAATTGATTTTGTTTTTAGGGTGATAGATTAAGGCATGAAAACAAATTACTTCCCCGTCCACTTTTACTTGTCTTATATTGACTTGGCACGCCTCTTAAAAAATAACAAAATAAAATATTATTTTTACTATGTTATCCTTTAAATTGAATATAATAAATTTAATGATGTGGAAATGAGTATATTTAAAATAATAAGAGTATATTAAGAACTAAATAATAAATTATCTCTTGATTTTTTAAATTGAATAAGTAAAAAATAAATATTTATTTTTAGTACAGTGAATGAGTAAAGTAAACTATTGACGGAATTAAAGTAGCGTCGTAATCAATTACAATAACGACTAATAGGAAAATGGTAATAAAGGAGGACACATGATGTGAACATCCCATGTTGCTCAAATTTTAACTCTATATAATAATGCATGTTTGTTACGTCAGAGCATACTCACAACTTAGCACTAAAATCCAAATTATAACGAAGAAAGAGTTGAACTAATATTCATGATGCCATTATTAATGTATAAGAATTTTGTAATTTCTCAACCACTACATTTTAAGATTCGCACTCGTAACTTTTCAATCATTGGATTATATAACGGAGATTGTTGCATTATTCAATTTTTTAGATTCTAAGATACCAATGTGGTATGTGGCCTGTCCACTTGAAAACCTTGCAATCTCACTTCCAAAAAAATTATGTTGATCAAATATGGAACTATATATGGGCACCTTTATTAATTGTTTGTATTCTGGTATCAGAGGATACTATTAGGCAGGCATTGAGGAAAGATGTGGGCCTGTTGGGCCTAGGCTGATAAAAAATGCCTTGGTTTCCATCTTAAGCTCCAAAAATGTCAATGTCCATCACCTTTTTGTGGAAAAGGACATATGAAAATGATCCACATTATCACTTCATAATTCATAGGGGCACGTGGTATCACGTGGTTGCCTCTAGAGCAACTTGAGCCCAATTTTGGAAGACGTTGGTTCCACATGTACCTAACTGAGTTGGAACCTGGAGTCTTGGAGGGTATCTTATGTTTACCACACGGAGCGATGGAGTCATAATTTTTCACTCGAGAAAGTCAAAATACAAAAAAATAAGTATATAAAAAGAGCTACCTAAATTTTTATATATTTCCTTTGTCTCAATTAAGAGTAATTCTCCAACAAAGAAGTATCGATTGATAGCCCTTGGACGAGGGTGGATCTGCCACAGAACACACGTAAGCCAAGTTGTGGAAAAGTTGTTAACTTTGAAGACAAAGAACAAATAGGACAGATAAGAGTTTTCATTGCATTTTCGTCTTTTTTAATGATTGATTTTCCTTCAACTCAACCATGGTATTGGATTGTTCTATTCAATAATTTATTACATGCTGCAAACATCAGGATGTAGTCAAAACCACAATTTAAGTTCTGAAAATATTGTGCCAAAAAATTTACAAGTTATATATTATGCAACAATTTAAGGGTATTGTTCTATACTTAATTTTTGTGCCAAAAATTTACGAGTTGCCATTACTTTTTTTATTTCTTGGCTGAATTGTGAGAGAGTAGGAAATATTTAGTTGGGCAAAAAATATTTGAGTTGAAATTCGAACTCAGTAATAAATCTTCTTGAATTTGGCTTCTCAATAATTAAAAGGAAAGTTATATATTTGACCGGTCGGGCCGAAAATAATTATACCCGCTTACTAAATATACAAAAAATAATGCATTATTTTGTATAAAATATGTATATTTTATGTATATGAGAACCTTTATTGTGGTACCATACTATATCCAGGCAGGCATTGAGGAGTGGGAGTGGGCCTGTTGGAGGCAAGGGGAATAAAGGCGAGGCCAGACATGGCCCCTCCCAAAAGTGTCAATGTCCCTCACTTTTTTTGTGGAAAAGGACATCGTCAAAAACTTGGACGGTGGGGTAAGTATTTTTTTTATTTTTAATTAAATATTTTGAGCTTTTTGAATAGTGAGAATTGAATTGTTTCGGATAAAAAAGGCCTTATTCAAAAAAATGACTTGAATTTAAATTAGTGGATATCAAATACTGAAATGACAAACAAAAAGAAAAAAGAAAAAAGAAAAGGACGCATGAAGAATATCCACATTATCACTTCACATTGAATTCAGAGGACAAGTGTCATTACGTGGTTGTCACTTGTCAGTACCACAACTTGAGGAATAGGTTAGATGGTTTTGTTAGAGGATGAACCTAACCAAGTTGGAAGTGGGAAGGTGTTTGAGGATTTAGCTCTATGTTGGACACCTATGCCAAATGCCAAGTTGTGGAAAAGTTGGTAACCTTCTTCCAATAACAACAAAAACCCAAAAAAAAGTACAAACAAATTTTCATCACATTGGTAGCCTTTCTTAATGATTGATTTGCCTTTCAATTTAACCATGGCATGATATACAGGATTATTGTCCTCATATAATAATCTCATGTCCATAACTTCAATACTGCATCCTAATGCAACGATTAATTAACTTGCAATATGGCAAAACCGGCCGCTAATTATAAATTACATGTTTTTAGTTAGAAGATACAATAAGTAAGATGCAATATCACAATGTAAATTATATCTTTGAATATATTATCAAGTTTATCTCGACAACAAAATTCAAACTCGTGATACTGCAATTCAAAATTTTGATTTCTCCACAATTTTGAAGTTTCCCCTTGAATTATTGCATGACTCACACTTTAGACATGTTGATAAAATGGAACAATGAGAACCGTTATTATGGTATCAAAGGTTATAGATTTGAGTCCTGAGAATGGAAATGTCTTTGATAGGGCTGGGAGCGCATTACCAATTGAAACATTAAGATGCAACTCCTGATTAGTCGAAACACCGAAATGAAGAGCAAACAAAAACCATTGTTATGGTATCAGAATATCAGGCTGGAGTTGAGAAGGTATCTGAGCCTCTTGGGACCAGGGTTATTAAGACAGGCTGATTAAGTTGGTTACAATACTTAGCTCCAAAAGTGTCAATGTCCGTCACCTTTTTGCAGAGAAAGACGGTATGAAAGGAGTAACGAGTCAAAAACACATTTAAAGTATTTAAGTTTTTTATTCAAACTATCACGTGTTTTTTTTTTACCTGAATTATCACCAAATATTTATCAAAACAACAACTCAACTATCAGTGGCTTATATTTTTCTACCTGAAATATCATCATCACTCAGGTAAGAAAAGTAAACATGTAACAATTTAGGTGTGCTTCGATAAACGTTAAGCGATAGTTCAAGTAGAAAACTGAAACTCGCACACCAAATAGTTCAGATATAAAATTTGAAAAACTATGATATATACTTTAAATGCGTTTCTCATCCTTAACAAAAAATATCCACATTTATCACTTGATAATTCATAGGGGACACATGTTGTTACGTGGTTGCCTATACCCACAACTTGATGTCTAAGTTGGACAGCTTGGTTCAAAGACAAACTGAAGTTAGCCTGGAAGTTGGGAGGGGCGGGGCTACGTTTGAGAAATAATTTGGAGCTTGTTAAATTTGACGGTTCAAGAGTTTTAATTTGGATAAAACATCTAGCAGGCAATGAAATTGAGTTAAATTTATTTATTACCCTCTAGAGCTTCACATTGTTCTGAATGTCATGTGACATTACTTTTCCCTTCCTCATATACCCAATCATACAGAAGAAATTGCTTTCTAATTTTTCACAATGTTTTTTAGCTTTACGATTTCTTTTATTTAAACTATAAAAAGTCAAGAGGAACAAGGGAAAAGAAAAAAAAAAAAGCACTTGGGGTCCAGCTTACAACATTTACTCTTTTAACTTTGTGGAAGTTCAAATTAGTTCGCAAATGGATCAGTAATAGACAGTAACAAGTATTCATATTGGCAAATCCCCATTCCAATTCATAGAAAAAAGTTGAATGGAAGTGGTAAGAAATTTCCTCTTCTCAACCAATATAAACCAGCTGCACATTAATGCCCGTTTGGATATAATTTAATGTCAGATTGATTTAAATATTAAAAATGCAAATTAAATCTTTTAAGTTTATATTCTTTTTCCTTTTAAACATAAAAATTTAAAAATTATCAAAATTTTCACAATTTCTATACAACCTTACCAAATTACCAAATTCACAAACTCTAATTTATAAACAAGACACTAGATAACCTAAAATTCGCATTGATAAATCACATATCTCCGTATACTTTTATATATAAATGTTTACATTTACATAATTTTATAAAGAACCACTAATCAACAATAGCAGTAAGCCAGTAACTAATTATTCTTTAACATAATCTTCACATAATACTAACAATCTCTACACACCAGCATCAATCTTTAATTTAAAATAAACATTTTTTTATAGAAAATATTAACTTATAAGTTAAGTTTTACATTTAAAAATAAAAACTTAAAATCTCAAATCCTGTTTTTTTGAAAATTTGAAATTTTAGATCATGATCTGAAATTACATGCCCCAACGCCAAGTAAAACAGCGAATGCAATCAAATTATAGTATAAAAATAGAATATGTAATACCCTAGACTAGAGCATCCTACCAAGAATATTATGATGATACTGGTTAATACAAAGTACTATAGAAATGGCTTTCACAATGCACAAGAGCACACATATAAACTATCATGTAAACACAAATAATCAAATAAACAAAGCTTCTTGGAGAAGACTCAGGCAAATAACAAAATCCACCACCCAAGACATAAAACTCCATGCCAAGGCACGAAACTCGATACATGAACAGCAGCAAGGTTGCCAAATAGAAAAAAAGAGTTTGATTGAATATCATAGAATCCAGTACCCAAAGTTCTAGCAATCTGTTAACTCCAAGCATGGATAGATAACTCCCCGAGTTTCGAAAGACACCTATCAGATATAAGTAGCCAAGTGAACAAAAATTTTCAAGGTCGCACTATCCCAATAAAAGAGTAATGTGATTTAGCTTCTTCCCGCTTAGAAATGATACAACAAGCTAACCACATTCCAAGCAAATAACCAGTGTATCAGGATATCTTTGCATTCGAGAAGTCCATTTCAGGATGCTGCAGCAGATCAAGAACAAGATGAGTCAAGTCATACACGGAGAACTGGGTAAAGGATATAAACAAAGTAATACATGATATCATGTTCGCACCTCTGCCATAAATTTCTTGAGAATTTCTTGTTTCTGTGTCTCATCACTTGTTGGGAGACCCATGGATTTCTGTCGCTGATCAAACTGCAAAAGGAATTTCCCACCGAGCAAACAGAAGTAACTACTAACATCACCACACACTAAGAAGGGGATCCATTACAGCAAACAGGATTTCTCATAGAAGCAACTAAAGTTGTAGGATGCAAGACAATTTACATTCCTAATAGATGTTCCTGAGAAAGATGAAAACATCCAACTCACCCAGCCTATCAATTAAGTTGTCCAACAAGATGAACCATACCTAGAAAAATCAGCACTATCCTTACATGACCTCTTTTTCACATATCCTCATGCCAAGTGTGAGTTAGTTTGTTAATTACCAATATTAGCTTCGGGATCACAGGAGACACCATAATCCAATAGAGAGCATGGAAAAGACCGAAATCTCCAAGCAAAAACACTGAAATATATGAAACTGACCCTGGATAAAGATTTCAGAATCTAAGAGAACCTTTTATTGGGTTCACAAGTTATTCCATTTGACATAGAAAATATTACAATGTTATGACACGGCCTCTGCAGTACTAACTTCTACAGTACTTCTCAGATACTGCTTATACAAAAGCTTCAGATTTATGTAGAAATACTTAATCCTGTTTTTTTTTTTTGGAAATTGAATACTTAATCCTGTTTTTGTACCATTATTTAGTGCAAGTCTCTGCAACAACGTTTACAGAACTAAGCTTCTAGCAAAATATTTACACGTTGATATAATAGAAGGCATTACTTAGGACCATAAGCGTTGGCACCCAATTTAGGTGTCAAGTAAAAAATCATAATAAGCTTTTGTAAAAGTAGTTGTATGCGAAAACGTATAGAAACTAAAAAGGACACCATAGCTTCTTGAAATCACTTCAAACAGTATGTTTAAAAGACGAGCACATTATCTCACACATCCAATTTGAACAGTACATTTCTTATGTCAAATGCATAACTCCACACATGACAAGAGGGCTTCATCAAAACCAGTAGTAGGAAACCAATAGAGTTCTGTGACTGGATGTTGGGATAGTGAATTGCCAAAAAATTGTGATGTACATGATATGCTCGAAGTATGCCAAAACTACCATGAGAATCAGGTAAAAAGACAAGCAATTATGTCAATAAAGAGCAAGAACACAAATTGGAACAATCAATTACAAAGTGAGCACATAAACTATTGATCTTCATAGTGTTTAACATGTTGATGAGCAATAGAATCCTACCATCATCTTTTCCACAGTCGATCGGGTCTCAGGGTCCAAATCTGATAGGTTGCTTTTTTCAGGTTCTGCTTTCTGCGTATCAATTTCAGGCTCACCTTTCACACAGCATTTCCACCACTCCATCTGGTCCTTCTTGGTTAGGAGAATAGAGATGGATTTCTGGTCCTCTACAAATATGTTAATTCAGTATCATTTGTCTTTAACAAAGCTGCACCACCGTTATTGAACAAGACTCTATGATAGTTTATCTTGGAACTCACTAAGCACAGCCACAAAGTATGGGAAAAACAAAACAAGTATAGCAAGCCGAACAGTACCAATGAACCACATTATTGAAGTAAATCGCAACAAAATCCCAAGAAAACCACCTAGCAAGTCAAACGTATGAGCAACTTACCTAAACTCCAGAAACAATCATCAACTTTCACAGGCCGATATAGTTCTCCCTGCAAGCAAACGGGGGTGAAAGTCGATATATAGCAAGGGCAAATTTTGACTATACAATTTGAAATGAAAACACAGGCAACAAATAAACATGTTTGACTACCAAACTGAAGAATACACTCACATCAATTATTGGAGGTTGTCCTTTTAGTCCAACTTTAAGACGGTTCCTTGATATATCACAAACAATAAACCTTGATTTTGTTCCTTGAGGTACGGGAATATTAACATTGACTTCTTGTAGTGATTGACCCCATGAGTATTTATCAAGATCAAGGCCATTACTACTGTTGGGAGCTGCATGTATATCACCAGAGAGGCAATGAGAAGTTATGATAATGCAAAACAAGAAAGCTTGAACTAATAGCAAACACGACATCGAAACCAATATAAGATACAACAAATGGTACCAACACTTTACATACAATTCAAGATTTACTGTAACAAACAATGCTATATCATACAATTAAAGTTAGAGAGTCAGTGCGATTTATATCAGTAGCGTATCAAAAGGCATACACGTTTAAACTGAAAGTAGGTAACGTCCTCTTCTGTACCATATAAAGACCAAACGAGATAATAAGTACAAGGAGACAATCTGAAGCTTATTTCAGCAAAAACTTGCACAATATATCAGGCAAAATCCAAGTAAGTCGTCGATCATTTTGCAAGAACCAGCAAACAGACAGAAACTCTTGTTGTAAGGGGCGATTTGTTAATTCATTTGAGAATAATACACATTTGATGAGTTATTCTACCACTTAAAATGCATAACATATTTTGAATAAACAAGCTTTCATCTTATAGGATAGCTCACCATTCAAGTCAGTACTTTACCTGGAGCTTATTGCCTTCTTTCTAGCCTAATTGGTAGCAATCCCTTCTTGGTAACTAATCATAGATGAAACTCAAATATATTTCAAAAATATTACCTAGTAGTGAAGTAACTTCTCCGTCCAACTCATATGATACTCCTCATTTTGAAATATACCCAAAATATTGATACTCTTGAAAGTTTTAGTGAATTTGATTTCTTAGAAGTTGTGAAAGTTTAAGAAATAGAAGAGTATCAACATTTTGGGGTGTTCCTAAAAAGTTGATATACTTCTATTTTTAAAACTCATATTTTTTTTCAAGAAATCAAATTCACTAAAATTACTCAAACTATAAAGTTTGATCACTATGGCTAATAAAATATATAAGTCAAATTTACCTTATCAACACACAAGTTTAACATCTTTAATGTCATATCTAGAAACTAGAAAATACCATCATATAAACAGTACAGCAGGAGCATGTTTTTTGTTTCAAGTTCATAAGAACACTAAGGATAACTCCATTTTAGTATTTTGTAACGTTATACTTCAGACAAGACAAGCGGTAAAACTTTAGAATCCAATATCAACTTCAGTTAACTATAGTAAAACACTCACCACAATACTATTTAGAAGTGCTCTATATCAGTAACAATAGATTCAGTACAGCAACAATCACATCCAAGAGCCCAAGTATTCAAATATCCAGAACCTTTAACCCAAAAACCAAAACTTGAACAGACTTGGCCAATGTAGCAGATACAACTCTTTATGTTTCTCTGCTTATCTCTCTACGTGAGGCAATGGCTTTATTATATAGTTATCCTTTCTCTATTTAGATTGGGATTGGACTCTATGATTTCAATCTTAGTAATATAACTAATCCAAAGCTATTAGGCTCTACTACACGTTTTGTCTATCATCGATTCAAGCTGGACGTTAGCAATGATACCATTCCAAGCTTGCCCCAGAGTCCAGGTAAACAAACCTTGTATTTTCTAGGCGTGAAAAGTCATAACTTGATCAATATGATCCTTCTCCCTATATTCTTCTCTCAGATGAGAACTTTATTCTCCTTTCTGCCTTCGCTACTGACTTTAGCTGGTAATAGCTCATAAAGTACTCATGTCCTGATGTAGCTGTATTTGGTAGTTGAAGTAGTCTCTATGTAGCTGTGGTTTGGCTTGTGTTTTTGCTCAATGCATTAACAAACTGAGTGAAGGCCGGATATGGAGTCTTACCTTGCATAACAATCCTCAAGATTTTGTATTTGTTTCCAAGACCTTTAGCAAGATTTATAACCGTGCTACCTTCGTTTGACGATTTGTGTATAGCGGCGACACTATCATAAATTACTTTGAATTATTTTATGTATTCATCTAAAGATTTTAATCTCATCTTGATACTCTGAATTTGTTGCTTCAATTGAAATAGCTTGTAGGTAATTATCCTCAAGACTCCCAAATTTGTTTGGTCGAAGTACAACCAATAATAAGGAGCATTGACTGTTCAATCATGGTTCCAATTAGCCAACTTTTCACCAAGCAAGATAGTTTGAGGATTACAATTTTATGGGATATATAGCTAAGAATTGAAAGAGAGATCCTAGTGAAAGCGAGGGAGGGGAGAAAATGAATTGGCCATTAAAGAACGTGGAACCAGTTCTGGATATAGAATAATATGGGTTAGAACCAAGCTCTATACTGTGAAGATGATTATAAAAACAACATTTGAGTGTAAAAATACAAATCTTCATATTTCTCTTCTTACCTCACCCGTTACCTCTCTATGTGAGGTAATGGCTTCATTATACAGTCATGCTTTCTCTATTTAGATTGGGATTGGACTCTACAGTCCCAATCTTAGTAATATAACTAATCCTAAGCTAATTAGACTCTACTACACATCCTGTCTATCATCGACTCAAGCTAGAGTTGGCAATGATACAACTCCAAGCTTGCTCCAAAGTCCATGTAAAAAAACCTTGTATTTTCTGGGCTTGGAAAGTCATGACTTGATTAATATGATCCTTCCCCCTATTTTCTTCTCTCAAATCATACCCTCTCAATGCATTAACAAACTGAGCGAAAGCTGGATATGGAGCCCTGCCTAGCATAATAATCCTCAAGATTTTGTATTTGTATTCAAGACCTTTAGCAAAATTTAACCATGCTATCTTCTTCTAACGATTTGTGTATAGCAGCGAGACTATCACAATTCCTTTGAATTCTTTTAAGTATTCATCTATAGATTTTAATCTCATCTTGATAGCTTGTAGGTATTTTGCCCCCCCCCCCCCCCGAACCATCCTCGAAAGAGTAAGGAAGAGAAGGGAACGGGAGTTTCTCGCCTCCTAAGAGTATAAAGAAGCGGAGTGAAGTACATTGACTCTTCAATCATGATTCAAACTAGCTAACTTCTCACCAAGACATTTTTATCTTCCCATTCTATAAACTTAGACATGTTCTTCATAGTCCATTTCATTTACCACAACCTTAGATGGCAGTTCCTTCATAATAATATCCCAATCTTATCAAATGGCTCTAGATTCTCCAAACAAGATAGTTTGAGGATTACAATTTTATGGGACATATAGCTATGAATTGAGGGAGAGATCCTAGTGAAAGGGAGAGAGGGGAGGAAGATGAATTGGTCATTAAAGAACAGAACGTGGTACAGGTTCTAGATACATAATAACATGGGTTAGAACCAAGCTCTATACCACGAAAAAGATTATGAAATAATAGTGACTGTAAAAGTACAACTCTTTATGTTTCTCTTCTTACCTCAAGTATTAATGGCTTCTTTATATAGTCATGCTTGGTCTATTAAGATTGGGATTGTAATATAACTAATCCTAAGCTAATTAGGCTCTGCTAAACGTTCTGTCTATCTGTTTCAATTTGCTACCCATTGATTTGTATTTTGATCAAATAGAACTCATACATTATATGACATTGGCCGAAAACCAAGAATGTTACCTCTCGAACTTTTCTTGTCATCCTCTTTAGCCTCGTTAACTTCTTTCCCTTTTGACTCTTTAGCCGCTTTCTTTTCAGCAACTACTGGAACCTCCTCCTTGACCTTCTTTTCTGCCGCCTTTGCGTTTGAGGCTTCTACCTTCTTGCGCTCCTCGGCTTCCAACTTGTCTTTCACCATACGAACAACAGCGTTGACATCATTAATCAACGAATCACTCTTGAAGAGATCCGATTCCCGGCCCACGAACTCGAAGGCCGCTTCAAGAAATCCTAAAGGGTTAGCAGGATCAAGCACGGCGTTATAGGGCTTTGCCGATTTTGACGCCGCCGATGATGATGGTTTGCTATCTTGCTCCTCGTAATCAGAAATTATCGCCATGGGAAGATGGGGATTAGGGTTTTGCCGCTGGATTGAGGAGAGTAAGTATATGAATACTGCAGAATGAAACAAAGTGTAGAGAGTTCTAGATCAAATGTAAGACAGCGTGGAGAATTCCAGAAGACCGTAGGGTATTGTTTGATAGCTGGTTTGAATTAAAAAGCGAAATTAGTAATATATAAATTATTTATTATAAAATTTTTATTTATTTATATAGATATAATTTGATAGAATTTAATTATTTATGTATTAATTATTTTGTGTAATTTCATTATTTTATTTTTATTTTGTATAAAATAATATATAGATCTTTTCATAATTTAAATATATATTAGTTATGCATGTTTTGAAATTACAAATCAAATGTCATATTAATTTTATATATGAATAACTTACCTTCTTATTAACTATTAAATGTGATATTACTTGTGAGGAATTTAACACATACATAACTCAATTTCAAATCAGCTACCAAATGACTTCTGATGGCAAGTATTTACAATTATAATTTAGATTTTAGAAATTTTTACATTAATATACATGAATAACTAAACTTGCATAACTAATTCCTGCATAAGATAATATATAGATTTCCTCATAACTTATACATATATTAGTTATGCAGCTTTCTAATTACAAATCAAACAGTGTATACCTTATAACTAGCTACCAAATGTGGTATTACTTATGCAAATTTTAATACCTACATAACTCATCTTCAAACCAGCTATCAAAAGACCCCATAATGTATTGATTAATATTAATTTATATGAAAAGACTAAATCTCTTTTAAATTTCAACCATTCATGTTGAAATTTATGAATATTTTAATATGTTGCATACTCATATTATTGTTTTGATAATTGACAAAAGTGTTTCAGGCAGGTGTGGCACGATAAGATGGATCAATCTTATGTATAGTACATTGACGTGGATAGCTAGGTATTATTCCTGATGTACAGGTGGCATATGTTGACTTTAGTCAACGTGTGATGCGTAACGTTTGGCAACTTTAAAGGAATCCTTGTGCAGCACTTAAAAGGAAAATACAATTGGACTTCAACAAGGAAGCAAGCATCGAAGAATCTTATTTGAAGAGAACAAGGAAAGGAGAAATCAACTTTCTTTCGGCGTGAAAAGAAGAAAACCTACTGAGAAGGGAGGCAGCTAATAGAGACTTATAAATAGGGCCTTGTAGTTGAGAATTTTCTTTTTTTCTTCTTAGGACAGTTGAGTATTTACAACAAGAAAGATAAAGGCTTTTTCTTCAACAAACTGTCAAACATTGTGTGAGAGTTATCAGTGATTTTTGTTCTTAGGTGAGAAGAAGGTTTCTAACTCGATCTGTGAGTTGAGAAATCGTGCTACTGGTAGAGATAATTAGTGGAGTTCTGAGGTACTAGAATTAGTCCCTTTGATTGCAGAGTTGTAATCTAAAACTTGCTTGCTGTTGAATAAAATCCTATGTGATAGGTGGTGTTTTTGTTACTCGCTTGAACAAGGAGGTTTTTCACGTTATATTAGTGTGTGCTTTACTGTTATTTCTTGTGTGTGTGATTTAGTTGAACCAGGTTCAATATCGTAGACTACTGGTGGTGATTTCATAATATTATAAAGTGTTTTGATAATATTTATTTCTCACGTTAATTGTGATGAATATGGCATTATTTTTCCCTTAAACACTATAACATTATTTACTCATTATTCTGTCTCACTGTAACTTATGATTCATATAACATCTAAATCATAATTCTCCCATAGTTTAACCACATTCTTCGAATTGATTACAAGAAAGAATTCTTTATCTATAAATAGTAGTGATCTTATCTTGTGTTTGTAGTAGAAGAAAAACATAGAGTGCACAAAAGTGAGTAGAAAAAAGTTTCATTTAGCCGAAAGAAAGTATTCTTTTGGTAGAGCTTTGAACTCAACTTTTGTTTAGAGTTTGTTGAGTTACACAGTGTTGCTGGGCTGTTATATCCTGGAGAGACAAGTCAAGAAGATTACTGCTGCACCGGTAAAGTTTTGCTGCAACGGGCTTGAATCTCCTTAAAGAAAATGAGATATCAGCGCCTCAACCTAAATATTTATTTATTTATTTATTTTTATTTTATTTTCAACTGTAATTTACGATATATTCATCAATAACACATAATATAAACTTATGTTAATTCTTATGCAGAGATTATGTTCCCTACAACCAAAACCAAACAGCCCCTTAATATTGTATAATGAGTAAATTTGTACCCAAAGATTAGGTTTAGTAATAAAAGGCTCAAAAGATATTAATTTCATATATAAAAAAAATTGTACTCTATATATAAAAAGAAAAAAAATGGATTTTATTGAGCATTTATTCTGGATTTTAACAGGAAGGTAAAAATTATCTTCCTTATTTCATGTTTCATGATGTGTATCTATTAATAACACTCCTAATATAAATATAATACATTTTTTTTCTTATTCACAAATTATTTTTAATTAAAATTAGAATCTAATATAGAGTATGTGATGAGATACAATCACTAACTGTATAAGATATCCTTTGTGAAATATACATAAAAAATATATCTATTATAAAAACTTATATAACTGATTGTATATCAATAATTTAATAATATTTTAAGCATGATATACATAAATCGTGTTTGTCATTTTTGATGTGCATAACTGTATAACTTCATCACTATACATGTATATCTCTCATAAAACTTGTATGGATTAGTGTATATCAATATACTATTTAACATAATTTTACCGTATAAGATGTTCTTTGTGAAATGTATGTCAAAAGATACAACTATTATAAAAACTTGTATAACAGACTGTATATAGATTATATAATATGATTTTAACCATGATATATATAAGTTGTGTTTGTCATTTTTGAATGTATATAATTGTACAAGTTCTTCTCTATACATATATATCTCTCGTAAAACTTGTATAGATAATTGTATATCAGCATACTATTTAACATGATTTTAGATATGATATATATTCTTTCTCACACAATATATAAATTGAGTCCTAAAAGATCAGAGTATAATCACATTTGGGGAAGATTGATTTATGTAAATGTTCAAAAAGAAAGAAGGAAGAAAGATAGAGGATCTTTAGGAGAGAAATACTGTTAGTAAGAGATTATGGAGAGATAAAAAAGGATAGTTTTTTAATTAATAGGAGAGAGAGAACTATTATTTTTTATATTTAATTAATATAATTTTATATTTAAGTTAATAAATGTCAAAAAGTTAACATCTGAGGTATTTTGTGTCAATATTACGGCCTCATGGTATTTCCACGTCATTTTTTCTATTATATATTGGGCTATATGACGTAATATTTTATGTTGGATAGTATATTTTTTTAAAAAAATTTCCTATAATATATTAGAAGCTCGTTTTCTCTTCAGGTATAAAAATTTCATGGGTATTCTTTTTTTTGCGCTCCTATTTAATTTGCACCTATTTGTTTAACAAAATATTTAATTGACACTCAATATTTGATAACGTTTCACAAAAATGTATTCTTCTTTTTGTTCTTCTTCTCTTATCTAAAATTTCAGAATATCAACTTCTTCTATCAACTAATCTCATATTTGAGTTAGTTTTATTTCGTTTTATGTGGGTATTATTGAAAAATAATAAATTTATGGTGATTAAATAGTTTAAAAATAAATGAATGTTATTGAAAAAGTATGAAAATATTGGCAAACTATCATTGTTGCAAAATGAGTTTGCTAGATTAAGTGTTGTTTTGGAAAATTGATAAATTAAAATTTGTTCGTTATAATATATGAAACTTATATTTCAAATTTATGCTCATTTGAGATAGGTTTGGATATTGAATTGTGTGTGATTGTTGAATTTGAAGAATAAATTTCTCGTATCGAACACCTGAACTTCATGCTAAAATGCCTAAAGTTTAACCTAATAAATGGCCTAATCTCATGCGAAAAATTCCGAAGTTTGGTCTTGTCAAGCCCCATGCTTCAATAAAAAAAAAAAAAGTTGACCTTGGAAAGCCATTATATCTGAACTCTTGCCAAGACCATAACTTGAATAAATAATATCTGAAGTTTGGACTTGTCAAAAGAACAAGTTCAGTTAAAAATATCTGAAGTTAACCTTGGCAAGCCATATCAAACTTAAAGCAAAAATATTCAATATTTGACTTCCACAAGGCCACACTTCAAACAAAACTATCCTAAGTCAGATGCGAAATTTTAACTTCAATCGCATATGTCTAATATTGCTCCCCAAACTAAAAACTTGCAAAAAAATTTCAATCAAAAATATAAATTAAATGACAACTCCAAAAATAAATATTTGTGCTGGACCTATCTTTTCAAGTTCATTCAGTCCCAAGTTAATAAATGATTTAATCACGCAACCCATGTTGCCCAAAGGAAAATCAAAGCCTCCCAAAAATTCACCAACTCGTCGAACTTCTCCTGTGATAAACATTCAAGGTTTTGTGCCAATTGCCCTGTTTTTAGATGGTTTATAATTTTTTACTTTTTAAATTGGTGATTTTTAATTTTTTTCTTTTAATATTTTAAATAATAAAAATGGGACAAAACTATCCCTAATATTTTTTTAAAAAATATCGCAAGTCATAGGTTTGGCTCTAAAAGACATAAGTTCATGTTACTGAACTTCTGCCCTACTGCATGAGTTCAATAGGCAGAAGTTTAATTGTATGAACTTTTGCCTATAGGTACAAGTTTCCTACTGAACTTGTACCGAAGACATAATTTCATTTTATTGAACTTTGTGCCTATAGGCAGAAATTCAATACTTCCGCTCCTCATGCACAATTTCAATTGCATAAACTTTTGCCCTTTAGACACAAGTTCATGTTACTTAACTTATGCCTGTTAGGCATAATTTAATATTATTGAACTTGTGTTAATGGGTGGAAGTTTATGTTACTTAACTTATGTCTGGTACGCATAATTTCATGTTATTGAACTTGTGGCTATGGGCAGAAGCAGACACGAGTTAAGTAACACGACTTTATGCCTACCAGGCATAAGACATAACCTGTGCGAATTTATGCCTTATGAACTTCTTTGCCTGGGCAAACACTTATGCGTTGCGATTTTTTCTTTTATGCCTTATGAAATTATGCCTTTACGGCATAATTTGGGCAAAAACTTATGTCATGTGAATTTTATTCTTGTCTTGCGATTTTTTTTGTGCCTTATGAAATTTTTCCATATGAACTTCTGCCTTATGAAATTATACCTTCAAAGCATAATTTGAGCAAACACTTATGCCTTGCAAATTTTATTCTTAACTTGTGATTTTTTTCTTTTTATTAAGGACATTTTGACCTTTTTTTATCACTTAAAATGGCAAAAGGCATAAGTTAATAACCACAAATTTAAAAGTCAAAACCTAAAAACCACCCCAATATAAAAATATTTACGCGAATACCCCTAAACCGTCGCCTATTATTTCTAAAGAAACATTATAAAGTACTGAAATAAGCATATTAGCATTAAAAGGTCCTAATTTGTTTGTCTTTTACTAGTGAGTATTATTAACTTTTTTGTTAATTACATAAATAACTTCTTAAATTTGCCTTTTCTTTTTTTAATTTAAACATCTGAAATAAGCGGTTTACCCATTAAATATCTGAATTAAATTTAAAATAGACACACTATATACATTCAAATAATAATTTGATAAATATTTAATTTTGTGTGATTTCATATAAGAACTTATTTATACAAACAAATATTACCTATACAATATGTAGAAATCTTGCAGAAAGCATGTATACATAACTATTCATCTAACTAATAAAATTTTTTATATCCAATTTATAGTAATTATACTAGTAATTATAAAAGTTTGTCACGACAAATAATCTATCTATTATACTTAAAAAAATTACTTTTTATTTCTCAAAATAATGAGAAATGTGAGGAGGACAATCTTAATAGTTCAGTTGGTTAACTATCTGAACCTTCGTCATATTTACGAGAATTCAATTTCCCAACATATAATTCCCTCGATCTCCCATTTCTCCTTTCCTTAGCACCATATTTATATATAAAAAAAAAAACATACATAGGTAGTTACATGAAAGTTCCAAAGTTGTAGTAGTACATGTTGCTAGCATTATGATAATTATGGATCCCTTGCAGGGGCTTGTTTGGTGACAGCCTCTTTAAACAAGTGAAGGGAGTGGTGTAAGTCATCACAGAGCTGGTGTGGATCTGGAATCACCTGTGGGTCTACCGACAATGATATTGTCATTTTGTTACAATAACTCTGGAAATGCATTGTCACTGCCTGCATTGGGTATGAATTCATCATTATATTCCTCATCTAGTACGTTGGGATTTTTCTTTTTCTACTTTGGGTATGAATTTGTTGGGACAAAATATTTAAATAGAAAACTTAATCAAATATCTTTTGATTATGAAGAAAATGAGGCGAAATTGAAAATGTAAAAAATGAATGAAAGGAAAGTATACTAACATGAGGGAGTCCATAGATAGTAGGAGCAGCATAAGCTAATTTATGGCCGAAAAATGTGATCTCTTCTTGAGGGCCCACCACGTTTGATATTAACACCGTGGTGTGAGATAGCACTCTGCGTGTCAGCTTTGCCGCCACCTTTTCGTTTTACGCAAAAAGAACATAAGAAATAGTTATTATTATTTTTGAGATAGGACTCTGCAGGTCATTTGGGTAATATAAACTAGGTTATATAATTCGTCCTATGTACGGGCCCAGTAAATATATTATATATATTATGTTTTATAATTTATTGTTAATTATATATTTTATAAATATTTTAAAATTAAAAAATAAAATGTAAACATGCTTTTGTGTGATGAAAACTGATATATTGGAACCACGATTTTTATTTTCTCTGTTTTAATTATTTGTCTAATTTTTGGCTTGACACTGACTTTAATAAAGTAAAAAAGATAGATTTTTGAATTTTGTAATCTTAAATTAAACTAAAAATATGTAAAATATACTAAAATTCTCTTTAATATTGTGATCTTAAACATGACAAACTGAAAGTAAAATTAAAGAGTTGTCAAAACAAAGAAGACTCTTTTTTAAAAGGACTAAAAAGAAAAGTAAGACAAACAAATTGAAATAGAGGTAATATTATCTTTATTTTTTTATTTTTTTCTCTATTTTAATTTTTTTAAAGATCTTATTAATATCTCAGAATTCTCTACCACTTTATAATATTTATCAAATTTTTATACTTTACATAAAATTTTTACAGTATATTAATATTTTTATCCAAGTTGTAGTATTGTTTATATAGATTTTAACCTTTTTATTTTATTTTTAAAAATATTATCTGTGTTAATTCTTATTAAATTTAAAAACATAGTTATACTCATTTGGTATTTTTAATTGCTTTAATATATTTCATTTTTTTATGACATATTATTCAAGGAAAAAAAAATTATTTCTCTTCTTTTTTCTTTCATATTTTATACTGGCTCTTTTTTTTCTTTCATTCTTTTACAATATATTATTCAAGAAAAAAATATTTTTCTTCTTTTTTTCTTTCATATTTTATATTGGTTTTTTTTTTTAAAAAAAGGTATCATTAATTATATATTTGTGTATTTTAAAATTTATGTAATAATGAACTTTTATTAAACACAGCGAGAGTACCCAATTAAATTTGAGCATATCCAATTAAGTTTGATCATACATGGAGAAATTATACTTCTCATGTTGGCAAATATGTATTGACTTATATTCTTTTTAAATTATTTTCAAATAATATTTTAAAGAGAGAGGCTTTTTTTTTATACAATTTGAAAATATTTTAATATTTTATTATTAAAAAAAGGACTTGAAATAAAATTTTATCAAGTATATTGAATCGTTCCGAAACAAAGTTAGCACCATACAAATTGCAACTCAATACAATAATTGAAATTTTAAAACTGGTATAATAATATTAATTTGTAATAGTATGATAAATATTTAATTGTAAATCTATATAAATTATATTTATCGTGACCTTCTTTTTGGGAAAATTCTTTTGCCTTCTGTACCTAATATAGAAAACAAACAATACAAATAAAATAATGTGTATTAACGAAATAATAAAATTATTATATATAAATATCATATTTATTATTTTTACTAAATAATAATGAACACTTGAGTTATATAATTATCAAAGCGATATTTTATTATAATTAAAAGCTCAATACAAAATACAAATGAAATAGTTTCCCTTAAAGAAATAATTTTTTTGGTTATATCTAAACAACATATTTTGTTGTATATTTCAGTTATAAAATTATCAAAAAGATAATTAAAATAAAATTACGTAAAGCTACTTATTTGAGATTATTCTTTTTTATTACATAGCAAAGTTGGAAAGTAATATATTTTTTTTAAAAAAAAATTTTGAATAAGAAGTGGGTCCATGAAGAGATATCCAATAGTTATTGACTAATATGCTTATTTAATATGTTTGAAATTATTTTTCTACCCTTGATCTACCAATTCTTCATCTTTCTATATAATAGAAATAATGTTATATTATTTATTATATATTATGTGGCGGATAGTTAAAAATAGTTATTTAAGAATTATTTGTTATTTTAGAAATTTAAAATAAAAATATTTATTTTTATTCAATCTAATCGTAATAATTTTTATTTTTGAAGATAATAAATACTTTAATTATGAATATAATGCCCATAGGAACAATATTGCACAAATATATCCACAAGTTAAAAAAATTACAATATTTTAAAATGTGTGAATTACTAAATTGCTCACGTCCATATGCCTACATGAAGCATATTTTCATAAATAAAAATTAAAATATTTAAAATTATTAAATTGCCGCCGTCATCAAACAGAAATATTGTCTGCTTTCATATTTCTAATTAATATATATATAAACAAAAATTGTTGCGCAAATTAGGACAAGGGAGTAACAAATTATTCTCCGTGTGAAATGTTTCATGCTACTTCTTTTCAGTATGTTTCAAAAGTTGGAGTAATTTAACTTAAATTTTTTTTTATTTGTGTAAATAAATTTTTATAATCATACATATATTATGAAGTATTTAAAATAAGAGCTTCACAAATTTTATTACCGTACAAAATTAAATATGTTATGATATATTTAATTGTATCATAACTTTTAAAAGTCTTTATATTTTTTTTGAAAAAAATTAAGTATGATCAGATAAAATGAGATGAACAAAATACCTCTACCGAAAAAGAAGAAAAAAAACTCACCTTGGATCCGAATATATCTTGCGTTAGCTTCGCAGCAGCAAAAGAGAATCTGGATTCAAGAGAGAGCTTCTTTCTGTCGATAATGGTTTTAGCTTGTCGGATATAATCCAACGGGTTATCGGGTAAGCTAATGGGAAATCGGGTCAGCACATATCCAATTTTATTGCCCCATTTTGCCTTTGATTTTCTCTCCATCATCTCTGCTAGAGCCTGAATATGCATTAAACCCCCTATTGTCAGAAGCATTACACCTCCAAAATGAAATGCTACCATACAATATTTACGTGCCACATAATTTATAGCCACATAAATATATAGTATTTATTTTAGATCGCAAATTTTAATTTATTTTTTATTTTTGTGGGGAAGGGAAAATTGTTGTTACTTTAATTCCAGCGGAAGGTCTGATGTTAAAAACAATAGATCCTCTGAGACGAATGTTTTTGGGCAGATTATTTGTGTTGCTGCTTCCACTCCCATTCTTGTTACCTGAAGATACATTACATCTTTATTATTTAGACATAATATACATGTTCTCTCACGTGTAAACTGATTTCAAAAAGAAAGAAGGAAGATAGATGAAGGATATTTGGGAGAGAAATACGGTTACTAAGAGAAAGAATATGCGGAGATAAAAAAAAAAAAAAAAACCTTTTAATTAGTAAGAGTGAGATCATTTATTTCTATGTTTAATTAATTAAATTTTATATTTAAGTTATTAAATGTCAAAAATTAAAACCTGGACTATTTTAGGCCAATATTATCGCCTAACAATATCACCACATCATTTTTCCTATCCAAAATCATATTTAAAAAGAATCAGTTTCTCCTCATTCATATGAAACGTGACCAACTTGATTAATTACCAAATTAATTAAAAGAGGCACGATTTAACAAATTATAGAGAGAGAGGAAAAGCTTAGAACAATATATAATAATAATAGTAATAATAATAATCTCCTGCTTACATTTTAGAGAATGCACGGATCAAATAAACACATACAGACTATATTATATGTACAATTACATTTTGACCACGATCGAGCTAAATACATAAAATTACGCTATTCTTTTACTTTTACTTGTTTAATATAAATTTTACATATTTTAAAAAATAATAATAATTGACATGCATATTTTATTATAATATCTATTATTAATTAATATTTAGTTTTAAATTTTTAAAAATAATTTAAGAAATAAATATTAAAAATCAAATATGAAAAAAAATTAATATACTAAAAATAAAAAATAAAAGTAAATGCTATATTTTTAATATAATAGATAAAATAAAGATATACTCAGAAATTATATGAATAAATAACAGCAAGGTGTAATTAATCGGGAATAGAGAGACTGACCATATCTTCTGTTGAGATAGCGTGAGAAACCAGCTTGTGCTATGCCCATCACTACATCATTAATGGTCTACAAAGAACCTCAATATATTATATTTACCATATTTAAAGAATGGAGATCTGATAATCGATATTATTGTAATAATAATAATAATAATAATAATAATAATAATAATAATAATAATAATAATAATAGTGGAGTTATTAATGAGGATTGTAGATAGAATTTGTTGCCACAACACATGGCAGACCAAAACTTCATGGTTTCCTATCCTATAGGAAAGGAGCAATTGGACATATAGATATTATTGGACCCCTCTCTATATATATACACCTTTATTGAAGCCATAACTTCAGTAGATATGAGGAGAGTAGCCATATCAAGATATATTATTATAGGTGTGTGCGTCTCTGTGTAGTGCACATAGACGAGAACCACCCTGAGTTTTTTTTAATTTTATTTATATGGTTAATGTATTTTAACTTCTTTGCAGTAGATAAATTATTTTTATTTTTGTAGTTACTGATTTCACTTTTTATAAATAATTATTTTTTAAATGACATAATAGAGTACGCTATAAGATAAAATTAAGTGATGCATAAAAGAAGACAAGAAGGAAGAGATGTTCTCTTCGTATCATTTTATGTGAAGTTGTTTAAATGATCACAAAGTTAAAAAAAGAAAAAAAAATTGAAACTTGAAACATGTCATTATAATGTAAAGAATATAATGTAAAAATGAGTTAATAATTTTTTTCTAAATATAAAAACATGTCGTTTTTCTTTTAACAAAAAGGAATAATGTGTCACGCAAAATGAAAAATATAGAGAGAGAGTTACTTCCTTCGTTCTATTATGTGAAATTGTTGTTGTTTGGAGGATCGAATAATTTTACTTTTTTCTATTATAATTTTCTCAAACTTTTTTTGAAAAGTATTTTGAATCATTAATTATGTTGACTTGCAGTAGTATATTTTGTATAGTTTTTAAATATATAAATTTTATTTTAAAAATTTTCAAATATCTATAATCAAAGTTAAATATTTTAATTGTTCTAAGTCAAACTTGTTCAGGTAAACTAGAACTGAGAAAGTAATAGACAGTGCATTTGTTGATGTGCACTTACCAAGTTCAAGGCATTCTTGACAAGTTTCATGTCGTCAAGGCTGATAGTCCTATGCACGAGTCTCTTAGGATTATGGCCAACCCCAGCTCCTCCTTTCATCGGTGTCTCCGTGTCTTTTAGAAACAAAATGGTCGCTAAAAACAAAACAGCATCCACGGCCGTATTCCAAAACACCATCAACAAAAACCAACCATAGTAACAAAACCGCCTAAAAAAACAAGTCTCATTTTTTTCCTTTTTGGTACTTGAAGGTATAGTGGGGATTGCTTCTGGATCCGAAGCCTTTCTAGTGCAGGCCAAAATTAAAGAGATAATGGACATGCCATCACCAATTGAATGGTGCAATTTAAGAATCCCAACTGCGTCTGCTTCGGATGTTTTCACGTTCAAGATGTGAACCTCCCATAGTGGCTTTGTCATGTCCAACGGTATTGTTGTTAGACCCGACGCGTAGTTCTCCAGGAATTCGTCTGGAGAATCCATGTCCGGGTCCAAATCCGGACACACTATATGGTCTTCCACATTTACCGTCACTTTCACCCATTTCCTTGCACCTTTCTTTTCATCCACCACCTTTTATTCAAACCAAAAAAAAAAGATGGTGAAGAGAAATATAAACTTTTATAATAATATAATAATGTCTTTAAATTAAAAACAGATTCAAGATTTAAAGTTTATGAGTTCTGACATCTATTATATGTAACTGCTCGGTGAATTTCTCTAAAAATATATAGAATCAATCTGGACCAAAATTACTGAGTTTTGACGCGTACTTTCCATGCTATCTCCACCCCCTAATTTTAACCTGTTATCATACTCAACTTATTTTACTTTTCAGGTTGCCACTAGGGGGCAGAGCAGAGCCATATATGGTTAAGGACTTAAGGGGAATTAAACTACCTTCAACGGAAGTTATATTGCATATATATAAGTAAACTTTTTTTAAAAATCTCTCCTTCAATATATAACTAATTATTGAATTTCCTTTATCAAAAGAAAACTTTTTAATATAGTATTATTATAATCCCATTATTAATTTTTGGACGCGACATTGCAAATAGTTATTGTAAAATATTGTTAACGATTATATAAAAAGTTCAATAAACTCAAAAATACGACTTTTCTACGTACCAGTATACTAGAGAAGCGAGGGTGATTGAGAAGAGTGGACTCGAGGCCTTTCTTGATGATATCGCAGTTGATCTTTGTAGTGCAACCTAAGATGGCAATAATGTGGCAATTGAGGGATTTTGTATGGAACAATCGTGTGGCTGGGCTTGCTGGCTCTTGAGCTTCTAATTCCTTTTCTGGATCCATGGTGCTGTTTTTCTGGCCATTAATTGTAGTAATACTCCCACCCATTTTAGGACCTATTTTGGTCCTAGTGTCAATGGGTTTAAGACCAAGGCTCCCCATTGCTTTGGTGTATAGGAAATTGAATAGCTAAGCTTGTATGTGAGAACACTTAAAAGGAGAACAGTTTGTTTATTGGTGTACATAACTATACATGCATATATATAATGGCAGTGGCAGCCTACACATGAAAACACCTCAAATTGCGCAAGACAATACACGTTATTGTCTAGTACTCTAGTCTAACAAATACAGCCTATGGGGGACCCTACAACTTATTACATCTATTAAATTTTACATATTTTCTTAAAATAATAATAATTGGTTTCATGAGTGTTTACACATAATATTCATATTGATTAATATTTAATTTTAAATTTCAAAAAAATATTTGAGATAAATAATTAATGCTAACATAAAACATGAATATTTCTTACTATGCCAAAAGTAACAATAAAAGTAAAAATATACTCTATCCATTCACTTTTATTTATACACTTTCCTAAAACTAAATATTCATTTTACTTGTCCAATTTAGAAAATTAAGATATAATTCAGTATTTTAGGTCTTAATTTACCCTTATTATTAACTATAATCATTTATCAAAATATTGAATTTATTATATTGAAAGAGTGATATACTAAAAATATCATTTAATTTATTACTATTTAAAAAAGATGCCAAGTTAATACTGACAAAATAAAGATAAAGGGAGAAATATTTTTAATACAATGAATAAATAAAAATGAACAGAGATACTCCCCCGTCCATCTTTACTTGTCATGTATTGACTTGATACCCCTTAAGAAACAACAAATAGAATGACAATTCTACTATATATCATCCTTAGATTATAATAAATTTAATGCATTGAGAAATGACTATAGTTAATGATAAGGGTAAATTAGAAACTAAATGACAAATTATCTCTTGATTTTCTAAACTGAACAAGTAAAAGTGAATATCTATTTTTTATATATATAGTAAATAAGTAAAAATGGAAGGAAGAAGTAAAAGACAATTGTTATAAATACGAGGAGATACTCCTTCTGTTCAAAATTACTTGTCACTTTTTGACTTGACACGTCTATTAAGAAAACAATGATTGCAATAGTGACTTTTACTTTCTCCGTTTCAAAATAAGTGGTACTTTTAGCTTGGGCACACCCCTTAAGAATACTATTCATTTCTAAAAAGAAAAAATATATTTTTACCCACTTACTCCTAATAACTTTCTTGAAAAAGATGTAACTCTTTAATATTTTCTTGATTATGTAAAACTCTCTTCATTTAAATAAGGGTAAAATTGGAAGAACATCATTAATATTTTTTTGATTACGTAAAACAGTACTTACTTAAAAATAAAATTTAAAAACTAAAATACCACTTATTTTAAAATGAAGGGAGTACCATATTATCCTTATACTTAATCTCAATTGTTGAAACCAAACTCCAAACCTATTTATTAGAACCTATGAAGCTTCAACTTTCAAGGAGTAATTGTTTTATAGACATCAACATATTTTATATTGGGTTGAATTACAAATGTCTTTTTTTTTGGGTCCCAAACGTCTCTTTTTTTTTTTTTGGGTTAAATTCCAAAAAAAAATCTTTTTCTTTATTTGAATTCATTTTTTTTTAAAAATTATAGCCACTTTTTAAAGTTGAATTCAAGTAAAAGCTTTTTGGAGGGAAATAATTGACATTTGAATATTTTTTTGAATCTTCAACCAATTTAAGTAAGTTTTCTATGTTGATATTTGTTGAAATTTCAAGTGTCACCTTCAATATATTTTTCGTATCTTCGTTCATTTCTCATAAGAGATGTTCATAAGCTTTTCAAGAAAAATAATTTCAAATTAGAATATAAAATATACAAGTGGTTAATCAATCCTAGGAATAAACATCAGTACTAGTTGAAATTGACCATTTGGGATTTCAAAAAGTCTTAATAAATAAATTAAAGGTAAAAGAAATTTTATTTTATTTTTTATATATGAAAAATGATAAGTAAAAATAGAAATCAAAAATAAAAATAAGTGATACTTGCAAAAAAGAGGGTGGTTGGTGAAGAAGTTTTAAAACTTGCAGAAAAACTAACCTAATTAAAGCATTAGTAACAGTACTCCTTGCTTTTACATTAAATTGAATTTGTTGTGTGTGATTGGTAGCATTTAATATAACGCTATCTACTACATCTATAATTATGACAAGTGTTTCTATCATTAATTAGCTTATCGGAGTGGTCGACCACTAATATTAAAATCAGATTTTTATTTTTATTTTGTTCAAAAAAATAATCATATTTATCAAACTATGTTCTCATTAATTTAATTTATGTATCTGTCATATATAAAAATGATCCTCTTCTCCTCTTCGCTTGTGTTGTCTAATTAGCTATATTTATATGGCTTAAAAATCTTAATATATATTTTTATTTTATGCTTTAGATTTTAACTAAATAAAAATAGGAAAGGTGAAGTCTTTCATAGAAGATACTTTTTTTTTCTCTATTTAAATAATATTAATTGTCAAATGGATCTTTTTTTTTAATTTTTTATTTTAATTAGACACTCAAATACTTTTGAAAAAATTGATTAAACACATATATTTACCGAATATTTAGAAAAGCAGTTCAAATAATGGTTGACATCTAATTTTGATCTATTAATACATTATTTAGGTTGTTATTTTATTTATAAAATTTTAAATATTTTTAAATAGTCACAATATTTTTATATTATTATTATTATATACGTAGTCATGTTACTATTTAATATTTTATCTAGTTAATTGCGAATGTCATTATTATTTTTGTTACATTCACAAGTACAAACTTTTCTTTGTGTATTATTATTATTTTTATTATTATATTTTTTTTAAGAAAAAAATATTATTATTTCTACAATATGTATCCATTATGGTAATTTAATATTAGAAGATTTTCTATGACTAAGTCTTTTCAACCTTATTAATTATGGTGCAGGGAGATTTCTTGAAAGATTTTGATCTTGTTAGGTAAAGAAACTAATATCCTTGATTGATTTTATGGACTATTTTATTCTCCGGAATTAATTTAGTGTTTACATAATTATGGTAAGATTTGATTTGATTTTATTAATTAGGAAGATTTTTGCCTTGATTTTTTTTTATTAATTAGAATGAATTATTTATTTTTGACAAATACTCAATATGGTTTCAGCTTTGATAATTAAGGAAAAAAGATTCTCTAATCACTTTTTATTATATTCCTTCTCTTAATAGTCTATTCTTGAGATATATAAATAGACGCTCTACTCTTTTTCAGAAGAGGGGGGAGGATTCTTTAAAAACAATGTTCATTCAAACTTAACATGCTCTCTGCCGATATAATTTTGCCCTTTCTAGCCATACAATAAAAAAAAATTATTTTCCATTTGCATTAGAATAACTCTTCCTTTAGCAATAAATTCTTTTCTTTTAGCAGTACTTTAAAATACAGCCCTTTTTAGAGTTCTCTTTAATCTCCTTTTACTGGTTAGTATACTTTCTATGTTATATTCTTATAATAGCACGCTTAAGTTTGCTGCATGCATTTTGTCATGTTATTTAGGTGAATTTGGATATGTGATGTGTTTTAGCTTTAAAAATGTGATTTTCTTAAACCTAGAGTACATATATGTTCGTATATGTTTGTTGTGTTTGTTTCATGTTTAAACAGGTTTCTTTCGAAGGAATAATATCGAAGAATCGCTTTTGGTTTGAGTCTCAAAGGGACGAGTTGCTGTTGGCAATTAGCTTTAAGTCTAATATTATGTATTTTTTGTGTCTATCATTTTTACTCTTTCGCTTGTAATCTTGTAATAAACTCTATATATAGTGGAGGGGGATGTTAAAGGGGGTTGGGAATTGCTTGTTAGTTGTTTAAATTCTTTAGAGTCCCACAAGCTTATATTTATTTATTTATTATAATTTTTTTTTTTAAAAAAAATCACTGTCCAGATCTGTTTTTCTCCACTTGAATTGGGTAGTGTGTATTTCTTTTATTATTTTTTTTAATAAATACTATCCCTTAACATATAGTTATTGGGAAAATAAAGGAATTATGAGGTCTAATTTCAAAATTTTTAAAACTAAGCCGACTTGTTTCTCGAATATAGCATCAACCCAAGTTTTCTTTTATGTGTACCTATATGTAAATATTTATGTGTTTATCTTTCAAAATTTGAATCTTTATTAAAATAATTTAAATATATTATTATATTTGTCAATTTAAACTGAGCTCTAATCAATCTGTTGCTAAGGTTGAAGACCATGATTCATGCTATGGTGTTGTCATCTCTAAAAAGCAACAAACATTTTAACTTTTCAAAAATATTCTTTATATCTTGTTTAAAGCATTAAATGTGTTCAAGTCATCATAGATTTATTCACGGTTCCTTATTAATTGTTTTATTTTGAGGTAATTAAGGTTTATATTATTTTAGTTATCATGAAAAAGAAAATTATTTTGTTATATATTGCTCAACCATTTTCTTCTCGCTAGTCTAAAATTTGAACTTTAATTAGTAAATATTTGTTTAACATGTAGTAAATAGGCTTGTAGACCAATTTGCTTTATCACTTAGTTTCTATTAATTGGTGTTTTAATTTGATTTTATGTTGAGATATTTACTAGTCTGAATTTTTTTTTTATGTCTAACTAGGAAATAGCTTAATAATTATTTCATCATATAATTTTGCATTAATTAGTAAGTGACTTAATTGATTTATTTATTTATAATAGTTTTTTTTTCTTACTCACATAGCTAAGTTTAGTTTATAATAAATTAATGGACCACTTTTTTATCACTTAGTTAACCCCCACATAATAATGAATTCGGAAGGAACCCACATTTGTGGACCTCAAAAGGTGCCTAACACCTTCCTTTCGAGGTGATTTGAACTCTTACCCGATTCTGGTGACTTAGGCTAGTATAACAGACCCTTAGGTTAGTACGGTGCTCTAACGCACCTCAAATAGTTAGGTGGCGACTTTACTCATTAAATAAATCTTAAGAGACCTCACATTTCGAATTCCGCTTTCCGCGAGAAAAATGGGGCGCGACAATAATAAAAACATAAATTGTTTCTCTCGAAAAACACTTCCATGAGAGGTTATTTAGGTAAAGTATTTTTTAAAATAAGTAATTTTAAAATTTTGGTCAAAACATAAGAAATTACTCCGTTGACATTTCAATTTATTTACATCTAATGAAATAAAGTACCCTTTAAAAGAAATTATTTCCTCCCTATAAATTTGCTTTCGAAAATCAAACACTTCCCACAATTAACATTCTTCCCCTATTATCCTCACGAGCGAAGCCACTTTAATCGAAAGATGATTCGATATATACTTTTTATCAGAAAATTATATAATATGTAGAGGCTAAATATAAATTATTATAAATATGTATTTAATTTTACACGTGCTTAATATAATTAAGAAAATCTTTTACACATTTTTTATTTAATTCTTAGCTCCATCACTAACTATTCTCGATCATATTTATGATTTCCATCCTTCACGTATACAATCTCTTTATTATTAATCATCAATACGAGCATTACATAACAATTCATTCATTTTTCATTACAGTATATATAAATACTACAAAATAATATATATCGTATAATTTTTCCATAACTGGTCTGTGAACAGTATCATATGGGCTGAAAAATCATAAATACACATAAGAAAGAAGATATTAACGGTTGGGCCTCTGTTCAGAGAAGATAATGGAATTAATTTGACATAACATATATAATATGTGTATATATATATATATGGGAAGTTTCAGAAAGTACTATGCATGACCTTTCAATTCAAGATGAATTGAAAGGTGACTACCGGCTCCCGTTGGATCATAAATTTTAAAATTTAAAATTTATTATTTTTATAAATAGTTTTTAGACGAATTTAGGAGTGGGATATTAAAATATTTCGGGTGTAAATGAAAAGTATAGATTTATAAAACGTAACAGCCTAAAATTCGAGACATGAGCAGCAGCGTAAAAGCGTAAGTCTCGGGGGTAAAAACGTATGCTTCAGACGTTAAATTTGGTTTTAATTGCTTCAAAAGTAATTTTTGCTATATTATATTTTTTGCTATTAGTTTAATGATATTTATATTTTATGCTATCATGTTTTATTATGTAGTGATATTTTCTAAAATATATAAATAAAGAAAACAACGCTAATAGAAAATGACATTGTCGTATATAATTTTTAGATGATTAGGCCTGATATTGATAGGATATAGATTCCATAGCATAATGTTTCTAATTCTACTTTGTCTATATTTTGTCATTACTTTTACACTTTTTATCTTTCTCCTTTTTTGAAACATAGAAATAATAATCGGTGCAAATATTAGTTGAAGATAAGAAAGACTAGTAAATATGGAGATCGATGATGAAGTGGATGATGATTTCATTTTAAATATTATCTTGATTTTTTTGTTATCTTGCCCGAATAATAACTATAATATTTTTTTTATATTATCGGTGATTTATTTGACGAATTATTGAAAGATATTACTTTTGCTTATTTTTTAGTAATAAAATAAAATTATAAAATTAAAAATACATGAGATATTATGTCTCATGGATCCATAGGACTTACACCTAATTGTGTTTTGGGGCTTATGCCTCACCCCGCATTGTGTAAAACGCCTCGCCTCGCGCCCCCACCTTTTAAAACATGAAATTTAACATTTTAAATCTTTAAATTGTGATTCTTAAAATTTAAAGTCGTATTTAAACATGCATTCAACTTGAGAAAAATTAAAATTATGTAAACGAAAATCCCAAAAATTCACAAATTGATCTTTGCCAAATTTTGAGAACTTGAAAAATATTTAAAGATCACATTTACTTTATAAATATTTAAAGATAAATTTTTAAATTTTACTCCGAACAAATCAAATACTAACTTCATCCATCCTAACTCCTAAAGAATCCCATTCTTTATACATTAGTGTGCTTTTAATTTAGTGATTATCAATATTAAGGGAGTAAAAAAAATTGATAAATCGCATCAATATGATTATTCGAGTCAAATTAGAAAAAAATTAACTAATAATTTGATTTTATTTTATTTGGTGTTAAAAAAAATCGATCATGATTGATTTGGTTTGATTTTAACTAAAAAAAAAAAGTCAAATCGAACTAAACTAACCCGACATTACTTTCTTTGTTCATTTTTACTTGTCTTGTATTAACTTGACACAACCTTTAAAAAGTAATAAATAGAATAATAATTTTATTGTATCACCCTTTGAATATAATAAATTCAATACTTTTGGAAATGCATTGAAAGATGACTATAATTAATAATAATGGTAAATTAGAAACTAAGTGATAAATCATCTCTTGATTTTTCAAACCGGACAAGTATATGTGGACACCTATTTTTAAAATAGTGGACAAACTAAAGTGAACGAAGGGAGAGTGCGCACACGCGCGCGTATTCGAAATATTTTATGTAATTTATAAATACTTATTAAACATTTTCATAATTTTTGTCTTTGAACTACTTAAACTTTTGAATGGTCCAATAATTTTATAGTTCATAAATACATGTTATTAACTCAAATAAAGCTCAAACTAAATTTAAATTAATACTAGTACAAACAAAATAAATGATTTCAATACTAGGAATGACAATAATATTAATTATCTATTATTTAATTTTGAATTGGTTAATTTACATAGTAAAGCACATAACTTAATTTTTTCCTTTTATACTTAGTTATATAACTAATACTTATTATCCGTACTTAATGTGACATCACTTAGTACTTTTAGAGTATGCTCATTTTCATTATAACTTATTAATTAGCAATATTTATTTTATGTGATATTATTATTATTATTATTTTGTTAAATATTTTAGTACAATGTCATCATTCATCCCTTCATCTCATATTTTGTGTTATGTTCTTAATTGAGAAACACTTAAGATAGTTATATATTACTAGGGTTAAAGAACTATTTCAAGCACTAATTATATGCTTTGTATGAAAACTTTATCGAAAAAAATAAAAAACTAAAACAGATTGAAATTAAAAATTCAACTTTTATTAATTTTATTTGATTTATAATTTAAAAATATAATACAATTTAATCTAATTTAATATTTAAAAAATTCAAATCAACCCCAAATCATATACACCCCGGATTAATATTCTTTTTCAGGACATACACGACTAATCAATTTTTGTTAGATAAAGCCTAAAATTGGTAAGCTTAGTATCATCTTACTGTTGGGATATATATACTATTAACCATGAGTTATATACTATTAACCATGTGTTTAAATATCGTATTTATTATAGAACAATAGTTTATTCAATTTTAATAAAGTTTTAAATAGATCATATGTTAGTCGATGTGTCCTTTACTTATATAGTAGATGATTTAATGTATAGAGTTTAACTTATACACTGAAGTTTAAATCGTCGGTTCTTATAAGTATAAGTTTATATATGTTCACAATGTAAAATGAAAATTAGACAAATTCGTCGGTACAATTGCAGCAAGATTAAATATAATTTATCTTGATTATGAGAATATTATAATTTCAACTTCTTGTGCTAGTACATTTAGTATGTATTGAATGGACCAAGTAGAGATAAGTATTTCATCTGACTTAGTAAAATAAATTCTCTAGATCATTAAATGTACTTATACTCTTAATCTTGATATAATTATTATGATCAATGTAATTTGTTTGTTGTTTTGATCTATCAAAGGGTGAAACTTGATCTTTTATGAGTTAAAATATTCCCGATAGGTTGGATGATGACAAATGACATTTGTGACATAATAATTAGTTGATGGAATCAATGTCTCAGCCTTAAGATTGATGATACCCTTTTATGATTGCTTATAAGTTTTCATGTGAAAACCTTACATGTGGATTTAATATTCGTCACATGAAATAAGTTAAACGTTTGAAATAAGGATTAAATTAATCAATGAATTAAATAGTCAGAAATTTAATTCAACTGATTGGTATCTGTAGTCTTAACATGAGGAGTTAAATAAAATTTAATGAACGATTTTGAAATTATACCGAGGAGTGCAATTACAGATTTTTAGTGGAATAATCTATAATTTATTATGGTAGGTTAATTCATTCGTTTTGCAAATTAATACCATGAATTGGAAGCCTCACTAATTAAATCTTTGGTTCCTGCTATGCCTGATTAATTGATGAACTTGAAAAGGAGAAATCAATTTTCTAAAAGAAGTAAAATCCTACAAAATTTTGGTTAAAAATAACTGGTCTTTTAGAAGGAAAGTTTCACTATTACTTGAAAAGAAAGATTCTTATACGTTTTGGGACTAGGGTTTTTTACCCTAAAAGCGTGGTTATAAATAGGATTCTCTTCCTCCATGAAAGATGATGAAAGAACTTTGACATTTTCGAGAAGCAATACTTGCCCATACATGTATTTCCTACTCGGAGATTTTTGAGGCTATAGCAGAAGATCACAATCCTGGATAATTTATTGAACGATTTGTGCAATAGCTTTAAAATGATTGATTCGTGGTCACGCTTCAAAAGATAAATTTTATGTTTGATTAAAATCTGTATTTATATGTTGTCTTTATTACATGCAAATTTGATCCTAAATTTTTGCTTTCACTGCATGTGCCAGCATTCTAACACTTACCTAGTGATCAAACTAGTAGCAGCAGCAGCACTTGAAAATTAAAACACTTGTATGTTGGATTGACTCAGTACTTAGCAAATTGAGAAATTATTATATTTGGTACTTTATTAAGGGGCAAAAAAAAGTACCCTATATCATATATATTGAATTGGTGTAATTTCATTTTGTTATAACATATATTTATGGTTTATTTTAAATCATCAATTAATATTGTTAAATTTAGTGAAAAATGATTTAAAACGTCTTCTAAATTATGCAAAATTGAAGAAAAATGTCCTTCATTAATTGTTTGATTTAAAAATATCTCCGCCGCCAATATTTTAATCTCAAAAATATTTTTGTTGTTAATAATTTGATTCGAAAAATACTCCTATTATTATTTTTGGATCAATTTTCGTCTAAAGAAGAAAATTCAAAATTTTCGTTTGTCTAATTTTTTTTATATATATACTAAAAAATAATAATAAAAATATTACAAAAATCATCTTTTATTGAATTAAATAAAATCTACCGTTGAAACATTTTATAAAATCGTGCTAAAGAAATATATATTTATTTATTTTATTATGTCTTCAAGCATTATATTTTATTTTAATATTATGGTGAGGACAAAGATGACTCAATTAAAAGTATAAAAACGAGATTAGATATGATTAAAAAAATAATGAAAAATAAATATAAATGACTTTTTAAAGTAGAGTGGCAAATATGAACTTTTTTCGATTTTATAATTAAACGAACATTTGGTGAAAAAGAATGTGTTTAGACAAAAAGGTTATAGTCTAAGTATTCGGTTTGATATAGTAGTATTGATACACAAGTATCCAATTAATATGCAAACAATATTGGCATTACCCAACTGGGGGTGTAGCTCATATGGTAGAGCGCTCGCTTCGCATGCGAGAGGCACGGGGTTCGATTCCCCGCACCTCCATAGTCATCACTTTGCTTTATTATTTTTCCTTTCAAACAGCAGATTGCGCAGTGTGTCTGCTGTAGCGCCTGATTATGTTCGTTGGTGTTTGAAAAAACATTTGTTGGGGAAAGAAAGGAATTTGGTTGGGTTTGATAGAGTGTATAAGAATAATATCGAATAAGGTGTATTAGTAATACTTGTATTGGTAATGCTGGTATTAGTTATTATGCAATTTTTGGTTTAGTGTGTTAAAAATAACATTCATTGAATTGTTTATTTATAAAAATATCCTCCACAAATAAGATAAAAAGACGTGAAAAATATTTTGAAGACAATTATGTTTTTAACCATGCTAATGCATGCATTACTCTGTTAAAGTCAAATTCTTATACTCCCGCTTTCTAACAACAGCGTTGTTTGGTATAACATGGCCAATTAATTATATTTTCTTCACTTTTTGGTTTTCTATTAAAAAAAAACAAGAATGTATATTTACTGCAGATTAAGCTAAATGATTTTACCCCAATTAGCTCCCATAATACAGTTAGTTGATCAGGTTAATTAATTAGCAATTTTAATTTGCATCTTAATTAATTAATGGAGTATGCAAAGGAGTTCCACTTTCCCCTCAATAATCTGGATTTGTATAATTTGATAATATTGATTGGGGAAAAAAAAGATATTTAATTTGGTGTTGACAGAGAACTGGTTTTCTCCAGGAAATTTCTACTATTAAAAGCCGGCCCGCTTGCGCATACTTTTTCCTAAAGGAAGGAAATGTCATGCTTACTATTCTCTTTAATTAATAAAATAATAGAACGGAGGGTGAAAAATATATATGAAGTATCATAATTTTTTAAGTGTCATATTTGAATTATTATGTGTTCAAATTTAATATCTGAATTATCATCAAATTTTTATCAAAACTCGTCTCAGCTATCAGTTGCTCATTTTTCCTCTCTGAATAATAAGTTGTTCACTTTTTTTATCTGAATGATAGTGATATTTTAGATATGAAAAGGAAACAATCGATAATCGATGTGTGTTTTAATAAATATTTGATAGTAATTTAGATACTAAACTCGTACACTTAATAATTTAGATATAAAATTAAAAAAAATTATAATATTTGAGATGTATTTTTGATATATAGCCTCAGATGACTTTATTGGTTTCTTCAATCGGAAGACTTAGGGAGACTATTGATCGTGATATTGTGATAATGGTCAAAGTTGTTTTAAATGGCCAACATCTTCCTTTTTAATTATTTTTTTAAATAGTAATACTTGTTTAAGTTTTATTTTAAAAATTGATAACCTTAAAAACTTTTTTTGATTTCAAATCGATTAGCTTGAGCAATGTACCTCAAAAGATTATTTTTAAAGTACTGAATGAGAAAAAATCCAAAATCATCCCAACAATTATATCACAAAATCTGATTTTGTGAGAGGCAAATTCATTGGAGAGAATATTTTTATTAACCCAAAAAATTATTCATAATATTAGAAAATCAAACAAAGAAGGAAATGTTATTATAAAGTTGGACATGAACAAAATATATGACTGACTACCATGAAATTCTCTATGCATAGTGATAAGAAGGATGGATTCTTCTGAGCAATAAATTGTTATGATATGAAACTGGAAGAATATATGACTTTCTTCAAGTTCACACTTTACGGGGTGTAAAATAAGGAGATCTAATCTCAACTTCTCGATTTCTTTATAATAGTTGTTGAAGTTGAACTAAACTCTAAGTCAATTAAATAAATTATTATTTGATTATTAATTTGTCCGCTAAAAAAAAAAGGGCCAATCCGAGATCAAAGTCAATAACCCAATAAATATAGAAGACTATATTTTTAAACAACCGATAAATCAATAATCTGATTATAGCTATATTGCAGTGGCTGCAAATACAATATTGAGAAGGTTTCTCATTTTTCAAATTAAGGGTGTGCTCGGTAGGAAGAAAATTATTTTCTGTGTTCGATTAATAAAAATTTTAAAAAATATTTTATTTAGAAAAACAAGCTTCTTGAAAATAAGGAAAATGACTTTCCTAATAAAAATAAAGAAAACAAGTCACATTGTATCCTCCTCACCCTCACAACTATTCATTCCACCCGTCCTCATCTTCATAAGTTTATCTTTAATACATACAAATAATTTTAGAAATACCCCAACACTAAAAAATATTGGAATGAGAAATTGGAGAATTGTGTGGTTGTGTTTCACTCTCTCAAATGTCCTTATCTCCAATGAATGTACACTCAATTTCCTCCGCAGTTTCCTTCTCTCCAATTAATAGCACTATATATATATATATATACACACACATACATAGTAGTTTCTGCACGACTTTGCTCATGGTTGATTATATATTCATTACCCATAGTCTGATAGGGCGGGGATTTTTCTTTGAGCTTTGTTTTGATGATCGATATAAATGGCCTCCGACAGAGATCAGATATTCAGCCTATCTGGACCAATATACCTCCCTACTATTCTCGATTGGTAAGCCTATCTATTTACTAAATGGTTTGATTATCAGTTTAAGTTATATACACCCACAAAATATAAATTATATTTACAATATCATCTAACTTATAATGAGATAATTACAGGTAAATCAAGTGACAATTATTACTACCCCTCCTGATTGTATGTACAAAACACTGTTACTTATTATCTGTGGTTTAATTTAAGTAGTACTGCATAAGAAGAATCATAGCTTGACGTACGAATTCTCAGTATTAAATATGACATGGTAACCTGAAAAAATAAAGCAATTAATAGAGTCGAGGCACTGCCTAAATATACACAAAAGTTCGAGTTAACTATTACAAAAATTCTTTCTGGTTAAAGAATCTCTTTCTATGTTTCACAGGAGAAATGCAAGTCATAGGAGGTCTATTGCGGCCAGCTTAGTAAAGGGCGTGTCCACTCTTGAACGTGATCGCCAGCAAAATCGTCAAGGTCCTCATGCCCTGGCTAAGCCCTGGTGGGAATCCTTCAATTTTCGTTTAATCCAACCTTTAGTGGACGACAAAGACCGATCAATCTTTGGTGCCATTTTCCAGTACAAATTTCCCAAGTACATGTCATCTCACAATTATGAGAATCCACCAAATTATGTGATTGCCTTTCGAGGTACAATCATGAAACGCAAAAGCATATCACAAGACTTGAAGTTGAACCTCCGGGTCATTGTGAACCGTCAGTGCAGCAGCTCCCGTTTCAGAACCGGTTTGCAAGCTGTACAAAATATCATTCAGAATCACGGGATCTCAAATATCTGGCTAGCGGGGCATTCTAAGGGATCTGCAATTGCGTTAATAATTGGACGAGATATGGCCAAAATTGGGATTCACCTCGAAACATATCTTTTTAACCCACCTTTTGCATCTCTTCCAATCGAGAAAATCAACAATGACACGTTGAAGCACGGAATCCGCTGTGCTCATAGCTTAATTACCGCAGGACTTGCTTTTACAGTCAACATGACGAGTACTAGTACTAATCGGCCAAGTGATAATGATGATACGTTTACTAAATTATGTGGATGGATTCCGTACTTGTTTGTGAATCCGTCAGATCTGATCTGCTCGGGATATTTAGGGTACTTTGAACATATGGAGAAGATGATCGAGTCTGGTGCTGATGAAATGGCGCGAATAGTGACACGAAATTCGATACGAAGTATTATCGCGACTGCAATTGGAAAGGAATCGGAACCATCACAAAATCTTCCATCTGCCTATGTGATTACTAATTTGAGTCCTCGTCCATATCCCAAGAAATTAGCACATGGAGTCAGTCAATGGTGGACACCTGATCTGCGGTGCAACTATAAACGTTACCAGTTTTGGTAGGGTCCAAATTACTGCGCTTATATATGTTTTTAGATCGTTCGTTAATATTTAGCTATGTATGAAACCTACTTAAGAAATAGCTAGCAATTTTAAATGCGAAAAATACTATTTGCTCCTAATTAAAATACTACACAGTTTCAACATGCATCCTGTGTTGGAGTTCAAAACTTTGACAAGTAAAAATAAAAAATGAAAAGGCTTTTCAGCCTTTTGGTCTTCGTCCTCCTCCTTTTTTTTCTTCGCGTGAAAGAAACTTTGAGCTTCAATTTAATGAGTACACAAATAGTTTTCTACTTAGAGACTGGGTCGGTCTTCTTATAATTGGATCTGTATTTATTGGATAAAGAATTTTAGAAAAAGGTTAAATATAGAGTATAAAATTATCAATAATTGAAAGATTGAGTTATTGCATTGTAATTTTTATGTTAGTAGGATGAAAGTTGTGTGTTTTTTTGTTAGAAAATATAGTTATGCGATTTATGTGAAAAAGAAAAAAGTTATAATATAATTATGTAAATATCATTTATGAAATTTATCCAATTCAAGATTTTATCCAAAGAAGAAGAAGACGACGATGACAAACTATTGTGTGGACAAGAAGACGCATGCGTCGTTGGAAAATGTTAATGAATCCTTATTGTCTAAATATAATCGCTGTACTAAAAATTAACTTAATTTCGATTTGTTTTGAAATAAGGGTTGATTTTCAATAAAATTGTCTATTTACCAAAATTATTTTAATTAATATGTCGGTAATAAGGTTTTGCTTGGTTAACAAACAAATTATATCGAGATTATAATGTAATGATTACGATATGACTGAAATTAAAGTAATTTAGTCGATCTCCTTTTAAAGATATGTGATTAATTGAATTTGAAAAAGAATAATTACACAAAGTATAATTTTAAGATATATGTAATTTTGTATAGTCAGGTTAGAAGTTAGTATTTACTTAATTATTGCAACAGTTAATTAGTGAGTAGTTAATTTGTTATAAGTTGTTTAAGTAGCCAGAAGTTAAGTGGGTCACTACAACACATTACATATATAGCTATGAAATTTTATCTATGAATTTAAGAATTGTGATTAGTACTTAATAACTGCCACAAATAATTAAATTTTATAGCTATTTATTAATGTGTAACAATTTTTAGCTACGAAAATTAGATTGACAAAGCTAATATCTCATTTTTGCTATAATTACTAATAATTGTGACAATAATTATCTAAATAGCTTCAAATCTATTGTTAAGATCAAACTTCGTGGCTAAACATAAGTTGTTGCTATGTGGTAAAAGTTATCGTAGTAATAATATTCTTCTAGCCACAATAAATTATTTGAAATAAAATTTTATAACTAAATAAATTATTTTTTTCCAATTAATAAAAAATTATGGCAATAATTAACTTACTAGCCACAAATTTATTGTTATGATAAAACTTCGTAGCTAATCATTAGTTGTTGTCACATGATAAAAGTTTTTGTAGCAATAATAACCTTTTTGCCACAATGTATTATTTGAAATAAAAATTTATAGCTAAATAAAATTTTGTTGCTTCAAGTAATTAAAAATTGTGGCAATAGTTAAATGAATAGCCACCATTTTATTGTTATAATGAGTTTTAGTAGCTAATCATTAATTTTTGCCATGAATAAAAATTTACTATAGCAATAGCAATCTTTTAGTCATAATAAGTTATTTAAAATAAAATATTATAGCTAAACTAATGTATAATAAGACTAACTAGTATACCCTATATCAAACTAAAAAAAAAATTACTTATAAATTTTAAATATAATTAAATAAAAAAGAATTACCTGTAAGTACAGTCCACAACTTTAATTACATAATTTGTCTAAAATTTTAGTTATTAATTCGAATTGCCTCATGTTTTCCCTTATCTCAAAATTAATTACTTTTTTATTTTTTATTTTTTTAAGTTTTCATGCCAACCCATATCTTCTATGCTGATTTTTTCTTCTTTCTAATAAATCTTTCTTACTTCTTAGTAAATCAATTGATCACTAATTATATTCAATTTAGCTAAATAAAAAAATTATTAATAAAATAATATAATACTATTATAATATCCCGATATTATGAAAAATATTAGCATAAATATAACTAAATACTATTTAATAGTATAATATCCCACGGTTCTCTCTTTTCAGCCGCCACCTTATTTTGCTCTTGGTTTACATTTTTTCCGGTTACTGATATATTAGTGTCATTCTCTGTCAAGGTATTTATTTTTATTTTTTTTATGTTCTAGTATTTCTGAATTTTCTTATGTCAATTTGTTTTAGATTTAGACTTTGAGATTTAATTTTGCAGATTATTCTTATAAGTTGATAAATATAGTATCTTATTTTTGATAAATATTAATTGAAAATCTGGAGATAATCACAATTCATTAATTATAATGGCAGGAAAAATATTTGAGATAAAGATCACTTAAGAAACTTTTAAAAAGTATGTATGTTTGTTTACTAACTTCTCATTAAAGTTCTATTAGCATTAAAATTAAATTTGCATTTTGAATTAAAGTTCCTCTTAGATGTGTTCATTCTTTTTACATTAATTATTGTTTCTTTTGAATTTACAAATTTCTTTTTGGATATAAGAAGATCGCGAATTCAACCTTGATGCAAAGAGCGAATTCTTGAGCAATAGAATCTACATGTCCAATTCCTAGATCAAATACTTAGATTTTTTAATTTCTTTTTTTGAATTTTAATGTTTAACCTTCATAAGTTTATAGATTAAATTAACCTTTGAAATTACTTAAATTTCATTGTATGAAATAAATGATATTCAAAACTTATTATGTTTCTAGTTTTCATAAAATATAAATGAATATAAATATTTGAGAATTTTTATAAAATTAATGATCATATGTGATGGAAACATTTATTGTCACTAATAAAAAGAATTGATCAATAAAATAAAAATGTAATAAAAACTTTAGTCATAATAAAAATATAATCACAAAAATCTAATCACGAATATTGTGACTATTTATAGCTATGAAAAAAGTAAATTTGTAGCTAAACATACAACTACATACTAAAATTTTTTGTGACAATATAAATATTTCTTTTGCCACAATTGTTTTTTTGTGGCTAAAAGTGTAAAACATACAAAGTAGATCAGTCGCAGCAAAAAAGATCAACTATTAGCTATAAGTATACATTTTCATGACAATTTTTATTTTTCCAATACAGCCACATTATAAAAATTCTGATAGCAATAGATATTAGTTCTTAACCACGAAACACTAAAATTTATAGGTGACTTTTAGTTACGCAACTTCTAGTTACGAAAAAAAATATGATGGCTAATGTGTTTAGCCACAAATTTTTTTATATTCAGCTACTATATACTTTATGGCTACAAGTGCATAATGTTGCAGTGGGTGATAGTTGTAGCTATAAGTTGTACATACAATATCCGTTCCATTGATTTCAATCGAAGTGAATCATTTTATTGTTTACTCCTTTTTCACATTCTCTCTCAGCTTAGGCAGTTAGGATTCTTTTTTTGTTCAACAAACCCTAGCTAGATTTCATCAATTTACACACACATAGACGTGGATTTTGATAAAAAACTTGTTGAGAATAAGACAATCGTTTTCAGAATTACCAATATACTTATAAGTCGCAAAATTTACAAACGGTAGCAAAAAATAGATCAAATTATACTACTATTAATTTATCATATCTTAAGAGAATTATAGATCTCATTAAATTTTGAGATGATGAAATGAGATTACAGCTTCATGCTAATAACATACTAAAAGATTTCTTATTCTTTCGAGTATTTCCCAAATAACTTTAAGTATATATAAAATGATTTTCAATACCTATATTTATAGGGTTATACAGAGAAAGTGTCATAAACAACATGAGATTAACTCTTGAAAATATGAGAAAAGCTGTAGAGATATGGGAGATTAATGAGAAAGGTAGTGGAGATATGCGTATTACTACACATAATTATAAAAAATAATAAAGAAATTATATTCAATAAACATCCGCATAAAATATATGTATTTCATAATAATTTTTAAATTTAACCTTAGACTTCTTAACGGACTCACGAACAGGAGCTTTGGTCATTTTTACGATAGATAAATCAATTACCCATTAAGCCATTTAAAGGGGGAAAAAAGATGTACAACCTACTTATTTAATTAAAGTAGATTTAACTAGGTGCAAGTTTGACTACAAAATAAAATATTTTTAATATGATGGTAGATACACTAAATTTAATTTGGTGTTGACAGATCAGAATTTATATTTAAAAAGCCAGCCACTTGTGAATATCTTTTCCTAGGTAATCTACATGTTGGCAATTTTATTTGTGCATAATATGATCAAAGTCAGAAGGCAGTAGGTGTCATGTTACCTTTCATTCCCTTTACTTAATCAGATTGACCCGATCTTCCTGCTAATTAAAGTAATGCAGTTTGAATAATCTTTATGAATTCACATATATTATCTTTTGTTTTCGTTATTGCTAATAGTTTTTTTAAAATATAATCGTAATTTTCGAATTAATTTACGTGCATCTTGAACTAATATTTTTATCTCTGATAAAATTTGAACCTAACAATAGTAATATATATTATAAGAGATTTATAGCCATAGATAATAACTATTGCATATAACACAAAAAGCAGTAAATTAATCATTCCTAATAAATGACACTATTAAAATTGCCGATAAGATTTCTACAAACATTAAAGAATGAAAATTTACTCAAAATTGAACGTACATTGCTTTATTTATGTCTTTTTTTTTCTGGAGGCCTATTAATTTGTACTTCTTCTAATGGTTCATTATACTTGGGGAAAGATCAAAATAGGCCTTCAAATATATATATTTATGAGCAGATATTATGGTCTTTTAAGTTTGTCAGTTAGCACTTTTAACAAAATTTGGTTATTGGATTTTATAGGAACTGTAGAAACTAGGATTTTAACATGATCATATTTGAATGTGCAGATTTTGCTATTTTAAATTTTATCTCTAAAATATTATAGTGTAACTTTTTGACGTGTAGTTTTTGCTAATATCGTTAATGTTTTGTCTGAAGCAGTTTTTCGGATTTTGATGGGTTTTCTAGTTAAATCTCTTTTTTCACAGTTCTTACTATCAAACTGCCAAATTTTTATTTTTGACAAACTTAGAAAATCAAAAGGATATTTAAGGGACCACATTGAATCTAACCAAGAAAACAAGGGACCATTTTTGCCATTTTTCTCTTTTATCGTTTACTGAACCATAGACTTTGTAATGGTCATCCCACTTAAAATAAATACTACAACAACTAGTAGAGATAAGAAATTGGAGCTTTGCTTGCCTAGTCTTTTCTCCTCTATTTCCTTTTCTCTCCATTTCTAACAATAGTACCCTTCTGCACGTCTTTCTCTCAAAGAGATGAGATCAATGGGTACAATTTTCCTTTTTGTGCTTTCAGCTACTCGATAGATCTGCTTGCTGATGTATGCTTACCACTTATTATCTCATACTATATGAATTAAATTGATAATATGCAGGTAATGTACTTATTACTAAATATACATTTCATGAATTTATTTCCTGATACTTATATTTTAAGCGCTTTTGTTGTTTTGTTCCAGTTCAAATAAAGAAAGGTTAATTTGTTTTGATGATGGCCTCAGAGAGGGAGATATTCAGCCTATCTGGACCATTGTACCTCACTGTTGTTGATTGGTAAGCCCCTTTTTCTAAGTGAAGATTAGTTTGTATATTCAGTCTACGTTTGCGGCCGTTTATTAAATGAAAATTTTGCTTTAGACGACATTGCCTAAATATCACTCCAAATGGCATAGTAACCCATGTACAGTCCATGTAGGTCGAGAGATTGAGTTGTTGTCTCCTATCTCCACCAACTTTTAAAGCATTGTGTTAATTCTATAGACTTAACCCTGTTATTGTAATTGTGTTTCCCCAATTTTGGGTCACCGTGTCACGTTATTCATGCTCCATTTGTCAAAGTACGGGCGTGCACAGCTGTTGTACTTGAGAGATTGGAACTATTGTATCGTTACATAATTTTGAACAATGATTATTACCTCTTTGGCTGGTTTTAATAGTTTGCGTGAGTAAAAAAAGAATATATCTAAATTGCTCAGATTTTTTATTTTTAGTGTTGCATTCGTGTTGATATGATGTGGGTGTGGATATGGGTAGAGGTATGAGATCTTTATCAGATTTGGTTAATCGATTTTGAGCACTTTGACTAAAATAAACGGAGAATTTTGGAACATAGATCTGGAACCATATCCTCGAATCTCCACATCCATATTCGTATCTGGAACCATATCCTCGAATCTTAAAATTTAGATCATGAAGAATCCGATTTCTAGATCAACACCAGTATCGGCCATGAGCACCCAAATCCAAACAACTAAGTGATTTATTGTATAGTCATGTAGATAGCAAGTAATTTAAAGTTATATAATTAACTCTAAAATTCTGAATCAAGATTGCATGTTTCACAGGAAAGATACATATCATAGGAGGTCTATAGCCGCGAGCTTAGTGCAGAGTGTGTACATTCTTGAACGTGACCGCCAGCAAAATCGTCAAGGTCCCAATGCCCTTGCTCCACCCTGGTGGGAATTCTTCCATTTTCGTTTAATCCAAGTCTTACTTGACAATGAAGACCAATCTTACTTCGGCGCCATTTACGAATACAAATTTCCAAATTCCCATTTCCACGGCAAAACAATGAATGGTATTCAGAATCAGAATCCACCAAAGTATGTGATTGCTTTTCGAGGCACAATCGCCAAAAAAGGTAACAGATCACAAGACTTCAAATTGGATCTCGGACTCATTCGCAACAATCTTCACAATAGCTCTCGCTTCCACATTGGCTTGCAAGCTATACAAAATATTGTTCAGAATCACGCGGTCTCAGATATTTGGCTAGCGGGTCATTCCTTGGGCTCGTCAATCGCACTACATATCGGAAGGGATATGGTCAAAATGGGAATTCATCTCGAAACATATCTTTTCAACCCACCATTCACGTCACTCCCAATAGAGAAAATCATGAAGAACGAGAAATTGAAGCACGGAATCCGCTTTGCTCATAGTGTGCTCACTGCAGGACTCGCTAACGCCGTCAATATTCACAGGCCAAAGCCTCCACATAAAAATGATGCTTTTGCTCTGTTATCTGCGTGGGTTCCTTACTTATTTGTGAATCCATCAGATCCAATCTGCGCAGAGTACATTGGGTATTTCGAGCATAGGGAGAAGATGGTTGCAATAGGGGCAGGGGAAATCGGACGAATTGCTACGCAGAATTCAATAAGAAGTATAATTGCGAATGCAACAGGAAAAGATCAGTCGGAACCATCACACCTACTTCCTTCTGCGTTTGTTACTATTAATTTGAGTCCTTCTCCAGATTTCAAGAGAGCGCATGGAATACACCAATGGTGGAAGCCAGATTTGCAGTGCAACTATAAACTCTATCAGTTTCGATAAAATTTTGGTATGATCGAAAGCTGTTGGGCACAAAGTGTACAAAGCTCAGCCAAATGTGGATTTTTTTACCAAAATAAGTCATAATTTAAATCAATTCACCAAAATAATATACTTTTTTAAATTTTTACAAAACTAGAAAAAACGTACATGACAGTAACATATTATGTAAAAAAAATATTTAATTGAGGTTGACGGCGTTAACATAAAACGTTACTGGGAGTTTATTTTGGATATTGAAGAACGAGGAAGACATTTTCATCTCTATACTTTAGGATAGAGGACAATATCATATGTATTTTTTTTATTTTTAATTATATTTTTAATTATATTTAGATAAAATATAATTGAATAATAATTATAATTATAAAATTTATTTAATGAGAAAAATTTCATGATGTTATCCTAAAGTTTAACTTGTGAAATTTAAAATTCTATAATAATGATTATTTATCAACATTATAGCACAAATCAATAGCCAGTGAATTTAATTTTACCTTCAAACTTTAGGAATAGAGAAGTTTACACTTAAAAGTGAAATTTTGCTACGAAATTCATTAGTTTCATATCATGATATTTCCTTAAAACACACTAACTACTAATAAGACATAATAAATAGTAATTCCAATAATATTTAAGTAAAACGTTAAGGTTTAAGACAGGAACATTTTAGGCATAAAATGTAACTCCCAAAACCCCTTTAACATACCCTTTTCACTATTAAGAGGAAAGAGCTCATATAAATTATTACAACTCGAATGAATAAAGATTAAAAAAAAATCCTATAAGTTATAGTAGTTTCATGAACCAAACAACCCCGTTACTCCCCAAATCCAAGTAACTCTTCAAGCCCAACTCTCGACTTTGGGGTCTAATTAAATATACGCACAACACATATATACAACAAACACAAAAAAAGATAGACCACGGAAACTACTTTCTAAAGATTGTCGAGCATGTTTAGACACTAACAACATGGATTTTATTTATGAAAAATAAAACATGTGTATTGGATTCTTAAAAGTAAGTGTTATATGTCTAAACACACTTCGTCAATCAGTCAGATAGTAGCTCACACATATCACGCCAAACTTTGGAAGAAACAAAGGTGTTATTATACATATACAAATTTAAGGCAATAACATTATTAACAGACCAAGATAGAGAAATGGATAATCATACCTAAAGACCTACTTCTTTAATAAAGAACGCATACAAACTAAAAGAAATTGTTCAAACCCTATATTATGATTTTGTCCTATACTATTATGATGCCCAAATGTTAATAAGCATAAGGATTTCAGCATGAATAGAGATTGGAATAAAGATGGCAGAATGGATAATTAACACATGTAGACACTTGCGCAAGCATGTAGAACTCCACAAACCATACACGACTTTACATCAAATTAGAGCATGACCATAAAGGCATGGAAAAACATAAACCGTAGGGGTTTACTATAAAAATGATGTTTATTTCCGGAATTTTATTGAGAAGGCAAACTCCTCCAACAACGTCGACTTCTCCTGTTTTTAAAAAAAATTCAAGACCCTCAAGTTCTTGTATTAAGGTATTGGAATAGTCGAAAAAACATACAAAAACTATAGGAGACATGATTCTTTAATTATTTAAAACTACGGAGCATGATTACTAAGTGTTAAAAGTTTCGAAACTCGAAAATCCAAAGCATCCCAAAAGACAGAAGACACGTTACATCCTATAGGCATGGCCCCGAAGGTATAATGTCAAAGGATAACCATTAAGTAACAAATAAAGGAGGCATAGACATTGCTTGAAAGACGCGCAACTCTTCTGACTTTATTGATGAAAGCACAATTATTTCCAAGCTTATGAAGGTCAAATTTCGCATTAATACTAGCGACATACTAATCAAGCAGTGCTAAGAAATTGATATACGCAGAGGTTCAGGGATCGTACCTTGGCCTTGTAACTTGTTAGAATACTGTTTTGCTATTCCAAAACTTCGGAAACATAGCAAAAGATAGTAAATTGAAGAAAACACACAAAAAAAACTATTGCATCTGCAGGCATGCTACCACACGATTGCACAAAAGAATTAAATTACATTGTCAAGGGACTAACTGGTGAAGTAGTAAACTGAAAAATCGCAAGAGAAATCCTGAAATCCAAGAATTTGATCAATGGGATAGATTTCCCCGTCCACAGAAAACTTGAATCAATCCTGATTTGATCCAAACTTGACACGGCAGAATCATGAGAACCTCAAGGGATTCCCAGTAATGTCGTGATGAGCGAGATAAGTAGAATGGAATAATCATTGTGCTTTAGCTTTTTAGACGACAAAGATAAGAACAAAATTTGGAGTAATATCCCCTTGAAGTAGTGAGAATACGATAATCGTACGCTTGAAAATGCAAACATAGGTGAATGAGGCGTATCCATGAGCCGTTTTTTTTAATCGAAGCCAACAACTATTTATAGTTATACAATCGGAACTAAAAATTTAAATTAAGAAAACATTTCCAAATCTTTTAGAAGCGTACCTTCAGCCATTAGAAGGACTTGGGTATGAAATTAGCCGTTGAGAAAATATTTTTTTTTTTCACATTGAAATACTGAAAATCAGTGAAGAAAAAGGAACATAAAAAATTATAAAATGTTTACCTATTTTGTGATACCTTGAACTTGGACGAATTCTTTAAATAGATTCAGAACGGGACTTTTGCGTTTTCCTTTCAAAGACAATGTCGAAGACATTGATATGGAAAAAGGAGGAAGGAAAATATTTCTGATGGTGTAAATTTGGGAGGAGATTGTGCCTTGAAATTTGGCAGAAGAAACAAGGAGTGAAACCAAAATTAGGAAAACAAATGGAAAGAAAAATATAGATATATAAAGAAAGTAAATTAAAAGAATTTGAAAACAGAGAAAGGGAATATTGAGTGCATCTGAATGTGGGTTTAAATGGTTTACACGATTATTGGAAATATGTTGTGGGTTGTTTGAGATTTAAATAATAGCCGAACGGATTTGATGGGCTAAATTTGACATATATTTAGTACAAAATGACTAGAATTTAAATAAATTGAAGAGAAATTAAATTAGTTGAAATTAATAAAAATACTACACTTGTAAATGAGTTAGTAAATAAGTAAAATAATAATTTAATTTATGATAAACTATATAAATATTATTGTTATAAAATTAAATAATTTATAAAAATTAAGTAAATTATATTTTATAAATAAACCTCATTTAATTGAAAATATGTATGTATGTATATTATTATGCAATAGGCTATGTATGATATAATTAAATAACAATAGAAAATCACTGAATTGAAACTAAATGTAAGTGAACATTTTAAAACTATAATTTGGAATAACTATGCAACACTTTTAAAAATTATGATAATTAATTGCTAAAATATTATAAATACGAACTGAATAATTATGTAAAAAGATAATTTTAAGAATATACATATATATATTAATAAGAAGCTTAGACGGGGCGTAGCAAGGTCAAAATTGTGTGTCAACAACCACATTATAGTTTTATCTTCTATGCCAAAAATTTTATTTTTTCTGTGAGACTTACTGCTCTTTTCACTTGGTGTTTTATTTTTCCTGGTATAAGTTACAACACAACAAACAGGTAATTCAAATTTTTTAATTGTTGGGGAGAACTTAAAAATCACTACCATTTAGAATCTGTTGAATACTTTATTATCTAATTTTATTTTATTTAAAAAAAAAATTCTCTGTTTACTAGGTTTTGTTGTCATGCATTAGTATGACTCTTAGAGCTTGCAACTCCTCTTTCTTTAATTTTTCATCCTTTATTCTTTTTTCTTGATTAGCTCATTTCACTTTATATAAAACTATTGTAATTAAGATATGGTCTTATTCGCTAAAGAATTTTGATTATTCTTTTTTGCTTCATCAAAATCTCTTCTCTCAATCTTAAATTATTAATTGTTAGACTGTTTATTGGCACAAATTAACTATTACTCTTTCTCCTAATTTACAGATGAAAGAACCCATGGATTTGAGTCAGATAAAAATCATATATACGTGAAAAAAATATTTAAAATTATTAATTATTTTGATGTCAACTTCTCTCTTACAATTAACTACTATTTCTTCGCAAATCTATACCATGAAATCGATAATGACTACTAGTCATTTTTAAGAAGACATATGTTGATAGAAATTATACAACTTTTAGCAAATACTACTCTCATTCGACAACTTCTTGATAGCAAAAATATAAATATATATTGCATACAGATTAAAAAAATAAATTAACAAAGATTAAAAAAATTGAAAGACATAGAAATTTGAGCCATTCAAATGGCCACAAATAAAAAAATTGTATTTAACAAGATCATTATCTCATAAGACCATTAATTTTCTTATTAACTGTATATCAAAGCTCAATAACATCCACGAAAAGTCAAAAAGATGTAATGATTATCCTTTCTAATATTTTCAATAATAAATTGTAATTAGTATAATAAAAGAATTGTTTTAGCCGTTCAAACAAGTCATTAGACATTCACTTGAATTGTTAATAAACTATCTCAATTATGAAAGAATATGATTAGCTTATATAAGTGAGTTTTAAATCAATATTATCTATTCGTATACCAATACAAAGTTTATTTTCATCAAGTTTCATCATATCACAAACTTTATTTAGATTAGCAGAGAGAAAAACGATGGATGGTAATATAGGAACTTTCCTGAAAAATATAGCAGAAGATATACAATTAAAGTTACAATTTAATAGGTAACTCGTTTTCTTCTTTGTTGCCTTCTATTAGTATTATCATATGTTGTGGTGGAATGACAACTATCTTCTCTCTCTTAACTTTTCAGGTTTGAGCCTTGAAATGAAACGTCATTGATAGAGAACACTTTACTTTTAAAATTGAGCTTTCTGGCACAAATTTGGATATCTCAAAATAAGTACAAAATATTGAGTAAGTAAAAAAAAATCTCCCACGAGTATTCATCAAATGGTATATTATTATTTATGTAGATTTATGTTAATTAAGAAGCACCCCAATTATTATTATTTTTCTTCAACAATTGTATGGACTTTTGTAACGGTAATGAAACCTTTATAATTTTTTACTCCTAATAAACAGAAAAGAAAAAAATAACAGCAATTCTGAAGAATTATACATACAAATACAAATTCTTGAATAATTGCACATATTAAGAGGAGCAACTAGGAGTTGTTTAGTTCTTTTGTATTTCATGTCTACCTAAGTATGCGTATAATAAAAAAATTTAAAATAAAATTAGTAGAAAAAAATAATAATCAAGAAAATAACAAAAGAAAAGAAAGGTAATCTAAAAAATATCAAAAGGCAATAAGAAAATTTTCTTTTTTCTTAATTAAATTCTTAAATATTTTTGAAATTATTTTAATTTGAAAATATTTACTAGCAATATTAAGAAAATAATAAAGACTAATAGGTTAAAATTAAATAATTATTAATTTGACATATGCAATTGGAAGATCAAAATTAAAAAATATCGTGTTCAATAATTGTTAAATTAAATTTTCTTTTACTGTTTGATATCAATCTTACATATGAAAAATAAAGAAAAATAAAATCAATTGATATGTAAAGATTAATATTTTTTATTAATATTTTTAATAATAACTTTTTTATAATTTATTTATTTTTTTAATAACCGCGCAAAGTACGGACAAATTCCCAAATTAAAAAATAAAAAAAACATTTTACTGAAAAGTTGTCCCATTTGAACAACCATGTGGACATTTTCGGGGCAGATTCTATGAAGGTGTAATGGAGGCTCAGTACGAGCCATAAGAGACCGAATGTTGACACCATGAAGGCCCTAACAGAAAGCCCAAAAAGTACTAGGCTAGCCCAATGTCTGACACAAAATATCATCAATGAGTTTGGAGATGAGAAATTTACATAAATGACAAATTTTTAATTTAAAATAAGTTTTGATAGTTATAATTTCATTAATTATAATTTATGGGCAATGTATTTATTTAAAAAACAGGGTATTTTATATTTAAATAAAAATATAATAATTAATGTGTTGAGTTAAATATAAAATATTATCTTTAATTAACAAAAATAATGTTATAATTAATACACGATCTTTCATATTTCTCCATCTCTTCTCTCTTTTTTCCCCCCTCTTTCTCTCTCTCCCTCTTTATCTTTTTTTCCTTTCTCTCTCCCTCTCTTAATACTTTTTTTCACCTTCTATATTTTCTTTGAGGTATTAGACAACTGTATTTGTTGTATTCATATACACATTTAGGTTGTATCCTCTATCTCTGTGTATGTTGTATTTTCACCTCTCTCTTTGTATTTTTTTTTGATATGTCAGACAACTGTATTTGTTGTATTAATACGTGCATTTAGGATGTAACCGTTTGCTCTAATTAGCTTCGTATTTATTCGCTCTTACATCACGTGTATTTACTCCCTCTTATATCGATTGTATCATTTGTGATACATAAAATACAAAGAAAGTAACACAAAAAAAGAGAGAGGAATAGAAGAAAAAGAGAGAGAACGAGAAATGCAGTGAAAGAGAGACGGAGGAGAGAGGTGAGGGAGAGAGAGAGTAGAAAGGCGAGGGAGATTCGAAAAAAATTAAGATATTTCTTTGTTATTTGCTAGTAAATACAAAAAAAAAATAGTCAAATAATTAAAATATAGCTAATTATTATAATTATTTAAAATAATAGCCATAATTTATAACTATTATTATATTTATACTATATTATGTAATTTTTCTTTTTTAAGAAATTTTTAGGATAGAGAGGCCCAGGATTGGAGAAAGGATGGGAATTTCAGTTCTGATTTTTTTATTAATCACTTGACACAGTTTATCTGAAATATGTCCTATAAATCATAATACCTCACCTACCAGAAACATTCACATGCACATCAATTTATGAACTATTGTTCCTCTAAAAATAAATAAAAGTGGAAATAATTTTTTATGTGTGATAATTTCGTTTTAGATTTCATTATATATTGCTTTTAAAGGCTATTTTTTTTAAAGCTTGGATATTTACTTTAAAATTTGATTAATTTAAATTTACGTCCGTATATCATAATACTTTCAATTATTTATTCTTACCTACAAGTAAAATTGACAGATTCTGTACACAATTCTCACATCTTATGCATCCACTATTAAATTAAATTATCCTTTCATGAATAATTTTTTATGTTATCATTCCAGTTTTGATTTAGAGGTAGCACTAACTATGAGGAATACATCACTATTCCATATTGAATTATATGAAAATGTAAAATAATGAGACGTCGTTATCGACAGTGACCCCTAACCTTCCAAGCTAATGAAATTTATAATCCGTACGTTGTTTAATTAATTAATTGAGTCGATATATATACTATCAGACAAGAAATGAAATTTAAGGTCTATTCAACGTGATATTTTCCAAAATAATTTGGATTTTATTAACAAGAATCTGATTAATATCGAAAGTTATTAAAGATATATATGTATCAATAGTTACTGGTCGAGATATAATTTTGTAATTGGCTGATCGACGTTAAAATCCAATTTATTACGACTAATTTAATGTTATTCATTCATATAATAAAGACAATTTTGATGGCTTCTTCTTTGTTTCCCTGAGTAGGGTCGTGATATACAAGTTTGTGAATAAAACACAAATAAAGGTCGAAGGACATGTGCAATCAAGACACAAATCATAAAGGCTGTTAATTATATGACCAATAATGTTATTTCTCCTATGAGAAACTCTTCACATGGAGGATGCCTTATCAACATCCATGGAGAATTATCAACGGTGAAAACAGACTTAATTTCATAAGTGGAATTTGAGTAATAAGATATACGCAAATATTACTCCTACTTTTATCGGGTAGAAAAACTGTTTCTAATAGACTCTCGACTCAAAAGAAAAGTTATTCAGAGACGGGTTGCACGAAAAAAAATGACAATAAAATATCAAGATGCAAACCAAAACGAAACAACAGATGGTACAAACACATAGGAAAATAAGAACTACGCGATTATTAAATACTATTACAAATACAAGAAGAGAAGAGGATGTGGGGATAACCCCTTGCCTCTCTCACCTAATGGGCGTCCACGCTCGACTATATACCTACTAACCTTTTACCTTAATTATCGACCTTCATGCCTTCCTATTTAAGGTCATATCCTCAGTAAGTTAAATTGTGCATTCTCATTTTTAATCACCTCCCCCAACTGTTTTTCAACCTTCCTCTATCTTTCCTAATTAGCTATTATTCATTTTTGCCATATTATTTACAGCAAATCTGCAAGTTAATTAATCAAATACAAACTCCTTATTTTATATCCTTTTTAAGCTGAAGCGCGAGACATTTATGCGGTACGATCAAACGGCCAAAAGAAATTATGCGAAAAAACATTTATAAGTACGAGACACCTTTTTACTTTGTATACCTTGAGTATACAATTCACGTATACAACAGTTTTATGAAATGTGAGTCACATACAACAGTATATTGTATAAAAGTATACTAAAACATGAATTGTATACCACGGAGGTATATAACTACTAGAACGTAAATTTTTAAATGTTAGAACTTTTAATAAGGATATCGACTGTAAATATTTTTGGCCAACCCAAAGAATCTACCCAGAAAATGCATGATTATTGATGTCCGATATGGCTGGAAGAACTAATAACTTTGAGTTTATTTTGTTTAGAGAAGCATGAAGTCTAATTTAACTAGGACAAAACGTCAGCAATTTCATATTCAATCTGGTTTTCAAACTTTAGTATAAATTTTAGATTATATTTTAACGAAAAGGAGAGGAGTAATGTTAAGCACATATTATATTATTGCCAGCTGTTGGACCACAAAGGAGTACTAGGAAGTCATTTTCTAAACGCGTTAGTGATGTATTGTATTAGGTATTAGTTACGTCCTACTACCAGACATCTGTAGTGAGACAGTTGAAATTTCACTATTTTCTTAATTAGAAATTTTGAATTTGAACTTTGAAAAAAAAAAATTAATTTGAGAATGTCATCGTCAAAAATAAATCTCACAATATGTAAATTCAGATTTAATTAAACTTTAATATAAATATGGAAACGAGATATTAAAAACCAACCCAAAAAAAAAGAAGTTATGTGCCATTAGATAAGCGGATTACGTCGGTCTTTTGGATGTTATATATATATATATATATATTCAAACGGACCGAATACAGATAATTGTATTAGCTGTCCATCGCCATAGTAAATTTGAAAAGCATTTTAAGTTTTATGAATTATAAAATATATTTACATAATTATGTCGCTTAAAAAATAGCTAAACTTAATGATTGGAGTCGTTTATATGGACTAAGTTCCGTGGGATGGTCCAGCCAAGCTCGTAATTTAATAGAGTTGGACTGTGATTTTTGAGACCTATTTAAAAATGAATTTTCATTCGGCTCTAATAAATCTATTGACTCGTGATCATACATATTAGATGAAATTTGATCCTGAAACTAAAGTTTGAACTAAAAATTATTGATTTCTATCAAATTCATAATCACCAACATAACTTTGCTCGTATATTTAATTAAATGGTATTATATAAATTGAGTGGATCGATGAAGCAACAAATTAACGTATTCTAAAAATAAATATAGTGATGTATACATATGAAATTAAAAGAATAAAAAAGGTAACATTATATTGTGTCAACATCTCTCTTCAATTCCCCACCTAGCACTTGCCCCTTCCATGTCATCTGAAAAGGATGGAATAAATATGAGTCCATACCATTAACATTTTAATTAGAGTGTTTCTATCCAAAATTATAAATTAGGAAGAATAAAATTTATTTATTTTTAATTAAAGATTTCAATATTAAGCTCTAAAACGAAAAAGGCTTTTATATATTAGAGGGCTTTTCTCCCTTTAACAATAAAACTTATATGACATAAATAATTTAAATTAATCGAGATTTCAAAATAAATATAGAATATCAAGTGAAAAACACACTGAAGAAAAAAAAAAGAGCAAAAGGAATATAATCAAGCAGCTTTAGCACAGGGATGGACAACTTATGGGTTCGGCCGAGTCCATTTGATTCAAATTTTATATCTCTTAAGAAATATATTTTATAAATGCAAATTATTGATTTAAAAATTAAATAACTTGAAAGAATTAAAATTTTTGAATTTATAAACTTCAAATTCTGATGCGTTAATAGTGTAAGTTGGCATGAAAAACACGTGTTTGAGTAGACTGAACTCTCACGTAAATACATATATTGACCAAATGTGAAAGTAGTATGAGGAGTTGCAAATACTTTGAACATGGGGACACAAATTAGATTAATAGATTAAATAGGAGACAAATATATGTATATACATGGAAGTTACGTCAATTGCCATTGCTTCTTTTTTCTAAGGTCCCATTTTTGTCTTTACCCGTTTTAATTCTTCTATGTATTTTGCTTCCATAACAACCATGGTATGTGACTCATTCATGAATCAATGAAAATGCCAAATATTCTTGCACTTATATCACCCAGCCGAGACGAATTCAAAATTAAATTACTATATTTTTAAAATTATAAATTTAGATATACTATTTTGTTATAATTTTAATAGATTTTAACGTCTATATAAATTTATATTTTATATTTAAAAAATATTGAATTCAGAAGAATTGAGTGTTTAACCACTCCTCTGCCACTGCTTATATGTGCATCATTTTCTAGAAATATCAGCAATTTAGCAAGTCACATGTAGGAATATATAATTGACCAGATACAACTGCTCCATGGACAACTTTCCATTATTCCAAATTTGTACATTTCGGAACAGTATTATAAATTATGATTTTAAAATAAAAATATATTAAAATATCTTTGAATCTGATAGTCCTAATCACATCATGTGAAAAATAAAAATTTAAAAGTTACCACAATTTATTATTTTTTAACAGTAAAAAAAGAATAAATTGAAGAAGTATAAGGTAAGAGGTGTCTACTACCTTCACCTTTTCACTATTTTAGTGCTGAAATAACTAAAGTGCCAACTTAATTTCTTGTCAAGAATAAAAGAAATGTTAGAGAAACGTTACTTCTAAACATTTGTCCTATCAATCTTCTTTTCAAGTTTTCTAAAAAGAAAAAAATATCAAATAAAATGAAAAGTAGCAACTTATATACGCGTCATGGTTTTCATTTTATTATGTCTCATAATGAATATTATATTTTTTTTATATAAAAATAATTCAAATTTTATACTATTTTATTTTTAATGAGATTGTTTTTAATTACATAAATATTCAGTTTGTTTAAGATAACAAATTTAAGAAATCTTTCTTTTTTTTAATTAAGTTCCGTACTTAATTGAATACTGCCACAAAAATAGAGATGGCGGGTACAACTTAATTATTTCTTCCTTTTTTTGTTTCTGGGGGTTCTAATGCATAATTAGCTTCTTAAATTTGTTAGAATATTTTATTTAGATATTTGAACTAAGTCATGTTTTTATTGAATATCTTAATTTCTAGTAAAACATTTCAATTAGATACTTTCAGCTTAAATTTTGACAACTTTTTACGTGCGTTGTCATTCATTTATTAAATAGTTAAGTTAATCATAAAAAACATGTCATCTCTTTTGATTATACACTTCTCTTCAATAAATCATAAAACTCAGAAGTTTTCTACTTGAGTTGATGAATATAATTAAAAGAGATGACATATTTTCTGTAATTAATTTAACTATCTAATAGATGAATAAAAATGCACATATTATTCTCATTCAAAATTTGAATAAAGAAATCCAAATTAAAACACCTTTTTAAGAAATGATGTGTACAATCGAAACATGACTTAATTTAAATATCTAAATAAAATATTTTCATAAATTTAAAAAATTATATATCAAGTTTTTTTTTAATAACCCATTTTTACTTTTAAAATGCTAGAATGCCTAAAGACCCCCTAAACTTCTAAATTTGTTTATCTGATAGTCTTTAACCACTCGCACCATCTCATCTCAAGAGAGTGAGATACATTCTCCTGTCATGTAGATTTTTTTTTATCCATGTGTCATTTTTGAAAAATATTTTAAGTTTTAAAATTTATTAATTTTTTAGATTTAATTTTTCAATTAGTAAAAAAAAAAAAAAAGACTACTTTGCTAGAACTCTGCTTTTTAGGCAAACAAAGAAATTATTTTACTAAAAATTACTTCAGTGAGAATCCGTTTTCTACCATGTGTTTTCCCAGTAAATTGGTTCAATTGGAAATAAGTGGAAAAATCATATTTTATAACACAAATTTTTCATTAATTTGCGGTAGAAAAAATCTCTATTCCTAATAGTATAATTATTTTCAACTATACCCTTATATTAAAGAACTATTTCTTTTTAACAATACTCAATTTTCACAAATTAATAATAGAGGTAGCTTAATAAATAATAACAACTTATATTTATTATCCTTTCATCCTTTCATCCATCTTTGCTTGTTTGTATTAATTTTTAAAGCGTGATAAATAGGATGATTATTTTACAATATCACCTATTTAAATATAATAAATTTAATGCTTTGAAAAATATATTGTGAGAAGACTATAATCAATAAGAAGGATAAATTAGAAATTGAGTGATAAATTATCTTTTAATTTTTTAAAATAAATTTTAAAAAATAAATATTTATTTTTAATATAGTGAATAAGTAAAAGTGAACGGAGAAAATATAATTTTTTTTAAGTAATAATTACTAGTATTTTTTTCCAACACTGTTTCATGGATATGACTTCTTACAAACTATTTCAAGATATGAATTTACAAAATGATTCAAATCATAATTGAAACTAATAAACTGTACGTAACAACTGAAATTTCAAGGAAAGATCGCAGTTTTTGTTTTCCAATTACAATTGTTTTTTGAAAAAATAAAATAAAATAAAAAATCACAAAAAAAGATTGCGTAAACATCGACTTCTTACAATAACAACACACATTTTATTTTTGAGATGGAAAAAGAAAAGTACTTAGGATGTCAGCAGTGAATGGTACAAATAATGTGTAATAAGTTTAGCAAAGAAAATAAACCCGTGAAGATGGATGGTACCTTTATGCAGACAATTTGTACTTGTCTCCAACTTAATATATAAAGAATAGACAATATAGTAAAATAACTATATTGCTATAATGCCCAAGTAATGTAAGTGGAAATTAAAGAGGATGAATTAAATCCTAATTAAAGTAATTGCTCTTTAATTAATTTCCTTTTTTGCTTCTTTCACTTTTGCCTTTTGGCAAGCTTACACCATCTTCTCCTGTGTGTTTCCTCCACAATAATAATGGATTGTGACTCATTATCAAATTAATTAAGTAATATACACATTAATACCTTCAAACTTAATCCACTTTAATTTATCATCAGAACAAGCTAATGCCTTATGTTCAACTATCATTTTTCATCCATTAATATATACCGTTCACCTAATTATGATATGTTAGATTAAATTTCTAAATATGTGTATTTTGATTTTTTTTTTGGGGGGTTAGAAGTGTTTTATTAAAGAAGTTTTTTTTAATAATAACAGTTTTGTGTTTATTTAATTAATTAAATATAAGATATAAAAAAAATGAACTTTATCTCAAATCAAACTAGGAAGGCTACGTACCATCAACTTTAAGCAACTCAATTCCATTCATATGAAATTTATATCATTAGATATATAAGAAAGATGACTTTTGCAATGAAATAAAAGTAAAAGAAACAAATTGTATAAATAATAGAGAAAAATATAAAAATGGCAATATTTTGGTTGAAAATATGCGGAAGTAGCAACATTTTAGTTATTTACATAAAATGATAATATTTTATGTGTCATGTATTGTATTTAACTTATGTAAAACGCATCATGTACACATATAAAAATCTAGTTAGGTAAGTGATTTTAGGGATTATGTTGCTTCTAAATAATCATTTATCATATTCGCGCTTTTAATTAATACATTCCATAATTAATAGAACTCTAAAATAGATGGAATTCAAATTTTATATTACCACCTTGTATATCAAATCTGAAAATTGCAATATATTTCTCTTCCACAATGTATATTGTATCTTTCGTTCGAATTGATCCAGGTATGTATTCCAACATATATTATATCTGAATTTTCTCAAATAAATAGATGATGTAAATACACTTTTTATTGTTTTTCACAAATAATTATTTTCCATCTTAGATATACATAATTTTTTTTTAAAGAATTGTATCGGAAATATTTAGTTTGTTCACTAATTTTTTTAAAGTTAGTATGTGTATATGAAAGTTTAAAATAAGCTTACAAAATATAAAATTTCATATACTTTTCATTCTTTGAATTATTAAAAAAATAAATACTTTGTATCATAAATACAACCAAATACAATTATTTTTAATTGTAAAATTCTAAAAAAAAAGCATAAAGAAATGAGTATTTAATTATATCAAAGAGTACTAATATATATCTCTGTTAAAGAAATCTGTGGCCATTGCAAAATACATAACAATACAACATATTAGGACTTTCAAGTACACGTAAATGAAAATTGTGTCGAAAAAATATATTATACACAACTTAAAAAACGCAGTAAAGGCTTTCAAAAACACAAAAATCAGAAAAACATATTATACATAACTTAAAAAATGCAGTAGGACTTTCAAAAACACAAAAATCACTTAGCATAATTAAAAAAATTCTAGAATTTATTTGAAACTCCAAATATCAAGCAGATTTGATTAAAAAGGAGTTGAACAATTATTGAAGGAATTTATGTAAATGTAAGAGGAGAGAGGGTTAAAAAAAATCAAATACACCGCAAAAATAAATATATGAGACATTAAAAAAAATCCTATTATATAATTTTTTAAAACAATGACTTATTATATATAAATACTTTTATAATTATATTATATTATATAATTTTTCCGAAGTAGTATTTCAAGTTTCCACCTATTCTATGCCTTCAACCCCCATCCCACGACCCTGTTACCTTCGAACTCCCATTTCCATCATATTCTGCGTATTTTGCTAGATTATATATGCAGCGTATTTTTAATTTGCTTATTTATCAAATAATAAAAAATAAGCAAAAAAATCTATTTATTTTTGTAAAAAATATATGTTTTAAAAATATCATTTATCTTTATAACGGGAAAAGCTTGTGCTAATATTTTATTATTATTTTAATGAGTTGTATACTTCATTGATATAAGGTACCAATCTATTGAATACTACATGATTTTCTGGCCCGGGAGAGGGTCATCTATATTGGAATATTAAGACATGACTACTTTCAGAATTAAAATATTATAACTAAAATAAAGTATAACCCATACTACAGCATTTATCCCATATTCACAGTATGTGACAACTCAAATAACTCTATGTTGAAAAAGTTCTAGAGACGACTTATATTTGAGTTATTATATTTGAAGTATTAGTCGTTTCTGTTGCTGGTTAAAAAATAAATTATTTATATGTTAAAATTAATATTATCTGTATTCTTATCATGCTTTGATAATATTTTAGTTGTTGTAGGTTTATAATTCAGTATATTTGAAATGGTATTTGGTTATTGATTTATAATTATGCACAATTAAAATTATTGATATGCATTATTTTATGTGAGGTATATAAAAATAAAATAATTAATATATGAATGAGTCAATTTTCAGTTGAATTTTTTTTCAAAATCAGTCTAAGTCTTCACGTATGACTTTAAATTCCGTAGACAATCTCCTTACACTATTTTCAACAAGTTTAAATAATATTTACCAAAAATCTCTCACAAACTTTGAAATTTAAATTCACATCTTTAAACTTGTTTAGCTATATCAAATTATTTGGATAATATAGAAAATATATAAAATCTCCCTTAAACTTACTTCACCATTTTAATTTTACGAACGCTTATATACCTTTCTAGTCTTGTTTAATATCTATTATGTATTACCTTAAAATTATAAGTACATTATATACGTGCCATGTCATTTATCATATCAACACCCCATCAAAATTTATCTAATAAAGGCTAATTATTAAACTAGAGAGATGGTTTTCTAAATTCTTGAATCCAAATAATAAACATTTCTAAATATAAAGGTAAGAAGAGAAGTTTGTACTCAAAAATCAGCCCAAGTCACGTCTCAATCAGTTTAAACATGAACATGTTTAGGAAAACGATTGCTTGAAATACTTAAACAGAGATAGGACAGCTCACTCACTCTTCTACAAATAATTGCAAATACATTAATTATAAGTTTAATCATTAGGCAATTTTTATCTTTTATTTTTAAAATATTATCTGTTTCCACTTATAACGTGGAAAATATAGCTTCCATAAGTTTCTATTCTTTAAAAACTTATCCATTTTGCAACTTGCGACATTATCACATTGCACAGAAAACAAAAGAGAATAAATCAAAATGAAGCTGTATTATTATTATATATATACTATAGTACGTAAGCAATAGAAAGACCAAAAGGTCATTATTCCCATTTACCAACAAGAGAATCAGAATATATTCAATCCAGAATAATGTGCTTTTATCGTATGGCAAAAGCAAATATAAAGAGCTAGGCAAAGTCAATTAATTAGCAATGGGTGTAAAAATGAATTTATAAGTATAACTGGAATTTCCCTTAATTGTATTTATTAAAGGGAATATTTAATGTGTATATTCAAACAGTGTTAAAATTAAAAGTATAATAATTTGAATTAGTTTGATATTCATAATGCGAGTTAAGTCACACAAATTAAAATAAAAAGAGCAAAGTTTATCACTCTGATGTGTGAATATATGGAATGATAGTTATTTGACTATCAAAGAATTACGGAAGAAAGGAAAGAAGAAAAATGATGTTGGAATTCTATAAGTCGGCAAGGTTGGTGACAATTGGAAATAAAAATTACTTCACCAAACATCACTTTTTTCCGTTGATAAACTAACTTAAATATGGACTTAAAATCATTTATGTGTTGAATAATATCACACATCAAATATTTCGATGGCAGATGAAATTGTGATAACTAAACTAACCAACCAACCGTTCATGTGATTGGCTTTCCAATTGTCCCTTCCACTATATACATTGTACCACATGTCTTCTTTTGATTCGTAACTCATGGTGCCTATAGTTTATTGTATTTGATTGATTATAAAATTTTAAAAATATTTTTTAAATAAAATTAATTTTTTTAAAATAAATAGAATAAATTTTCTAATATAAGTAGAGAAAACAAATCGCATTTATCTCATTTTCATATTCACAATCACCTACCCATTCCCATCTCCACCTCACTACCACCCACCTTGCCCCTATATATATATATATATATATATATATATATATATAATATCAAACATAAAAAAAGTTTATTTATTTTTCTAAAAAATATTTTTCTTCGTATCAAGGGTGAGCACACCCTTGGACTCAATTTTTTGAGTGGACTAATTATTAGTATTATTAATATTACACAATCTTAGTGAAGCCTTAGATCAGCTGTACTGGTCATGCCCCTTTATTTGTTATATAAAAATATTTGGCTGGATATGGAATGTCATATAATATTAGTTTAACTTATCATTATGAATATTATACAGTGAAGCTGGAAGAAAAGATTAGCGAATTAATAATTGAAAATTTAATTTGAAAGGGAAAAAATATCATATCAAATTTTAAGTTTTGAGTAGTTTAGTGAATTCGAACTTTTAACTTCTTTTCATTCAATAAACAATTTTATTGAACTGATAAATCGATCAACTTACCACAGAAGCTATGAGGCTTCGATGGTTGAGTAGTTTTTTGGTCCTCCACTAATACTTTTAAATTTAAAGGTATGGAAAGAAATATATTGCTTGCTGCTCAAATAGCAACAACAATTGCTATTTATAGTGAATTAAAGTATGCAACGACCAGAACATCCCTCAATATTTTTGTGCATTAATAAGTCGATTATTCAGTAAACAAACAAATTAAATATAATTTTTGTAAGAGTTAACTTTAAAAATAATTTTTGTGATTACAGTTTAATCATATATTCTTCCCTATATTCATAAGATAGAAGTCAAGTTCTTTGTTCCTCTTATGTTGGTCGAGTTACTTCGTTCCTTCTTTCACAAGGCTTTATTCTTTTCAAATTTTACTTACGAGAACACACTGAATATAATATTATATATCTCAATCATATATTCCAAATGTTTATTGGGCATAACCTAGCTGCCACCAACCTGTTAAACCTTTTTAACTTTTGCATCTTTTCCCCATCTCTAGTTAATTTTGCTCTAAGAAAAGCACTTACGTAATTAGTGGGTTCTTTCTTTTCTATCAAAAGAGAGAACGAACTTTTGAAAACTTTAAAATAGAACATGGGTACACATGATTTTTCTTCTTATAAATTTTGTTTGATATCTGGTGTCCACATAGCCATATGTTTGGTTAATTCAAATTTGCATAGTATATCATCAATTAAAGAAGGTAACAATTTTAATAGGAGCTTTTTCCATTTAAAGATTTAAATTCTAAATCTCTAATTAAAAATTAATTTTTTTTTATTTTATTTATCTCACCGCACGTCTGCTTTGATTGATCATGGGTACGTACACAAAATTGATGAGGAAAGAGAAGTGCCCAACCAAAAGTCATCTATACACGTAAACAACATCTGAATTATAGGCAAGAGATCGGGTAAAGTATGGGAAATCATATGGTTAAAGTTTGGGAAAAGATTATAAAGAATCTCATGCCCACTGAGTACTAGCCAAATCCCTCCTATACCCCACCTCTTCCTCTTCCCCCTCACCCTTCAACCATGAAAAGAAGTAGTATATAAAGTGAAGGAGAGGAGGACCAACAAACAGTACTTTAATTAGGTTGTGCAAGGAATTAAATTAAACGGAGAAACATGACTACTTTTAGCCCATACAATATTTCAGGGCTGTAACTTTCTTAATTATCATAAATGAATATTTATAAAAGTCAATTTATTATGATTTTTAATCAAAGGCTCCCTGTTTTGTCTCACCATCTATTTTTGTTTATTCCCCATCTGATATATCTCAACATGTCTTTGAGAGAAGAGAGCAATTCTTAAAATATATATTTCTAACAAACATGTGTCTTTTGTCTCTACAATAAGTTGCAGTATTTACATTGCAAAAAGGATATTTAGGAAGTCAAAAGTCAATGTCCATACAAGATTCTTTCTATTGTACTTGACGAAGAATTAGCCATTTAAAATAAAAATAAAAAGACCGTATAGAATAGAAATACAGAATGAGGTGGAGATTATTTTGTTTCTGAGCAAGTTGGTTGTTCTTGTGTGGATACAATTGAATATTGTAGTCTTACTGTATATATGTGTGGGTTTATTTAGGGTGGGAAACCCACTCTATAATTAAAATTGATATAATTATTAGGTAATTACACAATTTAATAATTATATAGTTTAGTAATTACCTATTTGTTTGTCATGATGTAATTACAGTGTAATTACAAGTGTACTGTTTGATTGCACAAGTATAATTACACAGTTAGATTAATTTTTAAAAATAAAAAATTACTTTTCAAAAATTAATATTTGAAATATATGTCTTTATAAATGATTAAATTAGGTATTTAAGATACATATTATCTCTAAAAAAATAAAATAATTAATAAATACATATTTTGAACTAATAGTTAAAAATATAATAGTTAGATTAATTTTTAAAAATAAAATTAATTATCAAAAATTAATATTTGACGAATATATGTCTTTAAATAATATTAAATTAGGTATTTAAGATACATGCTATCTCTAAAAAATAAAATAATTAATAAATATATATTTTTAACTAATATGATTAAAATAATAATAGTTAGATTAATTTTTTAAAATAGTAGTTAACTTAAAAATTAATATTTGACAATTATATGTCTTTATAAATTAGGTATTTAAGATATATATTTTATCTAAAAAATATAATAATTAATAATATATATTTTTAACTAATATGACTAAAAAATAATAGATACATATTTTTAAATTAAAATATTTTAATTTAATTAATTATAAAAATTAAAATTCATATTTTTTAAGAAGATCATAGGATGCATGTTTGAAAAAATATATTAATATTATAAACATAATATCATAAAATATTCAAATATTTGATAAATAATAATCTATCAATTCTAACTAAAAAATGAATGACATGTAAAATAACAAGTTAATAATACTAAAACAAATAAATTAGAATCGAAAATATAATATAAATTCAAAAATAAATAAATAAACATAATACTCTTGTGTCAAATTTCAACATAACATAAAATAAGTTCCAATATAAGTTAAGTAGATATAAATCAAAAGAAAATGAAAACAAGTCTATAACATAATTAAATAATGAAATTCTATATTAATTCAAAAATTAGAATAATAATGTATTTTTTAAAATAAAAAAATAAAAAATACGGGCAATTACATAGAATCACAAGAAGTAAAGGTCGGGAAATGAGAAGAAAGAAAATAAAAGATAATAATATAAAATAAAAATATTTTAAAAATAAAAATTAAAATAATAAAAATAAATTAGAAATTAAAATGAAGAAATAAAGAAAATAAATTAAAATAATAACAAAAATGAATAAATTAAAAAGTAATCTTGTAATTATATAATTACTTGCAATTCTCACCTCCCCCTAGAAATTAGAAAGTGTAACTACATCCAATTCCCTACTGACCATGTAATTACCTGGCCAAACAAACATGCCAAATTATGTAATTACACTCAAATTTAACTATTTTACACTCAGATAACTTTCCAAACAGACTCTTATATAACTACTTTTATGATATTTTACGAGAGACATAGCACGCAATTAAAAGAATCAGCTGTATCATAATCTCAAAAAATAGAGGCTAACAGGGAACTAAAGGTAACAACTCCCAATAGTTCAAAATAATATCATTTTAAAAAATTAAAATTTAATTAATTAATTTTCATTTTTATTCTTATCAAAAAATGTGAAGAAAGATTAATATAATAAAAACAAATAATATCACATTTAAATTAAATCATAAATAAAAATAAATTTCAATTATTATTTTTAGTTTGTGCTTTATTAATAAGCTAAGAAAAACATAGTACAAGAGTGTACTAAACACTACAAAGCTGGAACAGGTCAAAAAAGAATCCCATTCAAAAATATTCTCCTTTTCAAAACGAATCACGAATGTGTAAGCGTTTAAATTTTAGTGCGATTCAAACATTTATTTCTAATTTCTTTTAGAAATAAAATTTAGTACTACAATAAAAGTACATTATGTCTTTTTATAATACATCGGAAATAGTACTAAAATAATATTTGGATAATTACAAAAACTAAGACATTATGGAGATCGCAGGTAAACAATTCTTTTGTTTTTACTAACTCAAACACTTATTATGTTATATAAATGGAAAATATCGAGTACTATATAATTATATAATTTATAGATTATTCGGACAAATTTATAATTTATAAGTTAAAAATTATAAATTAATATTTTTAAATTTTAATTTTAATTTATTTTATTATTTTAATTTAAAAATAAAAATTTAAAAGTATATTTTTATTTTATTCAAATATTATAAAATTACTTAAAAATTATTTTAAATTTAAAAAATTTAAAATAAATCAACCTAAGAAACCTCAAAGTGGCTCGATCTCATCGTATTCGTCCACGGAGTTTCTTAATTCCAACTCCTTGAAGGCTTGAATGCAGTTGCCATTCTAAAGAGAAAAACCAAAAACGTTGGATTTCGTTGGAGGAATTTGATCAATTAGTCATTGTACTTTGTCAAAGTACATTCTATTTTTTATACTTCCTGTACTTTGCACGAGGATGGGGATCCCAGATCTCTATAACTTGCAAAGAAAATAAATATTAATAGCTTTGCCAATTTTTTTTATAATATATCTCATAAAACTAATATTAAAATTAGTGGACCCAAAAGTGTAACTCTACACGCTTGACAAAAAAAAAATAAATAAATTTGTAACTCTTTTGTTTGAAGAAAAAAAGAAAAAACCTCACATAATTAGTGTTAATTATGTGACTCGCGAATATTTTCGCTTTGCTCTTTCTCTCTACTCCAGTGTTGAAAGAGTTAGCGAATACTTTTAAATGCCCTTTTTACTAAAATCGTTCTTTAAAATTAAGTAGGCATGGGTATTACCTAATTATATATACATACAAAAAGTAATACAATCTTAACTGTATTTGGTCCCACTTTCCCATTCTTCAAAAGTCACAGACTAGTCGCTAAAAAGTCCATTACGAATAATTATACCTTCTAAATCAACCAATATGATCTATGGATTAGTAGTTAATCAAGGATTTCTAACGAAGTAACTGAACTCCACTAAGAAATACTTTTCTTTAGAAAAGCAAAAAGGTACTGCTACAACTTGCTGCTATTCGTCATTCTTAGCCCTAATCTGATCAATGAATGGACAACTAAAACAAGTGCTTAGAACTAGTTTTCAAAATTCCAGAAAATGATTTTTTTTAAATTCATTTCATCACTATTCTTAATAATTTTATTTTGTTCTGCTCAATGTGGCTCCATTCACTAATTAATCACTACATAGTCATACTGTAAGTCGAAGCCAGCTAATTCTCTTGTCCCTTAAGACATCGACTTCACACCAACCACTAAAAATTCTTCTTCTTAATTACCATACTCACCGCCCAATATATACTCACAAATTCTTTCCTCCATTCTCCCTCACACTCTTCTACTCAATAACTTCATTTTTCCCATTTTCATTCACTACACTCTCAATTCACCACCCCCAAAAATAGGCAATTTCTAGGTAATAAATTCATAAAATGGGCTATGGCCGTCTAGGAAAACCGGACCCCGGAGAATCCTCCGGCAGGGTGATAATTCCCAATCCCAATCCAAATCCCCGTAGCTTTAAGCTTAAACTCCTCATAATTTCTGCCACTGTTCTTCTAATTGCTTCTGCAATTTCCGTCGCGGTTTTGGTTGGTGTTCGGCACAAGGCCGGAAACAGAATTGATAAACCGAGTCAAGCGATGGCACGTACCTGTAGTCGTACCCTGTATCCGTCTCTCTGTCTCAATTCGCTGATTAATTACCCAGGAGCTAACTCTGCTTCTGACAGTGACCTTGTTCACATTTCCGTCAATTTAACTCTCCAGCGATTTGGTAAAGCGCTTTACATGGCTTCCGATATTAACAACCTTCAAATGAACACGCAAATAAGATCGGCGTACGAAGATTGTCTCGAGTTGTTGGATGAATCCGTGGACCTCCTCTCACACTCCCTAACCTCTGTTTTCCCCGGCGACGGCGATTCTTCGACGGGGTCCACACAGGACGTGATGACGTGGCTGAGCGCTGCTCTCACGAACCAGGACACATGTACCGACGGCTTCGCCGACGTCACCGGGACCGTGAAGGATCATATGTCGGAGAACCTCAAGGACTTGTCTGAATTGGTGAGTAATGCTCTCGCTATTTACGCCGCCGCAAATGGCGACGATGATTTCTCAGGGATTCCAATACAGAATCGTCGCCGCAGATTGATGGAATTTGAAAAACATCATGATGAATTTCCGAAATGGTTGTCTCGGAGGGACAGAAAGTTGCTAAACCAATCAGTGTCTACAATTCAAGCCGACATAATCGTTGCGAAGGACGGTACCGGAACGGTGAAGACGATTGCGGAGGCGATAAAGAAGGTGCCGGAAAAGAGTAATAGCCGGACCATAATTTACGTCAAGGCAGGAAGGTAAAATTCTATTATTTTTTTTTGGGACAAAGTAGTTGGAAAAGTGAAAAACTTTTTGATTCACTTTTTGGTAACGTATCTGATTCCCTTTTCAATCTTTCCTTATTTTCACTTACGTGGCAGACTCAAAGTAGCCTTTTCTTCATTTATTTGTCGTAGTCATTAAGCAATTTGACTTCATAGTTTTAATCATTTTATTATTGTATGGTTACATTTTTTGAGTTATTTTTATAATAAATAAATAAATGACAGGTATGAAGAAAATAATTTGAAGGTAGGGAGGAAGAAAATGAACGTGATGTTCATAGGGGACGGGAAGGGGAAGACAGTGATTACAGGAGGAAAAAGTGTATCGCAGCACCTTACAACATTCCACACCGCCTCCTTTGGTAAAATTCTAAATTCTCACCCCTCCATGCTTTCTTCGATCTATTTTATTTTATTCGTCATATTTTTTTCTGCTAATAATAGTATGGGTCAGTTGTTTTAGTAAATATATAAATCGGAAAAAGTATCTTGCTTTTATTTTTGGTGTCACGTGAAAATAAATTTGAAAACGGTGGGCATGTGCAATACTCGTGGCGGCTATGCACAGCATGTGGTAGAAAATGGCCGTGCTTGGGATGTCATTGAATTCTTATAACTCCGTCCCAATTAATAAAGTCTCCTAGCTTAAGCCCCTTTGCATTTCTTCCATCTTTGATGTGGCCCCACTCACCCGAAAAATATTAGAAATTTAAATATTATGATTCGAATTTGGATTTGGTTTTACAGTTTTATAAGTTTTATTTGATTTATTAGATTTAAAACTTATTATTAACTTTATTCTAATTTATGCAGTATTTTTCACTTTTTAAGAGTTAAGTTGATTTAATATTTAAAATTAAATACTTAAAATTTTCAAAATAATTATAAGGTGTAATTTTCTAATATAAGTATGGAGAAAAAAAGTATGAATCAAAATTTGTATATTTAAATCTTGAAAAATGTCACATATATAAATAGAAACAAATAAAGTAATTGTAATATTTAATGAGTTCTTAACATATGAGTATACAAGATCTAAGTAAAAGTCACGTGGTTCTGATGACCCTGTAGCTTATCCACGAATTTTGCTCTCCGTAGTACTTTACAAGAATTATCGACTTAATTAAACCAACATATTGACTGGCTTTGATAAATTTAATTTTTAAAGGAATATTAAGATGTATAGCAATAGGAGTTCGTTGAGTAGTGACTAGTGTCAAGACGACTTTTCTTATCCCTTAATCCACTGCATGATTGACTGGCTTATTATTGGCCAGTATTAGGGATAGTGATATGACCTAATTAATTTTGGTGGCCACAATTTAAAGAAAGAATATTGCTATTGTAGGAGCAGGTGGAGTCATGACTCATTTGCCCATATGTCCTTTGATTCTCTTAGCTCACGCACCTTTAATTTTGGGTTTAATTTGGTTATTTTGTCACTTTTAACATACTTTAAAATGGTATGCTTTTATCTAGTTACAGTGTTAGGTTGTCATTATTTATGTTGCTGGCAGGGGTGGGCCGGTGGCCATAGGTAAGCCACTGAAGTGGGCTTTAGGTCCAAAATTTTGGGGCATCAATTTTATTTTATCTTTTTCCATTCAATGTTTGATATCTGTGTTGAATTTTTTAATAAATTTGATTTTGAGATATGCAAGACCAAGTAAAAACGAAATTGCTCCTCCGTAAGACTTTTTTCATTTTGAGGGTAGAACCGAAGACCTCTAGTCAAGAGAAAATGAGGCCCATATTGAGCAGAAAAAATAAGACCTCCCATTAAAATTGGCTTCTTATTGAGCCACCCGTGATTGCTGGGATCCTTAAAAAATCTTAAGATCATACTTTTTGTCAGATTTTCCAAAAATACATATTGTTTGGAGGATGTGCTGCACCAGGATGCGTGAACAACATAGGTCATTATTATTCAAAATGCAATATTTCAGAGAAATTTATTGAATTTATTAATGAACATGCAGCGGCGACTGGAGCTGGTTTTATTGCAAAAGATATGACATTTGAGAACTATGCTGGACCAAGCAATCATCAAGCAGTAGCCCTCCGTATCGGAGGTGATCATGCCGTGGTCTTTCGTTGCAATATTATTGGATACCAAGACACCCTCTATGTGCACTCGCAGCGCCAATTCTATCGCGAGTGTGATATCTATGGGACAGTGGATTTCATTTTTGGAAATGCAGCAGTCGTCCTCCAAAACTGCGACATCTATGCCCGAAAGCCCATGGCCAACCAAAAGAACACCATCACTGCCCAGAACAGGAAAGACCCCAATCAAAACACTGGCATTTCAATCCATGCTTGCAAAATCGTGGCAACATCTGACCTCGAGGCGTCCAAGGGAAGCTTCCCTACATATTTAGGCCGACCGTGGAAAATGTACTCGCGAACAGTCTATATGTTATCTAACATGGGTGATCATATCCACCCGCATGGTTGGCTTGAGTGGAATGGTGATTTTGCGCTGAACACATTGTATTATGGCGAGTACATGAACTTTGGGCCAGGAGCAGCTGTAGGGCAACGGGTTACTTGGCCGGGATATCGGGTGATCAAGTCGGTGGAGGAGGCCAGCAAGTTCACCGTATCAAAGTTTATTTATGGATCATCTTGGTTGCCTTCAACTGGGGTGTCTTTCTTGGCAGGGCTGAGTACTTAAAAAGGAAGGTATATCAAACACCTACTCCAAAAGTGGAGATTTATTGTTTTTGCAGTTGGTATATAGAATAAGTTATGTCGCATTAGTATTTAATTTCAAAGTGCAATAATTAAAGCCGTTAAGTTGCAAATAGTCGCTTAATTGACTAAAAGAGCAAGTCCGCAGGCATGCTAGAGATACCTCTTCATTGAATGATAAGTGTTGTAATTTTCTTTTTTTGTTGTAATTATAACAGCATACTAGCTAAAAGCTATTGGTTCAATTCAAAAAGCTCCAGTTTTACATTACGAATTAGATTCAATTGATTGAGTTTCAAATTGGTGGTGGCTTTTGTGGATGTGACTCTACATTCTTTCCCTTTAAATAAATGTAAGGCTTCCATTGGATGCCCTCTCCGTCGGTGTTACGCAGGCCTTTGCACGTGATTTGATTGAAATTTGAAAAAATAAAATAATTAGGGTGTGTTCGATACGAATTCAAGAAAATAACTTTTAGAAAAATAAATTATTTCGTACTTATTCTTTTGTGTTATGTATGTAAGTAGAAAATAATATTTTACTAATATTTGTATTATTTAAGACAAAACTATGATAATGAGGACTATGATAATGAGGATGAGGATAGGGTGATGAGTTTTTTGGGTAGGGCAGGGGAAGAATAAGAAGCTCCTAGCTAGAGGTAGTTTGTCTCGTGGCAGTGGCATAGCCAATTTTCATATATATATATATATATATATATATAATCTTGAACACCCTTAATGGCTTTGTCACTGCTCGCGGGGGTTGGGTGGTGGGTTGGGAGGAGTGTATGGTTGTCAGGGTGGGGAGAATACAATGTGACTTGTTTCTCTATATTTTTAGGCAAGTCATTTTTTAAATTTTCAAGGAACTTGTTTTCCTAAAGAAAATGTTTTTCAAATTTTCAATGAACCGAACACGAAAAAATAGAAAAATATTTTTTCAAAAATATTTCCAGCATACCTAACGCACTCTTAGTATTTAAAATTAAGTTAAAAAAAAAAGATTATTTAAAAGTTGATGTTATATTTGAACATGTTAGCATAGTTAAAGTCTTATAAATAAACTTGAAAAACTTGTAAAACCTGTTTTTCAAACTTCAAATTTTATATTTCAAATATAGTAGCGAACCAGAAGTAATTCCCGTAATTGCATTTCCAGCAGATAAGTTTGAAGTTGAAATAATGAGTGAGTTGGTTAAACAAACCACCTGTTCTGTAAAGCTAAAAATGCATAGATGCATTGGACTTGTGCAAAAGTCTGTAAAGTTAGGCTCAAGTAAAAAGGGTTCCCTAATGTACTATGATATAGAACTTTGATTAACTCCTTAGATGGGAATGTGATGCTGACAGCAGAACAGAAAAAACCAACTTAGGATGTTAGTGCTCTGGCTTTCCGAAAGGGAAGGGCCAAACTTTTTTGGGTCCAAAAAGGCATAGAATAAAGGCAGAGTTGGGGAGATTGATTCGTTTGGTAACTTAGGCAAAGAAGGAAACTGGCCAAATTGATAGCTGTGACGTGTAAATGTCCAAGTTGAATTCAATATGTGGATAGTCATGTGTCCAACAAAGCTATAATAGGGGATATATTTATCAAGTCATATTTCCACAATAAGCAAAACCAGAAACATTCAATGTTAGCACACTACACTGACATCCACCATCAAATTAACTCCATCTGTCAACATACAGAGCCATAATGATCATTCACATCCCATCTTTCCCCGGAATTTAGTTTCGACCAAAGCAACTATTACATATGCACAAAATTTACATCTTCATACAGTTTACTTAATCAGGTCATCAAGACGTCGATCCATGATGAGAGAAACAGACTGCAAGAATGCTGCCTCACTTGTTCCTGGGAGCACACCCTCTTCAGCTTCTTCAACAATCTCCTCAATGATAGACTCCTTTTTTAGTGTTTCCCTACACATGATTCTTCCAATTGCAAAAGGTGTGAGCCCTCTCTCTGCACCTTTCTTCAGAAGCATGGTAGAGATGCGAAGTACACGTGCACACACAAGGGATATGGTCCAGCCATGAAAATTCAGAAGCTCAATGTCTTTGTCGGCATCAAGTGAGTTTATGTAAGCAATTGTCTCAGCAGAGTAAGGTTGTTGTGCTTGAGGCCAGTAGAGCCAATCAAACGTACAATCTTCAAACTGCATTAGAAAAGGCAAAATTAGAGGATAGCAGGGAGTAAAAAATGAGAGTGGGACCACTAGCAACTACATACGGAATGTAGTACCACAAAGTGAGGTCTTAGGGAGGGTAGAGTGTACGCAGATCAATACCCCTACCTTAGAGGCAGAGAGGCTATTTCTGAAGTGGAACCACTACCAGAAAAGAAAAATCAGGGCACACAGAAGTTGTCTTGATTAATACAATCACATTCCACAAACTGTCAGATCAGACAAGAACATGGGATGGAAGACTGAATCAACACCTACTGTACCGTGATCTAGAGTGAACGAGCAAGGTGATGCATACCAGGGAACACTCTCTTAACCTATTATCATGCTCTTCATACAACATATTCTGCTAAAACCTATCAGAGGAAACATATACATCACCACAGAAGTCATAGAAAGGCCTGAGATAGACCCAGTAACGGGAATCAGAAGAGAAGTTAATTAATACCCATATCACCTTTGGATAGATATTCAAAAGCCAGGACATTTACAACCTAAAATATATTCCAACTTACCAGATTTCAGTAAAAAAAAGTTTCACATATAGCAGAATATACCATCTAAAATTACTACGTGCTTCTATTTGGTAAATATAGGATGCTGAGTCGAGACACTTACATTTTCAGGCAAGCAGTAGCCATGATCAATTGGAATAAGCACAAGCTGACCATCCTTATCATCTTTCTGAACCAAAATGTTTCCAGCATGCCTATCTGCATTCGCCAACCTTATGTCCAGTACCGAAATCCTGTGGACATCATCAACAGGAAAAGCACGAGGACCAATATCCTCACAGCTTCCACAGTTTTTCATGAACATCTGCAGTGACCCAATCTTAAGACTCTTGGATGAATATTCACAACCTTCAGCATAATTGAAACCGGTATGGAGACACTTGACCATAACTGTGGGAGGAACCCCAGCAAATCCCTTCTCATCACTACAAGCTGAGCGAGGTCCCGACTTGGGATGATCCAAAATATATGCAGCAACCTCCCTAAATGCCCCCTCTCCTACACGTGTGCCCTTCTTCAACCCCTCACCATTTACGGACAATGGCAGCCCCCGGGGATTATTCACAGCCATAGGCTCCTCATCTATTGGTTTGAAAACAGAGGTATAATTCTGACCACATGAATCTAGCATGAAATAAGCACCCCCTGATCCCTCAGAAGACCTAATTGGTTGGTAACCCCTCGCTATCCCGGCGAAAGTGCTACCAATCAGCTGCTTAACCACTGGCGATAGTGTAATCTTAGGGTTAACAATCAGCGGTTCCAAAATAAAACTTCTTGGAACAGTTTTGAGTGCAATAACCTGAAACTTCTCTTGGAGCTTCTCTACTGCATCAGCTCCATTCTCATCTGATGCTGATGCTACAACTGAAACTTCAAAATCTTTTTGCACAGCTTTAGTCTGTACCTTAGCTGATTTACGCACCAGCAAGTGAAGCACTGCATCATTGCTTTTACAAATATCATCTATCAGCCTCTTATCTTCCAGTTCCTCACCATCGAGTATTAGTTCCTGTTCCCTAAGATCACGAAAACCTTTCTCCTTCTTTGCAATCTGCTGTTTCACGTAACCAACATTTCTCTTTCTCTCGACATGGAACTCAAACTCCTGACCACACACAGTCCTAACAGTAATTGCTTGTAAATCAGACAGACGAAGAACCAAATGCAAAATGTTACCATCAGCGACCCCATAGTCCCTCATACAGGAATTGTTCCGAGCCAACTCCTTTCCATCAAAGACAAGCTTCTGCTTCTTCACAAAGAAACCTTTGGATGTTTGAATTCTAAATTTCACAGAAGCAATAGAGTCGCAATCCTTAACACGCAAGGGAATCACAGACCCACCCACGGTCAAAAAAATCAAGATTGAATCATTCGACCAGGAACCGTGTTGGCCTGACAAGCAGCTTGCTATATTCAAATTATCCTCATACACAGGACTGAGTGCAACAGTAGCAATAGACATTGTTCCCTAAAAGGTAAAGGACTTCTTTCCCTGCAAATCAAATGTTACTCGTGAGACTTAGGATATGACCAATAATCGTGAGCCATCATACTTGATTAACCAGTCAACAATTATAGAGCGACAATTAAATATACAATAGTTTAAAATGACCTTAGAAACTCACAAATTGCCGCTCAAATTAACAACTTAAATTACAGATTTAAACGAACATGCCCTCAATAGCCAAGAATTGGGAATAGCAAGAGTATAGCCGTGGACAGTACATCAGCACCAGAACTAAGGTCCAAATCAGAACCATATCAGACATCAGCTCACCAGCTCTTAGCGATTTCTCGAACACCACAGTCATAACATCAACTGTTTATTCAAGCAACAAGGATTAAAAGAAAGAGGGTTTTGGGGTTTCAGCATGAAACAACACACTAGACACCCAAAAGAATGGACAACACGGTAGTAAAAATATAAATTTCTTAGCAGAAATAAAATAATTTTCTTTCATCCAAAAATGTTGAGAATCTATTTAAAAAAACTTTTGGCCTTATGGTTGTTCATTTATATTTGCTGTTTTCTGATAAGGATGTATTTATTATGCAGTTTTCAGTTCCCAGGTATTAATTGTGTTTATTAGAAACTCATTTGGATCCATGAGAAGGATTTCCTTTCTCTTATTTTTTTTTTTTAAAAAAATTTATGAAATAGGGTTTAGGGTCTATTGTATTTTGTCATGGCTTCTTTTACTTCCATTATTTCTTTTTCCGAACTGCTTTGAATTGTTTTGCTTTTAGCCGAGGGTCTATCGGAATCAGCCTCTCTACCTCCCAAGGTAGCGATGAGGTTTATGTATATACTACCCACCCCGGACAGATTACACTGGGTATGTTGTTGTTGGTTTAGGGTTTTGGTTCTAGGTCTAGACTTGGACATTAAATGGTGAAAGAAGGACTAGTTGGTGCGGTAAAATCAGGAAATTTGTATCGATCTTTCTATCAGATTGCTGCTACTTCAGCTTTTATATTGAGAAGCATTGGTCTCTAACAAATCAACTATGGGTATAGAGTTCATTTTATAGTCAACAAAAGCAGATCTAAAAGCTCTCCTTTCCAATTTCGGATGGATGTTGAGATATTGATTTTATTGGCCTATGGTTCATTTGACTCCCCATGGCTGCTATTTGGTTTCCATTACTCTTTGTTACTGGACATTTGCTACATCTTTTTTTATAGAGGAGAACTAGTTAATAGTTACTACAAAACAAATTTTTCTTATTAGATTAAGCACAAGATCAATTATCCCAAATGATCATGTTGATAATCAGTCAACAAAAACCAAAACTTTAGAATTAAAAAATTGTTACTGAAATTGATAGCAGCAACTATAGATTTCAGACAAACACGCCATGACTAACCAAGAATTAGGCACAGCAGAGCAGAGACACGGAACTGCAGGTAACTTTTAGCAAACCCTAAGGGGTCATTTGGTATGAGGGATAAGGTATATAATAATCCCGAGATAAGATGCAGGATTATTTTATCCTGCATTTGATTAAGGGTACTAGTTAGTCCACGGATTATTTATTCCACGGATGATTAAGTTTTGTATTATTTTTACATACTTTGCTAGTTTAACTTTAGTATTTATTATTGCTATAAAAGTCAGATTTGAATCCCATGCTATTTGGGATACAAAGGTGGATTTTGTTATTTTTGAGACAACATTATTATTAGTTGAGAGTTTCTCTGCTTTACCCCCTTGTGTATGGCTAATTGGGATTTATCTTACAACCTTATAAGAACAATTCTTTAACAGGTAAGATTGGTTAGTAACTCGATATCTTGGTTCTTATTTCATAACTAAAAAAGGTAATTAGTTTTATACTAATTATTGTCTCTAATTTCTTCGAAATAGGGGTCTAGATCACCTTTTGATCTAAATTCTTGAATTGATTCTATTAGTATCATAATTAGTCTTGATTCACTAGTTTTGAATACTAAGATCCACTAGGATTCTTAGCACTTAATCTTGAAATTTGTGAAATTGTCTTTAATTTTTGTATTTTCACTCCGCATTATTTTCTTGTTTTTTATTCAAGTAACCCGATTCTTATAAGTCTATTTGACACCGTTTGTGAAAAATCCTACGTACTCCACTACTAATTAGGATGTGTATAATATGCATCTTTCAGATCCCCACTATAAGTTGCGTTTATTAGAAACTCATTTGGATCCATGGGAAGGATTTCCTTTTTCTTCTTCTTTTTAATTTATGAAACAGGATTTAGGGTTTTGATTTTAGGTCTAGATTTGGAAGTTCAATTGGTGAAAGAAGGACTAGTTGGTGCGCTAAAATCATGAAGTTTGTATCAGTTTGTCAATCACATTGCTGCTATTTCAACTTTTATATTAAGAAGCATCGCTCTCTAAACAAATCAACTGTTTGTATAGAGTTCATTTTGTAGACAACCAAAGCAGATCTCGGTTTCAATTCTGGATGGATGTAGAGATACTGATTTTATTGGCTTATGGTTCATTTTATGAATCCCTTTGGCTGCTATTTGGTTTCCAGTACTCTTTATTACTAGACATTTGCTACATTTCTTTTATATTGGGAGAACTAGTTAATAGATTCCCGCAAATCAAAAGTTGCCATCAGATTAATCACAGGATTAATTATCCCAAACAATCATGTTGATAATCAGTCAACAAAACCACAATTACATATTATTTTGAAACTATAATTGTACAATTCAAAACTGCTACTAAAATTAGCAGCAGCAAACTATAGATTTCAAAAAATATGCCTTGAATAGCGGAGAATTAAGCACAGCAGAGCAGAGACATGGAACTACAGGTAAAAATCTTAGGCAAAACCCTAATTGTCAGCAGTACACCTGCACTAAGGTTCAATTGAGACCCAATTCAGTCACCATCTGCTCACAAACTCTTAAAGCAATTTCCCAAAACCGGCTACGATAACATCAACAATTGTTCCGGCAAAGAGGACCAAAAACAAAAAGGGATTATCGGGTTTTAAGCAATGAAACCAAGATACACTAACTATAGCGAACAATGCGAACTTCTTACCAGAAAGAGAATAGAAATCAAAGCAAAAGGTTGAATCTTTCCGCATACGAATTAGAAGATTCTCCAGAATCTGAGCTTCCTTTATCCGAAATCCATAATGAATTTTGCCCTCATCAGCTTTGCTCCAAAGACTGATGATCCTTTCCCCCAACTGTAAATTTCCTCCTTTTCTCAGTAGAGAGGATTTTCGTTTACATAAAAGAGTAATGATACCTCGCTGAGGCCCCCCATGCATATATAGAAAAATGGAAGCTCCACACTCTCTCACCGCAAGAAACGGGGTTTGTTTTTACACTTTAATATTCTAGAACTTACTAAGTATTTTTTATTTGGGTGAAAATTTATTATAATTATAGATTATTGTTATTAATAACTTTTTACATGCATTCACATATATTTATAAAGTTATCATTTTTTATTATCAGTATTGAAGATAGAATTTTTATAAAGAGTATTTGAAATAAATTCTCACGTTGTGTCAAGAGATTTCAATATGTAATATATATACACATAAATATTAAGTTTAATATTACATATACAGTGCACTTCCCCAATAAAAAGGATTCGATGAATTCCCTTCCGCCACTTTAATTTCGCTATTGTTTATTATTATTTGTATAATTAGATATAAGAGTTTTAATTATTATAAATTAAATTTTTTTTGTTTATTTATTTTATTATAAAATATCATTAATTTATAAATTAAATTAATATTTTTTTACTTTTTTTAATCTCAAAAATAATATTTTTTTTTATAGATAACTTTGTTAGATTTTAGAAAACACATATATCATATTTAAAGAAGTTACAAAAAGATAAGATTGAAAATATAATGGTAGAATAGATGTATATATAAATTAATTGACATATGAGAGAAAATATCTATCATTGGGAGGAGGGATGAGTCTAATTTTTAAATCAAAGTTTTCACTTTTGTTGGTAATTTTTATTTAATTGCTTATACGTTGATTAATTAGAATTAGATACAGCCTGTAATATAAATTAGGTGCCACAGCTCAAAAGTTCAATTAGAAAAGCTATAAAGCAAACAAAAACTAAGAGATTTTTTTACATTTATCATTATACCAAATGGATGAGTGCAAAAATATCTTTAACTTTTAATACTTAGCAATAATTGAATGTTACTATATATTATTACTTTAATACGATATATATTTTGTACAAACGCTTAATGTGGATAAATATTTTACCAAAAGTTACTATAATTCATTAAAAAATTTGAAAATAAACATAAATACATATGAATAAGAGACGAGAAAATTATGTCTTATTTTTTTATCTTGGGTAATAAATGGTAATTTCGTTTTTTTACCCTCATGTTGGAATCGTCTGAACTTATACTCCTCCCGTACCATTTTAATGTATTGTTTTAGCTCAAAATAATAATCGTTTAAGAATTTGAAGAAAAAAATTGATACTTATTTATGATTATATTTTTAGTATTAAAGAAGTATGCATAATATTTAATACAAAATAATCTAGCTACATTAAATAAGAATAATTTGATAAACTACAATATTGTATTTATTATTATTATTATTTTAATAAATGTACAAAAAACCAAAGCAATAATCAAAATAAAACGATGGAGTAACTTTTTATGCCTTTTACCTTGGCCAGCAGGGACTGTTAAAAAGGGGAGGTAAAAACAACAGAAACTTGGCTGCCAAGATATGTTTGACATGGCAATTACGAAGGATGGCCAATTGTATTTTGCCAAGTCAGCAAAAATTTACATGTCTAATTACGGTCAATGATCTTTATAAACCGCCACATCATTTCCAAATCCTTAAAAAAAGATTGGGGGAAAAGAAAAAAATTAAGTCCATGAATATATTCTTTCACCTAAAGAGGCAAACTAACTTTTTTCACTTTTAGGTCTAGATGAAGTTACCGTCAAATTTCGTTACAGCTGCGGAGTTTATCTGAAAATTTTATGGTTGTTATAGTGAGGTGTTATAATATAATTATATTAGTATTTAATATTTAAATTTTATTTAATTATTATAGATAAAAGTATATAAAAATCTAGTTTAATGATTTTGTGTACCAAGAAAAAATATATTTATTAATCAATTTAACCAAAAAAATTAGAAAAAAGTGTGAATATAAAAAAGAGAAAAACACTAGTAGCCTTTCCTTTTGAAGTTACGATCATAATTGGAGGGTGCTATTTTTATATAACTTTTTCTTTTAGATATTTGTACTTAATTTACTATGTGTATTATTCATGATTACAGTAAATATTTTAATATTTATCTTTATAAATAATATAAATTTTTTATAAAATATTATTTCATAATATTTGAGTATGGTTGTTATACAGGGAAAATTTTATAAAGAGTATACTGCTATACTAAACAGTCACTGCTGTTATAGAAAAGTAAAATATAACATAAATACAGTCAAACATCTCTATAGTGATAGCGTTTGTCTGAAAATTTTATAGCTATAATGAGGTGTTGTTATATATGTATATTGACATTTGATGTTTAGATCTCATTTAACTGTTATAAACAAAAGTACGCAGATATCTAGTTTAATGATTTTGTGTACCAAGAAGAAGGAATATAAATGTTAGTCATTTCAACTATAAAAATAGAAAGAGTATGAATATAAAAAAATAAAGTCTTTCCTCCTAAAGTTACCACCATAACTAGTGTATACTGTTTTAATATAATGGTTTCCTTTTAGATATTCATACTTGAATTTACTATGTGCATAACATTAGTGATGATTATTATAAATATTTTAATATTTATTTATACATAATAATTTTTTTTATAAAATATTATTGCACAATATTTGAGAATGGTTGTTATAGAGGTAGTTTTTAGAAAGATTGTACTGCTATAATGAATGTCACTGTTGTTATAGGTATAATGTTGTTATAGAGAAGTAAATTATAATATGCAAAGTCGTTAATTGTAATTGATTCCGGAGAAAATCAGTCAGTTATAATAAAATGTTGTTATAACGAAGTTTCACTGGATTTTCTTTTGCAATTAACCCTTATAATTTCATTTCAAAACTCCAGTTAACACTTAAATATTATAATTAACTTTTAATACTCAATAAAATCATTAAAATAATATTTGATTTGTTAATATTAATATCAATCTTGAATATATTTATCTTTTTAGAAAGATAATTGTCACTAACCAAATATTATTATTTTTTTCACAAAAAGGTACCTGAAAAATACTTTTAAGAAAATAAGTCATGTTTATGATTATAATTTGTATCGTTAGAATTTTATGAGATTTCCCAATTGCTTCAAAAGGACAAAGTTGCCCTCGATTTGCTACTCTTTCACTTTGCATAATTGCATCGATTTTCTTGAATCACATATAATCTATTTAAAGCATACCAAATTAGTACCAATTAATCATTTCTTCTTACTATATATCTATATAGGGCAATATTTATTGGATCACTAACTTTTTACATCAAATATATCAGCACCTTTTTCTTATGCTTCCTGATTATCTCTTCCGTATATTGTTTAAAATTTATCCTTAATGATACTTTCGGAATATAATGAAATATTTAGCACTATAAAATTAGAAGAATAATTTTAAAATGTTATACACATTTAGTTTAACATCACAGAATTTGAATTAAGACACATAAAACCAAACTGATAACAGAATATGTTATTGCATCATTTAAATCGGCTCAGGACACGGTAGTAGAGAATTTTCCGCAATGATCGAAAGCTTGAACGGAGCAACGGGGTAAAGCCCACGCGCCCCTCCGCCTACCCCCCAAAAAAAAATTAAAAAGGAAAGGTAAGTGCAGTAATCACTGGCAGAGATGGTAAAAACCAAATTTCTCCCCAGGAAGTGGAGTGTTGTATTATTTTTGTACATCTGGTAAGCTTATGGTACATGGCAGCTATTACACAGATCAGTTACACCAGACAACTTTTATTAGCCTGCCTACCTTTCTTCTAGTTTTACAGAGAATAGTACAATTTCTTCTATAATGATTGCTAGAACAATGACAAGGCCATTCACAAGTTCCTCTCAATGAATTCCCAAATTCTCTCCTCCATGTATATGCGGTCTCTCAATCTCCTAGGCATGTGACGTTCATCTGGGAATATTAACAGCTCGTAAGTCTTTCTGGCTGCCACGAGTGCATTGATAAGCCTAGCAGTGTGTCTAAAATGCACATTTTCATCAATCATGCCATGCACGAGTAGAAGCTTCCCTTTGATCTTGTCTACGTGGTGCATTACGGAGCTCTCTCGATAGCTTGACAGATTTTCAGATGGTAGGCCCATATACTTTTCTGTGTAAAATGTATCATATCCGTCCCATGATGTGACAGGGGCACCAGAAACAGCACACTTGAATACCTCAGGGAACCTTGCTAACGTCATAGCTGAGAGATACCCACCATAGCTCCATCCATATAATCCAATGTGGCCCTGTTTTGCAAGTCCTTGTTTCTGGAGCCACTCAGCTCCTGTCAGTTGATCTTCAGCGTCAACAAGGCCAAAGTTATGTTTGAGTGCACCCTCGAACATGAGTCCTCGTCGAGCAGTACCTCTATTGTCCATCTGCAAAAAATTGTGTAGTTAAGTTCGGAATGTCTTTTCTTTATCTTACTTATTCTGTATTGTCTATGTTAGTCCTAAACAAATCCCTAAGAACAAATATAAACAATCTCCTTTAGTAAAAACTACAGGAAACTCAATTTAGAAAATACACAACAGACAAGGAGAATGGTCTCCACATAGAAGTCATGTTTGGAATCCGATTTTTGGGTCCTAACTACAGCCGAAGGAGGAGAGCAGCAATTTAAGGACAAAGAACCAGAGATGTTATAACAACAATCAGACTTCAACCTCTCTTGCATATGGCCAACTACAGCTGAAGAAATTAAGATAAAAATGCATATGGACAGATAAGAGAAGAGGAGCAAACCTTCCAGACTAAGATGCCTTTGCTTCTTAGATATTGAGCTCTCATGTCCACTGAGTTTGTCCACGAGTCACACACAAGCTGTACACCAGGACCACCATAGACTTCAATCATAGTTCTGTATGGAGGAGGTCCAAACTTCATTGGATCTGGTTTGTATAATGCCCCATACAAAGCAGTTCCATCTTTCGCCTGTATCTGAATTATTTCTGGAGATTCAAGATTGGGTTTTTTGGATTGTGGAACACTGACCGGTTGATCAAATAAATGCATAATCAAGCTTCCATCGTGCAAGGAGCAGAGTGAAATTCTGGGAGGTGAGACCAAGGAATCATGGATATCTATGAATCTTTGCATTTGATGATCAAGCACAACTACATGTTTTCCACGCCCATTCGTCAATCTCAAAGGGGACTGCAATGAACTGTTAGCATCAGGGAAAATTTTAGCACAGTAAAGGTGAGATTCCATAGGCCCGTCCAAAGTTCCTGTGAAATATACAAGGCCAGTAACTTCATTTACACCAGAAACTTGTTCAACCATCCAATCACCTTGAGTTATTGGTCCCAAACAAACTCCATTGGAGTCATGAAGATACAAATGTTTGAACCCTGTTTTCTCGCTTGCCCAAATAAATGCACCATTAGGTCTGTCGAGTCCTTTGTCCAAAGGTACAAAACAATCGTGAAGATTGACCCATGTATCATGTTCTTCAACCAATAGTACATTCCTTTGCCCTGTCCTGATATCAAACTTAAGGATTTTCAGTTTGGATTGTGATCGATTCAAGACCTGTGCAGTCAGAATATTTCCATGCATCCAATTCACTCTGGCCAAATATTCCTCGTCCTCATTTGCTTTGTCCTTTTCACCACAAAGAAGATCCATCCATGTTATTTGACCTCCATTAGCTGGAACCACTCCCAGGCGAACTTTGACATTTGCCCCTCCGGCAAAAGGGTAAGCATGGTCTTCCTGTGCCTCAGGACCAATGGAACTTTTACCTTGATGCGTAATTCTGAATAAAGGTATACCAGATGAATCAACCTGTGTGAATGCAATATATTTGCTGTCCAGTGACCACCAGTACCCATTTTTCCGTTCCATCTCCTCCTACAATCAGCAAAAATGAAATGTTTTCTGGCTAAGAGAAAGAAGATGACAATCGAAGCATCTTGCAACAAGCAAGCAGTGCTGATCCTTAATACTAGAGCTCTAAAAGATACATTTGCTATTTGCAGGTCAAAATTTCACAACAGCACCTGAAAGTGCTGGAGAAGTAAATTAGTCAGAATTATCACAAAAAATAGTTGAAAGATTTATTTTAGACACCCACTTCCTCCCCAATTAAAACTATATTCAAGAAATATAAAATACGACAAAAGGTCTTATTTTATACTTCTATGTCAAGTTGTCAACCATACCTGAACTTTGGAACAAAGCTTCCGAATTTTAAAAATAAGTTCGAAAACACTAGATCTGAACTAAAGGAAATAAGGATATCAACCATTTAAAATACTTTCTCCATTCACTTGACTATGTTTATGTTCATTTCCTCGGTCAGAAAATATAACTTTTTGAACAAGCTTTATGGAGATATTCATAAATGTAGGTCTTAATGGTAATGGTATTTACTAAAACAGGTAAATGATGCAATGTCAATATCAACCTCAAACAGGCTAATTTTCCCTAAACAAATATCGATATCGATCTCACCTGAGCAATGTATTCAGCAAGACCATGTGTCTGCAGATGGGGAAAAAATGAAAGCAAAGAGGATTAGTATCAAACTAATTTAAAGAAAGCAGCATAAAACTAACCACAATAGCCAACACCATATGTATGGAGGGTTTTCATCTCTAGAAGATGACTCTACAGAATAGAAGGATTCAGATACAAACTCTTGCCAACATAACTGTTAAATGATAATTTCTGTTAAAACAAGAGATGCTTATAGATACTCAATGATCCTTCCTCTTCACTGTATTCATTTATTTTCTTTGTACCTTGACCATCCCACTTGTCTTTCTCCCTCACGCAATAACTTATGCTCTTTCTATAGCCTAATAGGTCTCTTATTAGATTAGTTAGAGTTATTACATATGTACAGATGTAATAGTTTATGTATTAATGTCCTACATTAGGTTAACATGCTGTACAATTGTAGATATTTGTCTTCACGCATTCTACTCATCTTTCTCTTGTATTCTCCCAGTCACATCATTAATTCCACTCCACTTCGAAAGATAAAAGGTAGGGACAAACCAAAGAACAACTGGACAAGACAATTTTGCTGCTGACCAACACATAAATAAATTCTCACCTTCTATTTTGAAGATATGCTAATTGCTAAGAATAATATAAAAAAAAATTAAGAAATAGGTCCGTCACTTGGATCAGTTCTTTCAACAAATAATTGACCACACAATAAAATTACAAAATTATCGGTGACCCCTATAATTTTCACTAGTAGATTGAGAGCGCAAATGATAATAAAAATCCCTTTTCCGAAAGAATCATGATAGCGTCAAAGAGAAGTACGGAATAATATTTGTATCTGATCAGGTCTTCTAAAATAAAGCTAAAAGAAATTACAACCAATGTGAAGGTTGGAAGATCACAAGAAGAGAGACAAATTAACTAGTGCAAGTTGTTGTTTCTCAATGTTTCTGGGAAACTTTGTGAGGGGCTAATAACAGTCCAACACATCAAATGAAGAAAAGATTCCCTCCAGCATCTGTTAAACTATCCTTTTCCCTCACTATGCTATAACATGTTAAAGGTAGTTTTTTTTTCTTCCAATGACTGGAGTCTCGTCCCCACATTGAACTGTTTCTAATATGCTTTTCATTTTTTGATAACTAATTCCATTTTGGCCTGACTGTAATTGTTAACAAATGAATTTTAGCTCCTTGAAATTGCAGCTCATGAATGCAGTGTTTTCCACTTTGATTTTTAAAACTTAGGGAAGATTTCAATGAGATTCATGGTGGTTCACCAAAACTGGTTAACTGTGGGAGCAACATGCAGCAGCCAAGTATCGAGGTCAACAAGATGGACCAAATAAATGAATTACTGCACAGAGTTTCTACTTGAGCTACCAAATAATATGAAAAAAGGAGAGGATGAGCAAAGGCATAAATTAGCATATAAACTATGGCATATGATGCACATTACATGTGAAGAGCAATTAACTTCGTTAAGCACTCGGAGAAATAGATAAGACAGATATATCAGCAATAAGTATCTTGGACAAGTCCTTACTATAGCATTGCCATTGGCGCCTCTTGTTAACTGCTTAGATTCATGGTACAAAAGGTTTAACACATGCAACTCATTATCTCTCACATAGGCAAGCCGGGTACCATCAGGTGAAATATGTGGATCCAAAACTGGCGAGGAGGATGTACTTGCTATCTTAAGTTCTGGTTCTGCATTCTGATCCTTCAAGTATAACTGTTTTATACATAAAGTAAGAGCTGATTAGATTTAATAATTGGAGAAAAAAATTCAAAGAATCAGTTTGGATCCCCACAGAGATGATATGGCACATATATATATAGGATTTCAGGTAAAGAACAGAAATTTTCATGAAAAGAAATTATTATGATTTTTTCCAAGCAGTCCCGAGGAAAATTTCTTTCTGCAGATGGAACAGAGTCGCAGAGAATAAGAACTTGTTAATCAAACCTCAAATATTTGAGGACTACAAAGGCCAAAAGAAGGACGATAAGTTAAGTAGACTACTATAGAAAGAAAAATTGCCACTATTTCAGATAAGACAGTTCTAGGTTTTCACAACTTAGATTTTTTTTACACCAAACGAAGACTTTTACCACTAAATGATTACTCCTATAAAGTACACGTCAATAGTGAGGTTGTGCGTGTATATCCGTTTTTTCAATCAGGGGTTTGGCCCAGTGCAGAATACCCCAGCATTGTAAGGTTTTTGCAATAGACAAAAAATGAGAGAATTTCACAACTGGCAGACAGCAGCTTTTTGTCTTTAATTACCAATTGTATCAACAAGTAGTTCAGGAGATTATAGTTCAGTTGAACAATAAGGATTGCATTAAATAGTAAGTGAGCATTAAAACTTACATGAGAAAAGATAACTTACTCCAGCAGGTAGTGGTACCATAATGACCTTCCGTTTAGCGCTTGCCTTAACCCATTCATATCGTGTTACCCCTAAACCACGCTCCCTTGACCTTTCCCTTCTAAGCTTCTCTTCTGCAGATAAGTTATTCTCATCGAGTCCACCATCTGGTGGGCTGAAGAACAATTCGTGCCTTCCATTCTTGAGATCCAACACGAAAACCTTTCTACATAGAGTTTGGTTTGGACTTTGCAAATATGTAACTAAACTATCATCTGGACTAAAACTTATAGAAGTTGGTGAACCGCAACCAGGCAGAGGGTACTGCACTATATCTTCAACAGGAAACAGGATACAATCCTCTAGAGGCTTTGCAACATTAGTATCAGTCCCTGGCATCTCACTTTGAAATGATCTTGCACGTTTCAAACAATTCCTTTTACTTGAATTTGTAGATTGCATTACAGATTAGGTCATCCAATATTGTACACTTCACACATTTATCCAATCAATCTCACAATTCTGCGTAAAACAGGCGATCAATTCAATCAGATCCTACCAGTTCTTCGCCAAATTACTTCTCAAACGTTTCTATCTGTATTTGAAGAAATCAGCAGGTGCCCGGAATTGAATACTTCAATTAGTTTAATCCAGAGTACTAAAACAAGCAAATAGAAAACACCCACTAGTAATATAAACCCAGATTCTAAAACAAAAGCAAATAAAGTTGCAAGCTTTATAGACTACCACCAAACTCTTTACTTCAAGAATACACAAAGTTCATATTTTGATAAAACAGATTTTAGATCTTCAGATTAGCTTTTTGGCTGAAGACTTCTCATTTTTATTCCTTTCCTCTATGTTAAACAATCAGCTAACAGGACAAAAAGTTTAGAGCAACTGACATTATTTGAAGTGTAGTAAGCCTACAGTGCTTTGTACAACTAAAAAAGACGCTGAAAAACAGAAGAAGAAGATAAAACACTAAATAGAGGAAACAAAGATTTACAAACCAATCAAGCAGCTAAAAAGATACTAATAAATCACAAAACAAACATACGAAAAATAAACTAGAGAGCAGGATCGATAAACCCAATCTGTAATATAAATGATCAAAGAGATTGAATGAACATGCCTGAAAGTGAGAAACTGGAAATCCAATCTGACCCCCTTTAGATTCAATTCAATGGGCAAGATTCGGATTCATAAATTTTGCTTTTATTTCTGGGGAAAAAAAAAATAGAATCGGAAATTGTTGGGTCCAAAACACGGTTTGTTGGATTCTTCAGATTTCGAGGAAAACTTAGAAATTGACAGGGCAAAAAAAAAAAATCCTTTTATACAGAGACAATTAAGAGGAGAGTGGGCTAACGTGCGCGCGTTAGGCAAGTTTTTTCTTGTGGTGCATGATTGGGCTTTGTTGATGACAACATACAGTTGTCATTTATGAATAAGTTCTCAATTCCAACATGTTGTGATATTACTATCCTTTAATTAGAAAATAAAAAATGGATATAAGTTTTGACACTTTAAATACATTAATGAATAATTAAATTTATCATTTTATGTATCGAGAATGTGATCTCAGGAAAAATATCAGACAAGCATGCTATTATAAGTATGTGAAGGTTTGAAAATGAAAAACATGTCGAGTGACCTCAAGGGATTCAGGAAAATAATTGAAAAATAAAATAACCAAAAAAAAAGGATATATAACACATTTGAGATATTTAATTTATAGGAATTATTCTGATTTTTAAGAAATTTCAAGGGAGCACAAAATGCTAGGATTTTCAAGATTATATATATGTGAAAGTTTGGAAGTGAGAAACATGTCGACTGAGATCGAGGGATTCATGAAAATAATTAAAAAATAAAATATCAAAAATGAAAAGGAGATATAACGCATTTGGGATATTCACACGAATTACTCTGATCTTTAAGAAATTTCAAGAGAGCTGATCAGATTAGGGTTTTGAGAAAAGGAGATTATTTCATATCTTATATTTAAATATATCTATGAATTAACTATTTGAGATATAAACTGAAGTGAAAAATCACCAGTTGATTTGAGTTTTACATTAATTTTTAAACTGGGTGTTAATCAATTAGGGTTGTTGGAAGAAGAAGAGGGTGAATAGGAATGGTTTGGCATGCATAGATGAAATTGTTTTGAGTTTTTAACAATTTCAATAGATTTGATTACTTAATTGTTGAACAAAGTAAAGTCGACAAGTCAAGAATTCACCTTAAATGAATAATTGAGAAATTGAATGACTTTGAACTTAAGTGTTAAATACTCGAATATCAGTCGAATATACTAGTTAGGAGTTGTTGATATTGATGAATACATGTTGTAATATGTATTGGAGCATACATCAGATATGTTAAGAATGTCATTTTCCCAAATGCTTTGACATTTTTCCTTTTTTTCATTCTAGTTATTGTCATGGGAAGAAATAAAGAAAATTAGAGATCCAATTAAATCTGGTGATGAATCTCTTTCCCCTTCTTTTTTCTTTTTTCCCTTTTTAGAATAAGAAAGGAAAGAGAGTGAATAAAAAAAGTGGACTCAACATTCGGGCTCAAGTTCAAATTAACTGAATATTAATCAAGGAATGAGGGTGTAGGGCAAGAGTATCATACAAGATACTTAAATGATCGATTACTTCAATTTGAAATATACTTTAGAAAAATCTTTATATTTTACTATGACTTTACTTTACTATTACTTTATTTTCTTGATTTTAATCTTTTACAACATCTGATGAGAATTTAGAAGTATTGTAATATTATTTTGAACCTTAAAGTTGAGGTAAGTTAAGGTTAATCATTCTTCTTGAGGTGTTTTCTCAACATGTGTACATGTAAAAAAAACCTATAACTAAATATGAGTTTGTGCTTGTGGGGGAAAAATCGAGTGTGGGTTTCTCCATATTTTATAAATTGATTGCATAATAGGTACCATTGATTTATAAATAACATATTGACACAAGAATTTGGCCTTGAAATTAATTATTGAAATGATACTTAAATGAAATGATATAAGTATAAGAACTTGCATTATTGCTAAAAGCATGAAAAGTGATTTGAATGAGTATTTCAAATTCGTTTTGATAAAGCATTGCATTAAAGTGTTACACTCATTTCAATTTGTTGGTTTTAGTTATTATTTGAACATATTTTTTTTGATAATAATTTTTTTCAAATACTATTTAAATATTATAATTTATAATATTTTTGTATAGTTTCTAAATATATAAATTTTATTTTTAAAAGTTAAAAATTCTATGTTTGAAGAATATTAGTAAGTGTGACTCCATCCATCGAATCAAGCAACATATTGAAACAAGGAAAATATTTGATTTGGATAATTTGTATTCATTGATATTTGTGCTTTAAGAGCTAAATGATTTTAAGTACCACTCGCTATAAAAATTGAATTTTAAATTCTCATTTGATAAATGCTTGGATATATATTAGAAATTATTTTACGTTTGTAAATGCTTTAAATATTATAAAAATATATTTTTCTATTTAGAAATAAATAATTTTTTTAAAAGTTATACTCAAACAAAAAACACCAATTATTTTAAAAATAGAATGAATACAAAAGTTTGGATGACTCTCTTCTCAAGGCATATGTTGTGGTAGCCAATATATATATAACTATTTATTATTTTCTTTAGTCGAAAATTGCCTCAAGTGCTTAATATAAGCTTTATAGATATGGTGTCCGGTTATAATAATAAAATTATATATGACACACATAAAGTAAAATTTATTTTATTTTGACTTCATTATTCTTATGAAATGATTCATGTAATCCCGGTTTTAGACCTATAAAAATCTTATGACTTGATTTGAAAATGTACATGATTTTTAAATAACTTTCATGGTTATTATAATTTTTTTATATATGATCAAAATGCATCATGTGAGTTTAATTAGTTCGGATCGAATAAATGTCGGATACCGATTAATGGGGAACTGGATCATGATAAGTATGTATCAAACATTGATAACTAATTAAATTTGTTATCAAATTTTATTTAATCTAGACACTTAAATTATGATTTATTTCATTTGAGTATTTGGACACATAGTAAAGTCTTTCCAATTAGATATTTTTCTTTCAAGTTTTGAAAAAAAATTTGTGTGTGTTCTTAAGCGTCTATTAGATAGTCAAGTTGACCACATAAAATATGTCTATCTCCTTTTATTATACACAATAGCCTTAATTAGACAACACATGGGATTCTATGGATTATTGAGGTGAATGCGTATAATTAAATGAGGTGACATATTGTAAGTGATTAACTTATCTATGTAGTGGGGTACTTGAGAATGAGTAGAAAAAAATTTCAAAATTCAAACTTAAAGTGTCTAATAGGAATATGTTTCATGTGTTCAAGTGTTCAATTGGACAAGTTGTAGTTCGGATGTTTAAATGAAATTTGATGACAAATTTAAGGGGATATCAATGTATTAAGAAAAAAAAATTGGTGTTCTGTGAAGGAAGATATGCTAAAGGAAAATTTTCAATAATATATAATCCAACATAATACGTTACGTAGCCATATTTTTAATTTATATAATATTATACTTAGGGAAGAAATTATTATATATAATGTATTAATTTTGTATAAAAGTAAAATATATTTATAGACAAATATAAGCTAAATTAGATAACAAATTTAAAATATACCTAAGTGTATAAATATTTCTCCCAATAGACATAGAGCTAGGGCTGCGGGCCGGGGTCGGTTCGATTCGGTTTTGAATGTTATCGATTTTACTTATCGCTATCGATTTCTAGACATGCTAAACCGTTAAAGAACCATTAAGATATCAGTTAATCGATTATTGATCGTTATCGATTCAGTTATAAAGTTAACCATTAAGATCTCACATGAAAAATCTCACAAGTCATAAGTATGTTAGCTAAAAAGAAGTGGGTGGAAAGAGAAAGAGTATATAGAACTAGCTTAGTTAAAGCAATCAACTTTAACTTAGATCTGAATGACATCCCCTTCACTTTTCATCGACATCCGATTTATCTTCTTGCTAGGATACTTTATATAGTAAAGGCTAAAATTGTAGTTTACTGAATTTTTATCGGGTTATTGGTTTATCCATTTAAAAAAATAGTCAAATCGATAACTGAACCAATACTTCAATAACTTGGGACAGTAAACCGATAATCAAATCGTTAAACCAATAACTCAAATCATTAATTTAATAATCCAATTATTAATTTAAATTATTGATTTAACCATTTATTTGCACAAAACTACATGGTGCATAATTTTTCCAATGCCAAAGGAATTTTGGTAAAAGTTAGGAGGGTAAAATATGTATTTACAGCATTACTTAAAAAGGAGAGATGAATTATTTTAAATGAAAATTAAAATGTTGAGAATGAGTAAAATTTAGTTTTGAGAAAATTAAATATCAACTTTGTAACAACTTGACAAAAAGATATATCACCTTCGCAACAGCTTGACAAAAAGATATATCTTTAAAATTTTATTTTTGAAAAAGGAAATTGATTTTGGGAAAAATAATAAAAAAAGAATAAGCTTGGTGTATTAAGCTCCCGTTATGTGTGTAATTCGGGAAAGGATGGTTATTTTGAAAAAGCCATGAACATCAACTTCTTTCCTATTATAAGAATTTAATGCAAAGAGATGTTTTATCATTATTACCCAAAAAAAAAAAAGAATATTCAACTTAGAGTAAACTAAAGTCAACAAATATAAAATTAATGTTATGAAGATGCAACTTTTGAAGGAATCTTTAAAAATGATCTAAATTTTTTTATTTTTTCAAAAAGCTAATGGTAAACTTCAGGTAAGGGAAACCTACGTCCAGCCACAGTACAAAATTGTGGAGCATAAAAGGAGGGCTAAATGTAGCTAAGATAATGGGCTACCAAGAAGTAAATGTGGAAATAGATTGCCTTCTTGCTGTCAAGTTCATCAAGACGAGTACATTCAATATCATATCCTCTGAGGATTAGTATTAAAGATTGCAGATGTTTATTAAATGTTGTTGAGATTTGCAAAGGTGGTTAAAGTTGGTTATGCAAGTTAGTTAGAGTTAGTTATGGAAGGTGGTTACAATTAGTTACACATATTTAGTTACTAGTTGGTTAGCTTAAGAATGAGGTTAGTTTAGTAATTAGCTAGACACACTAATCACCTATAAAAGGATACTAGATAGGAGAGTTAGTTAGTTAGTTTTTCAATTTTCAAAATCTGTAAAATTTCTCTTCTCTTCAATGGAAACCTTCATACTTCTTCATGGCAGTAATCTGCCCTAACTTGTGCCTCATATACACAACAATGGCTGCATTTTAACATGGTATCAAAGCAAGGTGAATCAATGGAAGATTATCAATACAATGTGGCAGCTGAGTTGTGATCTTCGAGCAGTTTGATCAACAACCAGATCCAGTTTTCTCTTCTGATCAACATTGAAATTTGTTTTGTAATCTGTTTTCTTCTGCTCATTTCTATTCAGTTTTGATCATCTTCGATTTATTCCTTTTCTGTATGTTTCGATCTGGAAGTTCTGCAGTATGGAATCCCTTCCTGTTTTGAGGATAGTTTACAACCTGTTCGATAGCTGTTCTCCTTGATCTGCAGTTTGCATGCTTTTCTCTCTTTTTTTTGAATTGTTTTGGCTGTTGTTGTGGTTGATCAATTGAGCTGTTTTTTTCCTGCATTCATACTGCTACTTAATTTGATCTGATCATGGAGAATAACATGGATGAAAATCGATCTGAAGTTCATCCAACAGAGACAGTTGGAACATCTGCAGATTTCAATAGTGCCTTTTATGTTCATCCTTCAGAGAATGCTGGCACATTTATAACTCCTACCTCCTTTGATGGATCAGGCTATAGATCATGGAGGAGAAGTGTGTTACGAGCTTTGTTTGTGAAAAACAAACTAGGTTTCATCAATGGTAAGATCATGAAGCCTAGTGCTGATTCTCCATGCTTCACACAATGGGAAAGGTGTGATGACATGGTGACTTGCTGGATCTTAAACTCTCTATCAAAGGACTTAAGTGATAGCTTGCAGTATGTAAATAATGCCAAGGAACTATGGGATGAACTGGAAGAAAGATATGATCAAACAAATGGTGCAAAGTTGTATCAATTGCAGCAGGAGATCAGTGATCATACACAGGGAAATTTGGATATTACAGGATACTACACAACCATTCGAAGGCTTTGGGAAGAACTCAGCACTCTGGATGCTAATATACAGTGTGTCTGTGCATGCACTTGTGGTGGCAAAGCTAAGATGCACAAAGCAGAACAGGATAGGAGGCTTATCCAATTTCTTATGGGGTTAAATGATATCTACACAGTGGTTAGAGGGAACATCCTAATGATGAATCCACTACCAACCATGGCTCAAGCCTTCTCTATCTTAGTGCAAGAAGAAAGGCAAAGGGAACTTAGGCCTCACAACAGAATTCATTTGGAATCTACCTCTCTAACTGCAAATGCAGGTACTGGGAATGCAGCTAAGAATTCAAATACATTCAGCACCTACAACTATAGAGCACAAGGGGTGAAGCAGAATGCAGGAGACTTCAGGACTAACTATACACAAAGAAGTGGTGGAAAGGGAAGTTACAGAGCTGGAGGCCAACACAAGTCACTCCTATTTTGTGACTACTGCAAGAAGCAAGGTCATATTGAAAACAAATGTTACAGGTTGCATGGATTCCCACAGGACTTCAGATTCACAAGAGGGAGACACACAGGCACAGCAGCAACTGCATCAACCAGTAAACCTGGCAGTAATGAGGAAGCATTAACCAAGGGCTGCATTAAAGACAGTGGCTGTGAACTTGATCTAACCAGAGAACAATATGACAAGCTGCTGAAATATTTAGGTAATATCAATGTAAAGGAAGGCAGTTCTAATTCCAACAACAACAGTCATGCAGGCAGTCTATTCAATGGACAAGCAGTGGCAAATCTAGCAGGTATAATGGCATGCCATTCTTCTATAACTAAGATTGGTGACTTATCTTGTGCATGTGTAAGTTTGTCTGCTGACTCTTGGATTATAGATTCAGGAGCTACAAATCACATGACTTTCAATAAGGACCTTTTAGTCAAAATCAGAACCTTACCATATCCTTTTCTAGTCACATTACCAAATGGCTACAAAGTGAAAGTGACTGAAGTAGGTGAAGTACATTTGAGTCCAATCTTAACTTTACAAAGAGTATTGTTTGTACCTAGCTTTAAGTTCAACTTGATCTCAGTTCATTGCTTGGCCAACCAACTTAAAGGAATTGTTAGCTTTAATAGCTTTGATTGTCTTGTGCAGGGCCCTTCACTGAAGAGCCCTCTGGCAATTGGTAGAGCAAGGAATGGACTGTATTACATCTGTTCAAAATGCCACACTTCTTCAGATTCAGTATCCAGCTATGTGAACTTCACTCATCAAACCTTACCTAGTTGTTGTTCTTTGTTTCCTTCTTTCTCTTCTCCAATGTCTTCTGAGGTTGTTAAAGTTTGCATTCCATCATGTATGTCATCTGTAAGATCCCATGCATCAAGTAATAAAACCACTTGTTCTGTGAATGAATCTGTTTCTGCAATCTCTACTGCTAAGACTTTTGAAACACCTTCTCATGATATCACATCTGCTGTAAATAGTGTAGACTACTTATGGCACACAAGACTGGGACATGTGCCCTTTAGTAAAATGAAAGGTATCACTGCTATCCCATTCAACTTTGCTCCCAAACAACCTTTTACATGCACCATTTGCCCCATGGCTAGACAAACCAGACTACCATTCCCTTCCAAGACTGCCTCTCAATCAACCAGATTACTAGACCTACTTCACATTGATCTATGGGGCCCTTAACACACACCAACACATGATAATCATAGATACTTCATCACTGTTGTAGATGACTATAGCAGATCCACTTGGACTCAACTGCTTAGCTGCAAAAGCAATGCATTATCAGCCATCAAAGGCCTAGTCTTCCTGATGGAAAATCAATTCAGTACAAAGATAAAGTGTATTAGAACTGATAATGGATTAGAATTCCTCAATAAAGAAACCTCTGATTTTCTGAATGACAGAGGCATTCTACATCAAAGAACTTGTCCTTATACACCTCAACAGAATGGTGTAGTAGAGAGGAAACACAAACATCTTCTTAAAACTGCCAGATCCTTGTTGTATCACTCCAAGCTTCCAATGCAATATTGGGGTGAATGTATCTTGACTGCCACATATTTGATAAACAGGTTACCCTCAATCTCAACACAAGGCAGCACACCATTTGAGAAACAATACCACAAACAGCCTACATATTCCCACCTCAAATCCTTTGGATGTCTTTGTTTTCCTACTAATGTTAAACCTCAGAAAGATAAATTCTCACCAAGAACCACTCCTCATGTATTTGTAGGATATCCTTTCAATACAAAAGGGTACAAGGTCTTAAGCTTGAGTACTAAGAAAGTGCACATTTGCAGGGATGTGTTATTCCATGAACATGTGTTTCCTTTCAGCTTGACATTTCCTATTTCTGATTTCAATTCTGTGTTAAAGAAACTTGATCCTAATTCTACTTCACCATTTCCTAATGACAATGTCTCTAGTAACAAATTAAGTATGGATGAAAATGTTCCTACTTCAGTCACCTCTCATCCTACCACTGATACAGTTAGAAATACAATACCTATACCTGCTGACACATCCTCACCTAATAATGAAACTACTGCTCCTGATTCACACATTGACACCACCTTTTCTAGTTACATTAATGAACCTTCCAACCAACCTGTTAGGAGATCTAGTCGACCACACACCATACCTACATACCTAAATGACTACACCTACCAACTTCCCAATCTCCAATCACCTAACACCTCAGTTATATCTGTTACACATCCAGCCTCTCTTGTATCTTTTACTCCTATTGTTCAGCAGCAAGCACACTCACATGATTATGAACCTTCCTCATATGAGGAGGCTGCCTCACATTCTGAATGGCAGGCAGCCATGGACCTTGAATTTCAGGCCTTGTATGCTAATCACACTTGGGACTTAGTTGTTCTTCCACCTGGAAAGACAACTGTGGGGTGCAAATGGGTATACAAGGTGAAGCATAAGGCAGATGGGACAGTGGAAAGATACAAGGCCAGACTTGTCGTGAAAGGATACACACAACAAGCTGGAATAGACTACACTGAGACTTTTTCACCTGTTGTGAAAATGACCACAGTGAGGCTTCTGATTGGTTTAGCAGTTAAAGAAGGTTGGACTCTATACCAGCTTGATGTGAACAATGCCTTCCTTCATGGAGACTTGCATGAAGAAGTTTATATGGCCTTACCTCAGGGATTGATGGTACAGGATGATAGGGTGGTTTGCAAATTAAAGAAGTCACTTTATGGACTGAAACAGGCTAGTCGACAGTGGTATGAAAAACTGGCCAGATCTTTATCCTCTAGAGGTTATGCTCATTCCTCTGGTGACTACTCCTTATTTTCCAGAAAAGTAGATGGTTCTGTGGTCTTTGTGGCAGTATATGTTGATGACATCATTGTAACAGGGAATGACAAGGCAGAGATTGAGTCTTTAAAATCCTTTTTGCACAATCAGTTTAAGATCAAGGATTTAGGTAAGCTGTATTATTTCTTGGGGATGGAAATCACATACCAGAGCAATGGAGTTCTCATCTCACAGAAGAAATTTACTCTTGATCTGATAAAAGATTTTGACTGCCTGAGTTACACTTCAACAGCTTCACCACTTGATCCAACAATCAAGCTGAGGTCTGATGAAGGCTTGATGCTTGAAGATGCTACACACTATAGGAAACTGATTGGCAAACTAAACTTTCTCACACACACAAGACTGGATATAGCCTACAGTGTGCAACACCTTAGCCAATTCCTTCAAGCACCCAGAGATACACATTTGAAAGCAGCCACACATGTACTCAGGTATCTCAAGGGAAGCATGGATCATGGTTTATTCTTGTCCAACAAACCTGGATGCAGCATCACTGCTTACTGTGATTCAGATTGGGCTGCCTGTTTGGACTCAAGGAAATCAGTAAGTGGTTATGTGGTGTTCTTGGGAGACAGCCCTATAAGCTGGAAATCCAAGAAACAAACTACAGTTTCTTTGTCATCAGCAGAGGCAGAGTACAGAGCAATACGAATGGTAGTTGGAGAGTTGGTTTGGATGCACAGATTGCTGGTGGAGCTGATTGATGCTTCCTCAATGCCTATAGATGTGTTTTGTGATAGTCAGGCTGCCATTCACATCGCAAAGAATCCGGTATTTCATGAGAGAACCAAACACATCGAGGTCGATTGTCATTTTGTTCGTGATAAGCTTCAAGAAGGTTTCATTTCACTTCATCATGTTCCTACCAGTGCTCAACTGGCAGATATATTAACCAAAGCCTTGAATGGTCCAAATCACTCAAATCTCCTTAGCAAGTTGTCGTCGCCTTCAACTTGAGGGGGGGTGTTGAGATTTGCAAAGGTGGTTAAAGTTGGTTATGCAAGTTAGTTAGAGTTAGTTATGGAAGGTGGTTACAATTAGTTACACATATTTAGTTACTAGTTGGTTAGCTTAAGAATGAGGTTAGTTTAGTAATTAGCTAGACACACTAATCACCTATAAAAGGTTACTAGATAGGAGAGTTAGTTAGTTAGTTTTTCAATTTTCAAAATCTGTAAAATTTCTCTTCTCTTCAATGGAAACCTTCATACTTCTTCATGGCAGTAATCTGCCCTAACTTGTGCCTCATATACACAACAATGGCTGCATTTTAACAAATGTCAATAAGGTCGTTGTCAAACACATTTGGTGAGAAGCAAATCAATGTGCCGATTTTCTGGCAAATAAAAAATATAAGCATACTGAAGATTTTGATAATCTGAAAAAATACGCTCAAGAATATGGAGTTTCATCTAAGCGGTATTGCTTTTGAAAGATTGTAAGCTTTTTTACTCTTTTTCATTCCTATGTACCAAAAAAAGAGTATTATGAGTAAGTTTGGTTCTCAAAACATCAACTAACTCAAAAGTTCAGCAAATCAACATTACTAGATATGATAAGCATGAGCTTTTCCATCCTTATTATTATTTGACGAAAAAAATAGCATCTTCATCACAGAAAATGCTGTTTCTCAAAGTTTATACATGATAGAGGTATAGAGAGCTTGCAAGAACTTGAGATATGGAAGCTAGGAAATGCTTGCAAGAACTTGAGAGTGTGAGAAAGAATTTGGAACAATCTCAGTCAAACTTGAACTTATTAATTAGGTACTCCACAAATAACTTACTCAAAAAAATGCAGCTAAATGCTTTATAACATACTTCAGATATGGAAGGGTCATATTCTTTAGAAGAGATGGATTCATTGAAACAAACTCCTTCCATTCTTCTTGATCTATCTTTCCATCACTCTTTTTATCTACTTCATCAAATGTCTGGTAGCGCACAAAGATAAACAGTAGGTGGTCAGTATGTGTGTGTATATATATCTTTATATAAAAGGCAGCTCGGTGTACTAAAGCTCTCGCTATGCACGGGGTTCGAGGAAGAGCCGGACCACAAGGTCTATTGTACGCAGCCTCACTTTGCATTTGTACAAGAGGCTGTTTCCACGACTTGAACCCATTGGGCCTCCTGACCAAATGGTAGCAACTCTATGCGTAGATGGTCAGAATATATGAACAGCAAAAATAAAAGGCACATCAGAAAGAAGATGGAGTCCGGCACTCCACCTTATCTACGATCATTTGAACTATATCATCTGAAAGAACCAACTCCGATTCATTCAGCAGCGCAAAAACCATCACTTTCAGCTGCAATTAACACCAAATAGCCAATGTTATAGTAGTTAATTACTCTTTCAATTTGTTTGTCTTTTTTGACAACTTTTTAGTTTTAACTTTAATTTCCACGTGATATATTTAAGACCACAAGATTTTAAGAGCATTTTGGTACATTCTCCCACAAGATTCAAAATGTTTTTCTTTATTTTCTTAAATTTGGTTTCAAATCAAAATCAAACAAATAAGCTAAGACTCATTATAAGTATGGTAGAAACACCTACGTCTTCTCTCTCAAATACCCAGTCTGCCTTAGATCATACAGTCTGAAGGCAACTGCAGAAAAGAATACACAGTATGTATACATTAATAATGTTGCAGAAGAGGTAAACAAAACAAAAAAGATGTTTAGAATTCTTTAGCTGTGAGATTAAAAAATCATTCCGTACATGCAATTTTATCGGCTACTGGTGCACACGCTCAATGATCTGACAAATTCTCCAATATCAATCACTCCATTGCGCTTGAAATCAAATTCATCAAAAATCTGCACAATTCCAGGAAAAATAAAAAAAATGATCAGTTTTTCAAATGAAGCAGAAACGATAAACTCAAATGGTGGCTTGGCTGCTAGATCCAAAGCATAAGACTTGTAATAGGGATGGCAATTGGGGCGGGGCGAAGTAGGGCAAGGCCATGCTTAAACAGAACAGGGCGGGGTGAGTCAAAACTTTATTTTTAAAAAATAAATGGGGCAGGGAAGGTAGTAAGGCGATTTATTCATCCTGGACCATATGCAATGCTGATAACGGGATCGAGCAAATTCCATCCCCTAAATATCCTCTCAACAAATCACATGTCATCAGGCTAATTCGTCAGGTTCATGATTGCGATCTTTATTTACAACCTTTAAAAAAAATGGTGATTATGATCAGTGAGAATGAGGAAAATAAGAAGTTCTTGGATGAAGATGGTGCAGTTAAGGCTATGATTTTTTTATATGGTCCAGAAAAATAAGATCTCAGTGTCAAGTTCATATTTTTCCAACAAATGTTGAATACTCTGAGAAAAAACAACAAAAATTACTTGAATCAACAAGCAACAAAAGCATTATTACATCTAAATAAGGGCTGAATGAGGCAAGGCTAAATCAGGCTAAACGAACCGATATGAGACTTTTTTCATTTTTCAACAATCTTCTTCTTCATGGACTGTTTCAAGGAAAAGTGAATCAACAAATTAAAACATACCCTGTCTGCAAAAAGATTTCTCCTGTTTTGGTTCTTGAAAAGTGCCAGCTGAAATTCTTCCTGATGATGGAGTGGCACAGAAGTTAATACGAAACTCTCTATAACATATTCTAGGTATAATCAACAAGCTCAATACTAAGTAAAGTATAAACGTAAAACTCCAATAACAGATAATGATATATGGTTAATGCTAATGGCAAGTAGTAGAGAATTAAATACCTTGTGAATTAGTCCATCGTCAATTATAGAGCTGCTTATTTTCTTGAACAGCTCATATAATGCTTCAACTTCACTCACCGTAACTGTAATAATAATACATTTAAGAAACAGTTGAAACTTCATATAGAATGATTAATTGGTTGTTTGGGATTGAATAAAAGCAGACCATTATAACTTTTTACGACATGTTCATAGCACTTTGTTCACTTTACATGCTGCATATCACACACAGTGGAAGGCCAGAACACTGAACTACTAGTTCCATCATTACATTCACTGACTGACTTTTTTAAGGTCATACAATATGAAAATCTTTTGAACAAGATCCAGAACTTGATGGTGGTGAAAAAGCACGCAGACATAACCAAGAAGAAAAGGACCAATTTGGTAAGGATGCATATATACTGACAAGCTGTCTGAGCAGCGAGGACTGTTGGCTCCTCGTAACCAGGGGTAGTGTATCGGCAGATTTTTGAGTGAAAGCAGCCCATCAAAAGACCGAATTAACTATAAAGTGTTGTTAACGAACAACAATATATCCAAGATAGTGAAACTTCATCGAACAACTCCACCTAACAATAGAAATATACAACAGATTAATTATGTGAAATACACCCTTAAGAGTGGTCTGAGAACTAGCTAGCTAGTATATATACATATAGTTTTGCTACTTTTATCAGCTTCAGGATAATCAAATGGACGTATCGCTTTCTTAAATAAGCTAAAAACAAGGACACAGAAAAAAATGATCAATGCTTCTAGATATAAAATAATTATTACGACCTGTATCGATGGAGAAGAACAAGAATATATTATTTTAATGGATGAATAACAAAAAGCCAAATGCCTAAGCAAATCTAACCTCTAGTCTCACAAGCTACTTTGATAACTTGATCGATCACTAGAAATGTGATATTTAGCTATTAAGATAAAATTAGCTAGATATTGATATATTGGGCTCTATCATCAAGGTCAAGATGATGCTTACTGAAATTGAATTAAGAAAAGACTTATATAGAGCTGCCAGAATATTGGGAGAGCTGCAATGTTACAACTTCACTTACAAGCAAGGCAAAGTCAGAATTTTAATTTAATGAGTTTCGAATTCTATAACGATCATTTTAAATATTAACAATTGGGTTCTAATACATATTTTAAAATGTTTCTTAACAGAAATACATGATTTGAACAAAAGTTATTGAGTTCAGCCGAACCTGTAATCACTCTTCTAGCTCCGCCACAAGCACCTATTATTATAGTACTTCTAGCTAAGCGCAGACAGATCGATTCCCTTTTTGTTTCCTAAAACTCACGTTTGTTGTTCTTTCCACGTACACCCCCCCCCCCCCATATATATATTATACAGAAGTTAAATGTTAATTATTATGAATGTATATTTAATTTTGTATATCCTTCACATAAATGAAAAAAAAAATTTGCACATCTTTCCCAAATTCCTATTCCTCTACTGTGTATATATATACACATGTGTGGGTAGTATAGTATTATTGTAAACTACATTCGGCTTTAAATTTGCTGGACGTGCGAAGGTTTACTGGTGGAGTCAGGAAGAGCGGCGGATGTATAATTACACAGCTATGAGTTCATGATAACCCAATAATTTTGTATAGCTCAAATATTGTATATGCTTTAAGAATTTACTAAATATATATATTTTTATATAAAATTATTTTGAGTTCAAATTATGAATCTGTTTTTGAAGGAGAGAAGAGCCGATTTAACTATTTCTCTAATAACATAAATAGTATATATAGTTATTAATATAAGAAACACTCGCAAAATTCATACATTAACACTAGTTACTCTAATAACATACACATCAGAAAATACAAAGGAGCAAGTAAAATAGTAGTGGCTGCTCCTAATTAAATGCAAGACTTGCTGTTTAATCACTCTTCCGTAACATATTATTTGTCCACTTTTCACTTTACGTGCTCCTTGAAAAATTATAAATAAAAAAATATTTTTATTAATTTATTTTAATATATTCTATTTATGTGCCTTTTTTTTAAAGAAGTTTTATTTCCTAATTATTTATTATTGATAGAATGTGCATTTTCTATTATATAGAAGAGCCATGGGCTAGGACGACTAGGGCAATTTTGAAATTTCACATCGAACCTACAAATGAATAAAAAATATTAAATATTAAAACTTAAAAATTGATATTCTTTCATAAAAAAAATACAAAGGCACTAGAATATTCCATTACTCTTGATTCTTCTTCTCTTTCTCCATTGAATTTATTTATTGCTTCTCCATTTTTACTTTAAGTTTGTTGTATATTCAATTTTCCATCCATCTTCCTTTCTCCATGAATACTGGCTAGATATTTTTTCATAATATTTCAAAAAATCATTCAATTTTGAAAATCTGTATTGCAAGGTATTAAACTTTTTTTGGTATTAATAACATCACTCAACTTAGAGTATTTCTTTTACAAAATCATTCAATTAAATTTATCAATAAAAAAAATTAACATGACAAAATATTTTTTTATGCCATGTAAATATGGATTCCACAATAAATGAATTTTTATTTATCTAATTTTAAAAATTAAAAAAATAAATTATTATTTATATTTATTTTATTCTTATTTTTCCCTATTATATAAAAGAATGACGAGGTGGGACGACCAAGGAAATTTTTTGTTAATTAATAAAACATACAACTTAAAATAGTTGTACATCATGCAAAGAGAGTATTGAATTTTCAAAAAAAAATCAATCAAGTCTAGAAAATTCTAATGACTTTAATGTGTTAGAAGAGTAAAAAGAATCATGTGTATATTTAAAATTACAAAGAGTTCTAATAATAATAATAATAATAATAATAATAATAATAATAATAATAATAATAATAATAATAATAATAATAATAATAATAATAATAATAATAATAATAATAATAATAATAATAATAATAATAATAATAATAATAATAATAATAATAATAATAATAATAATAATAATAATAATAATAATAATAATAATAATAATAATAATAATAATAATAATAATAATAATAATAATAATAATAATAATAATAATAATAATAATAATAATAATAATAATAATAATAATAATAATAATAATAATAATAATAATAATAATAATAATAATAATAATAATAATAATAATAATAATAATAATAATAATAATAATAATAATAATAATAATAATAATAATAATAATAATAATAATAATAATAATAATAATAATAATAATAATAATAATAATAATAATAATAATAATAATAATAATAATAATAATAATAATAATAATAATAATAATAATAATAATAATAATAATAATAATAATAATAATAATAATAATAATAATAATAATAATAATAATAATAATAATAATAATAATAATAATAATAATAATAATAATAATAATAATAATAATAATAATAATAATAATAATAATAATAATAATAATAATAATAATAATAATAATAATAATAATAATAATAATAATAATAATAATAATAATAATAATAATAATAATAATAATAATAATAATAATAATAATAATAATAATAATAATAATAATAATAATAATAATAATAATAATAATAATAATAATAATAATAATAATAATAATAATAATAATAATAATAATAATAATAATAATAATAATAATAATAATAATAATAATAATAATAATAATAATAATAATAATAATAATAATAATAATAATAATAATAATAATAATAATAATAATAATAATAATAATAATAATAATAATAATAATAATAATAATAATAATAATAATAATAATAATAATAATAATAATAATAATAATAATAATAATAATAATAATAATAATAATAATAATAATAATAATAATAATAATAATAATAATAATAATAATAATAATAATAATAATAATAATAATAATAATAATAATAATAATAATAATAATAATAATAATAATAATAATAATAATAATAATAATAATAATAATAATAATAATAATAATAATAATAATAATAATAATAATAATAATAATAATAATAATAATAATAATAATAATAATAATAATAATAATAATAATAATAATAATAATAATAATAATAATAATAATAATAATAATAATAATAATAATAATAATAATAATAATAATAATAATAATAATAATAATAATAATAATAATAATAATAATAATAATAATAATAATAATAATAATAATAATAATAATAATAATAATAATAATAATAATAATAATAATAATAATAATAATAATAATAATAATAATAATAATAATAATAATAATAATAATAATAATAATAATAATAATAATAATAATAATAATAATAATAATAATAATAATAATAATAATAATAATAATAATAATAATAATAATAATAATAATAATAATAATAATAATAATAATAATAATAATAATAATAATAATAATAATAATAATAATAATAATAATAATAATAATAATAATAATAATAATAATAATAATAATAATAATAATAATAATAATAATAATAATAATAATAATAATAATAATAATAATAATAATAATAATAATAATAATAATAATAATAATAATAATAATAATAATAATAATAATAATAATAATAATAATAATAATAATAATAATAATAATAATAATAATAATAATAATAATAATAATAATAATAATAATAATAATAATAATAATAATAATAATAATAATAATAATAATAATAATAATAATAATAATAATAATAATAATAATAATAATAATAATAATAATAATAATAATAATAATAATAATAATAATAATAATAATAATAATAATAATAATAATAATAATAATAATAATAATAATAATAATAATAATAATAATAATAATAATAATAATAATAATAATAATAATAATAATAATAATAATAATAATAATAATAATAATAATAATAATAATAATAATAATAATAATAATAATAATAATAATAATAATAATAATAATAATAATAATAATAATAATAATAATAATAATAATAATAATAATAATAATAATAATAATAATAATAATAATAATAATAATAATAATAATAATAATAATAATAATAATAATAATAATAATAATAATAATAATAATAATAATAATAATAATAATAATAATAATAATAATAATAATAATAATAATAATAATAATAATAATAATAATAATAATAATAATAATAATAATAATAATAATAATAATAATAATAATAATAATAATAATAATAATAATAATAATAATAATAATAATAATAATAATAATAATAATAATAATAATAATAATAATAATAATAATAATAATAATAATAATAATAATAATAATAATAATAATAATAATAATAATAATAATAATAATAATAATAATAATAATAATAATAATAATAATAATAATAATAATAATAATAATAATAATAATAATAATAATAATAATAATAATAATAATAATAATAATAATAATAATAATAATAATAATAATAATAATAATAATAATAATAATAATAATAATAATAATAATAATAATAATAATAATAATAATAATAATAATAATAATAATAATAATAATAATAATAATAATAATAATAATAATAATAATTTTTTAAAAGTATCTGAACTTTGTCATAATCAACCGAAATTCAATTAAGAAAATAAATTAAGGAAATATACAAAAGGGGTAGTGATTTGTATACGTTTTATTGTCTTGGAATGTAAATAGTTCATGATGGAGCTCGACTAGAAAGTATACACTTTCTTTTCTTTTCCTAAGTTAATGTTATATCTAAATAAAATTTCTCCATTTTGCCATTCTCTCAGTTTAATAACATTTTTTCTATTATCAACATTTACTAAAATATTTAATATTAAAAAGTTATTATTCTACTTAATTACCAAAAAAAATAATGAATTTAAGCGGTTTACTATTTAAAAAAGATGGCAAAAATAACAAATGCATAATTATAATATGAAAAATTACATAATCAATTAACGTTAATAAGAATAAATTTTAAAATAAAGACTCACGATTGTTATATAATTCAATTAAATCTAATAAATAAATTATCTTCAAATTCTAATAAATTTATTCTATTGCGATAATAAAATGTAAATTAAACATTAGATTCTAAGTGTTTTAGAATTTAAAAAATGAATGTTTCCATAATTGATACCAACAACTCTTTAAAATATTTCTAAGTTAAATTATTTTATTATAACATTTTATTTATGCTAAAATTTTAGTTGGGACAAATAAAAATTATCGATCAAAATGCTACAGAATATTTTTATGAATAATATTTCAATTTTTTTAAATAGTAAAAATATATTTTTTAAATATAAAATTTGTAATCAATTATATTGGGCCCGTGTACGGGCCTTAAATTATCTATTATTAAAAATAAATGGATAAATTGATTGTTCAATATTGCTAGAATTTAAGAATTTACTCAAAAGTAAATTAATTATTCTATGAATAGTGAACATTCTGAGGTAAATTAATATTTTTTTAGTCAAATATATATTGTATATTCAAAGATGTCGTATATGTTTGTTTAAAAATATTTAATTACCTACTAAAGTTGAAATATGACATTTAAATTATGATAGTACGTCGTAGTATCTATCCAAAGGTGAATTACAATATACTTTTATTGTTTAGTTGAATCCATATTATTATTTTCTTATTTGTGACCATATATATCTATTTTGCAGTTATTCCTCTTCATTCGCTTGCTTCATTTATTACTGTGTTTAATGTATTGAACTTCTATGAATGGCATGAACAAGTCCAGTTTCACTTAGGTGCGATGGATCTTGACTTGGCGCTACTGAAAGATAAACCTGCTGTCATTATTGATACGAGCAGTGAAGGTGAGAAGTCTTTCCAAAAAGTATGGGAACGCTCTAATAGATTGAGTCTTATGTTCATGTGAATGATTATTGCCAACAACATTAAGAGTACTATTTCACAAACAGAAAGTGTCAGGGAATACCTGAAGTTTGTGGAAGAACATTTTCGTTCTGCTGATAAGTCTCTCGCTGGTACATTAATGGTTGAACTCACGACCATGAAGTTTGATCAGTCGAGTAGTATGCAAAATCATATCATCGAGATGACTAATATTGCAGGAGGACTTCAGGCTTTAAGGATGAAAATGGATGACACCTTCTTGGTTCAGTTTATTCAGAACTCATTGCCTCCTGAGTATGGGCCATTCCAAATTAACTATAACACTATTAAGGATAAGGGGGATGTTAGTGAATTGTTCAATATGCTTACTCAGGAGGAACTAAGCCTTAAGAAACAAAGAATTCATTCTATTCACCTCATGGATCTAGGAGTTGGAAACGGACTTAAGGTAAAGGCCAACAAGTTCAAGAAGAAGAAAGCATAGGAACGCTCTAATAGATTGAGTCTTATGTTCATGTGAATAATTATTGCCAATAACATTAAGAGTACTATTCCACAAACAGAAAGTGTCAGGGAATACCTGAAGTTGTGGAAGAACATTTTTGTTCTGCTGATAAGTCTCTCGCTGGTACATTAATGGTTGAACTCACGACCATGAAGTTTGATCGGTCGAGTAGTATGCAAAATCATATCATCGAGATGACTAATATTGCAGCAAGACTCCAGGCCTTAGGGATGAAAGTTGATGACACCTTTTTGGTTCAGTTTACTCAGAACTCATTGCCTCCTGAGTATGGGTCATTCCAAATTAACTATAACACTATTAAGGATAAGGGGGATGTTAGTGAATTGTTCAATATGCTTACTCAGGAGGAACTAAGACTTAAGAAACAAAGAATTCATTCTATTCACCTCATGGATCTAGGAGATGGAAAAACACTTAAGGTAAAGGCCAACAAGTTTAAGAAGAATAAAGCACCAGCTAAAGTTCCACAGGATTCTCATAAGGAACTCAAGGCGGATGTGTGTCGTTTCTGTAAAAAGGAAGGGCACTATCAGAAAGATTGTCTGAAACGTAAAGCATGGTTTGAAAAGAAAGGTACACTTAGTGCTTTTGTATGTTTCGAATCAAATTTAGTAGAAGTTCCTAATAATACTTGGTGGCTTTATTCTGGTGCAACTGCTTATATATCCACTATGTTGTAGGGATTCATTACGATCGAAACTAAAAATTCAAATAAGGATTTCTTGTTCATGAAAAATTGTTTGAAGGCTAAAATTGAAGGCATAGGGACTTATAGTTTGATCTTGGAGACTGGACATTACCTTGATCTATTACAGACTCTTTAAGTTCCTTCAGTTTCTAGAAATTTAATTTCATTTTCAAGACTTTGATGTTTGTGGATTTGATTTTAAGTTTGGAAATGGATGTTCCAATGTATATAAGAATACTATTTTTATGGTTCTGGTCTTTGTTGACACCCAATTTTGACCGACCTCCGCTAAATATGCTGCTTATATATGTATATATTTGTTTATTTATTTTACGCAAAATTCGACTTATTTTTTGTATTTATAGAGTAATTTATTATCGTAATATTGCGAAAATTATTTCAAGTTACATATATATTGTCGCGCCCCATTTTTACCCTCGCGGGCAAAAGCGGGTTTCGACATCGTGGACTCTTAAGGGTGGAAAAGAAGAGAGTCACCACCTAACGGATTAAGGTGCGTTAGGGCACCGTTCTAAGCTAATTTGTTACCTAAGTCAACCAGAGTTGGGTAAGGGCTTTAGTTACCTCAAAAGGAAGGTGTTAGGCACCTTTCGAGGTCCACAAATGTGGTTCCCGGCCGTATGTATATATTATATATTTTTAATAAAATTTCTTTTTAAGGAAAATATATCAATATTTCAACATAACAAGGATAATTTTGAAATATTTAAAAGCTTCTTAAAAAAATAAATTTAGAAAAGATGGGAGTAATAAGTTGCTTTGTATTTCCAAAGCAGAATATGCGCTTCATACAAGAAGTCAGCTATTAGCCTGTCTGTTTCATCATGTCCCGTCTACCCACCTAATTATTTTTGATTATTATTAATCCTAAACAATCTAAGTGGATAACACTAACGCCTTAAAATGTGCCTACCCGTCCCAAACTTAAGTTCCAAGAGGCAATTGGACTGCTATATTGGATTTTGGCTCTAAAACCTTAAGGCTTGGTTAAAAACATTAATGTCAAACAGGTAAGTAAATTCAAACAAACAATTAATCATCAAAGGGGGTTTCAGATAGGCCTCTTTATTAAACCTATGATCATGATTTCTAGTGAACGTAGCCATATTAAAATTTATCCTAAAGCCATGATGTCTAGTGCATGTAAAACCTACTCATTAAAATAATTCTAGCAACAAACTATCAAAAATGACCCAAGTAAATTAATGTTGTAAAGAATAAAATAATTTAGGCATGATGTCTAAATGTCACCCTAAATTCGCATGAAATAAATTGCTGCATCTTAAATTGAATTATTTAAGACCTATAGGCATGATTTCTACGTGCATCAAATCAAATTATTTTAATTCCTATAGGCATGATTTCTAGTAAAACAAATAAGACGATAAAATAAACCCCGCCCCCATAACCCCTTTCACTATTATGAGTTCATTACAAATATTACAAACATAAAATAGAATGAACGATTATGATACATTAAAATAAATAACATTAAAGAAAATTCGGTAGCCTCCTTTCGTCCCGAATGAATGCTAGATTAAGATGATACCTGTTTAAAGGTTAGTACGACCGTAGATGCAAGATAATCTCAAATGATAAATGACGAAAGCAAAAGAATATCAAACATCACGAGAATCTCGAGGATCCCGAGCAGTGCTCGTATTGAGATGGAAGAAGGATGAAGAATTTATTTTTTTTTTTAGAAGCAAGAGCAGTATTATAAAATAAATCAATTGTCTCTCTAAGTGTTCTCCTCTCTAAGTCTTTTTTTCTTGTTTGGGGTCTTCTACCCCTTTTAAAGAAGACTTAATTCCAAAAAAAACAAAAGTTAAAAAGCTAAAAGCACTTTCCGAAAAAATCAAAATAAAGAATCAATGGACCCTATCATTTCAAAATAAAGTGCAAACAAAATAATTAGCCATTATAAAAGCTAATAATTATGTTACCATTAAGAAAAAGTAAAATGATAGTAATCATTTTGTCACCACTACACAAATAATAATAATAATAGATAATAAATAATAACAATTGTAATAATACTAATAATAATAATAATATAATAATAATAATAATAATAATAACAGTAATAATAATAATAATAATAACAATAATAATAACAATAACACCACAATCAATAACAATAACAGAATGATATATTAGCCATATATATTATGAAGCAGAAGGATAACTGTATATACTACTTACATACATATATTATACTATATATACTTATCATATATATATTATATATAGATAGACAGGAAAAAAAACAGTAGATAATTATACACACATATATATTTCTATATTATATATCATATATTACGCCTATATTATATCATATATACTGATATACCTATGTTATACATATTATATTTATACATCTACTACAGAGACATATATTATACTATATATTTGTATATTATATATACGTGTTATATAAACGGACAGAAAAGAAAAGCAACAATAACTATACATACATACATATATATATTATATTATATTATATTATATACTTATATACATATATATTATATAGCATATAAAAAAAATGAAACAAAACAGTATCATATACATGTCTAATATATATTATTATATATTATTTATCTGCCTTATTCATATATATATTATGTTATTAGTAGGCATATACTTATTATATACATATATACATAATAAACAACAACAAGGATAGATAAGTAAATAAATAATTAATTAAATAAATAATGTACGGACAGATATGTGATCTGTCCGATCCATCGACCGGGAAGTAACCGGAGCGATGGGGAGAGAGAAAAAATAGGGAGGTGGAGCTGGTTCGCCGGAAAAAATGGTTTATGGTAAGAAGAGAGGGAGGAGAGGAAAAAGTGGATGGTGGCGGCTTTGTTGTTTGGCCGGAATTAATGGAGATTATGGTGGTGGCCGGTGATGGGAAGAGGGAAGAGGGAGATCGCCGGAGGTTATGGAGGTTGGGAGAAGAGGAAGATGGAGATTCGCCGGCGGTAGCTTGGTAGTGTTGTTGTTCGCCGGAAGTTATGGAGGTTTGGTGTTTTTCCGGCGGTAGTTGTCTGGCCGGCCGGAGATGAGAGGGAGAAAGAGAGGGGAGAAGAGGCGAAGGGTTGATGAAGTTTTCCGGCCAATAGTGGCCGGAATTAATGGTGGTGTCGGGTTTCGCCGAAAAAAAAATGGAGAAAAAAGGGGAAGAGGATGGCGGAAGAGAGGGGAAGAAAGTCGTGGTGTTGGAGATTCGCCGGAAAAAATGGAGTTGGTTTCGTTGCCGGCGTTAATGGAGGTTTCGCCGGAAAAAAAAATAAGGGAAGGGAGAGAGGAAGATGAAGGAGATGGAGAGAAGAGGAGAGAACCCGACGCGAGGGAGAGGGAAGAGCTTCGCCGGAAGTTATGGAGGGCGGAGGGAAGTTGGTTTCGTTGCCGGCGTTAATGGAGGTTGATGGCCGGAGGTATGGAGGTACGCCGGAAAAAATAAGGGAAGGGAGAGAGGAAGATGAAGGAGATGGAGAGAAGAGGGAAGAATGGGAATGGGGAAAATTTAGAGAGAGAGAGAGAGTGTGGAGTAGATGGGAGAATGAAGAATGAATGAAAAAATTTTTTTTAGGGTTTAGGTGGTAGAGGGATAAATATGGGAAGTGGGTAGGATTAAATCTAGACCGTAGGATTAAAGAAAATGAACGGCTAGGATTTAATTAGTATGTTTGGGTCGGGTTGATGGGTTATGGAGCGGGTCGCGGGTCGGTCAATTGGGTAGATTCAATTAGAATTGAATTTAAATAATAGCCAAATTGAATTAAAAGTGGCCAAAATTGAAATGAATTTGATAGAAAGTGGCCAGATTTGAAATAAATTGAATGAATTGAATGGGAAGATGGCTAGAATTTAAATGAATTGATTGAAATTGGATTTAGCTGCTATTAAGTTAATAAACATACTACACTTTAAAATAATTTAATAAATAGATATAAAATAATTTAAATTATAAGAAAATCATATAAATATTATTATTAATAAATAAATTCTAAATTTAAATATACTTATGTAAATATCGTATAACTAAACTATTATATTTACGAAAAATTTAATGACTAAAATATAAAATCAGGTTATCAAATATTATAAAAATCATATTATTTACATAAATAATTTATAAATTCGAGTAATAATATTAGTCAAATAATTTGTAAAATTTAGAAAAAATATGTAAATAGTATATTAAGTAAAGAATATATTTCGAAATAAGGGCGCATGTTAATATAAGTTATATTATATACGATGTAATTATTTAGTATCAAAAATTTAAATTAATATAAATCATATATATATAACTTGAAATAATTTTCGCCATATTATGATAATAAATTATTTTATAAATACAAAAATTTGCACAAAATATATAAACAAATATATACATATATAAGCAGCATATTGAAGCGCAGGTCGGTCAAAATTGGGTGTCAACAGCTGCCCCTTCTTTGCTCGGGAATGAAGGATGAATTGTCGAGCAAAGAACGTTGACTTAGTAGCCAATTTTGTCCGACCGAAGGAAAAATTTCAGTAGGGCCAAGTAAAAAGGAAAGAAAGTCATGTAGATGTTGCGACCGAGACTTCAGTTTCAAGTCGCCTACATATCTCGGGTTTCACGAGGATCAGGCCGCGTGTAGTTCTGGATCTTAGGGACGAAAGAGATCCCTAAAAATTGACAACACGAGGCTTGAATAAGAATGAGGTAGCATGAGAATAATAGGTCAAAATAGCAGAAATTAGCATAAGAATATCAAAGAGCGGAGGGGGAGTTTGATCAGATAACATGAGAAGGAACGCAATAGCAGCCTGCAAGCTAAAAACTTGGATAAATGATTAGTCAATATTAACCTGCAAGCTAAAAAACTTGGATAAATGATTAGTCAAATAATTTAGGGTAATGCTTAACCCTAGGACAGTGCTTAGCCCTTGAACAAATAATTTAGGGTAATGCTTAACCCTAGGACAGTGCTTAGCCCTTGAACAAATAATTTAGGGTAATGCTTAACCCAAGGACAGTGCTTAGTCCTTGAACAAATAATTTAGGGTAATGCTTAACCCTAGGACAGTGCTTAGCCCTTGAACAAATAATTTAGGGTAATGCTTAACCCAAGGACAGTGCTTAGCCCTTGAACAAATAATTTAGGGTAATGCTTAACCCCAGGACAGTGCTTAGCCCTTGAACAAATAATTTAGGGTAATGCTTAACCCTAGGACAGTGCTTAGCCCTTGAACAAATAATTTAGGGTAATGCTTAACCCTAGGACAGTGCTTAGCCCTTGAACAAATAATTTAGGGTAATGCTTAACCCAAGGTCAGTGCTTAGCCCTTGAACAAATAATTTAGGGTAATGCCTAACCCAAGGACAGTGCTTAGCCCTTTGAACAAATAATTTAGGGTAATGCGTAACCCTAGGACAGTGCTTAGCCCTTGAACAAATAATTTAGGGTAATGCTTAACCCTAGGACAGTGCTTAGCCCTTTGAACAAATAATTTAGGGTAATGCTTAACCCAAGGACAGTGCTTAGCCCTTGAACAAATAATTTAGGGTAATGCTTAACCCAAGGACAGTGCTTAGCCCTTGAACAAATAATTTAGGGTAATGCTTAACCCTAGGACAGTGCTTAGCCCTTGAACAAATAATTTAGGGTAATGCTTAACCCTAGGACAGTGCTTAGCCCTTGAACAAATAATTTAGGGTAATGCTTAACCCTAGGACAGTGCTTAGCCCTTGAACAAATAATTTAGGGTAATGCTTAACCCTAGGACAGTGCTTAGCCCTTGAAAAATAAATTTAGAAAATACCTTTGAAGATCCATATGGAATGATTGCAAATTTGGTACCTGTTGCATCCTGCGTTCAAAGAAAAGATTATAAGATTAAAATGGGGAAAGCTGATTTGTGCCTTTACTCATCCGTTGTTATCCCGATCTCATGAGCTTGATGATCAGACTGGATGTCACGTTCTTTTGGAAATCAGCTCCTCGGCTTGACTGAGCTTTGATGAAATTTTGAGATCCTTCTCAAAATTTCTGCCCCAGTTACGTAGAAACGCTCGATCTATTGAATTTTTGAGGTCCTCTCAAAAATTCTGCCCCAGTGTAGACTTGGTTGCGAATGACGCAAAGTTGTGAATTTTTGAGGTCCTCTCAAAAATTCTGCCCCAGTTGGAAAAGGAAAGGAGAAAGGAAATTTTATTGAGATATAGACTGAACCCCATAAGGGCGCCTACGTATCCCTGTTAAACGGGAATCAGGTCCAACGTAGTTCAGAAACAAGGAACGAAAGGCTTTAAAAAAAAAGAATAGACAAAGTTGAGGATAATTTAGGGCATCAAGTTTTAACTCGGGTGGATCACCTTGGCATCAATTAGCGCTTGGATCATGTCTTTCAGTTGGATTATAGATTCATCCAAAGGAGTATACTGCTCAGATGAACTTGCTCGGGGTCTCGCGGGCTTGCGAGATTGTTGAATCAGAGGATTTAAAAAAAAATTGGTTGCCTTTGGAGTGTAGGTGGAGGAGGCAATTTGATTGGGATATGAGGAGAAAGAAAATTTATTTGATTGAGACCGAACCCAAATGGGCTGCCTACGTATCCAAAAGGAATCAGGTCAGACGTAGTTCAGATTGAGACCTGAAGAAATTCAGATGATGATGGAGAAAGATTTTGGATATGATGAGAAAGAAATTTTTTATTTGATTGAGACCGAACCCAAAATGGTCTGCCTACGTATCCAAAAGGAATCAGGTCAGACGTAGTTCGAATCATCTATGTGATGGATGACCGGAGCAGTCTCGATATAAATGGGCTTAGGGTACGATCTCTTGAAGCATGAGACATGTTGGATGTAACTGTATGAGGTAAATAATGAAACATGGTGGGCGATTTTTTGCGGTATGGCTTGATTTGAATGAGTTGCATATGTATTATGCGAATGTTGATTTTGAGGAAGGGAGTAGGCATGACGAAGATTGTTTTGAGGATATAAGGTTGATGGTATGTCGGAGGAAAACTTATGAAAGTGATGCGAGGCTTGATAGAAGCATGATTTTAGGAAGGGGACCAAAATAAATAATAAACAGAAAAATTGAAGCATGACATGTACTCGATGAAAAACACATTAAATATATTTCACATGGTAAATAAAAAAAATTAAACACGTTTATACATCATCCTAATTTGGGGGCCTCTTTTATGCCAGAGGTAGGCCTAACGAATTTAAAAGAACTTGTTATTAAATATTGTCATTTTGCTCCCAAAATAAACCCCAAAAATAAACTTTATTATTATATGAGATTACAAGAATTACAATAAAGCAGTAAATCTTAAAAACATCCTCGTCTGCATCCAACTTCTTCGAATCTTCTAATACTTTGTTGAAATGGTGGCGATCTTCTAAATTCGACCACCAAGCTAACCATGCTGAATCTTGGATACGAAGTTGGGAGACTCATTGTGCCTGCAATAAAAGAAAGGTTAGGCTATCCTACCCACCCGGGAGCACAATGACGATATTTTAAACAAAATTCTCTTAAGATGCACACAATTCATGAATCGTCTTTTATCGGGATTAAAATTGATCCCTTAAGACTTAGGGCAAGTTCCTATTTAATCTTGACGTACCATGGACGTCGCGATTTTTCTAAGTTTTAAAAGAAGTGCAAGCCTTGCTAAAGGAGTACACGATCACGGTCTAAGAGTTGAAGTGGGTATGACACGGTTCCCTCGAGCGGACAACTCGAGAGTGAGGAAGCTTATGACCGTCGACGCACCGCTGATCGACCAAATCACAAACAATCCTTGAGGTGTTTTAAACTGGTGAACGGCCGTGAAACCACGCAACCGTCATTGTGTGTGAAAGTGTGAAATTCCCAAGTGGGGGAAGTATGAGCGATATGTCAGATAAATAAAAGAAAATTACAATAATTTATTTATCGACAATTACATAAGAAATAATAAACAATAAGAAAACAAAGAAAACGGTTAGTAACTTCGTGATAAAGTCAAAAATAAGAAAATAAATCAAACACTTAGCCAAGTTAACAGTTAATTAAATCCCATTTAAATAAACACGTAATGGTTAAAACCTAATATCCCCAGCGGAGTCGCCATTCTGTCGCGCCCCATTTTTACCCTCGCGGGCAAAAGCGGGTTTCGACATCGTGGACTCTTAAGGGTGGAAAAGAAGAGAGTCGCCACCTAACGGATTAAGGTGCGTTAGGGCACCGTTCTAAGCTAATTTGTTACCTAAGTCAACCAGAGTTGGGTAAGGGCTTTAGTTACCTCAAAAGGAAGGTGTTAGACACCTTTCGAGGTCCACAAATGTGGTTCCCGGCCGTACTCATTAAATGGGGGTATTTACTAAGTGATCAAATAAAGTCGATGAATTATTAAGCATAAATAAAATACTAACATAAATACTAAATTATCAAATTAAGAAGCTAACCTAAAAAATGGGATCAGGTTTTGACAAGGCTGAAAATGGGCCCAATGCGATATTACTCCCTTCTAATCTATTTTAAAATCAAGATAGTTTGAAGAGAATAACATATATATATATATATATATATATGAGTAAAGAAATGCATTTTAAGAAAATCATGTATATGTATATATTATATATTTTTAATAAAATTTCTTTTTAAGGAAAATATATCAATATTTCAACATAACAAGGATAATTTTGAAATATTTAAAAGCTTCTTAAAAAAATAAATTTAGAAAAGATGGGAGTAATAAGTTGCTTTGTATTTCCAAAGCAGAATATGCGCTTCATACAAGAAGTCAGCTATTAGCCTGTCTGTTTCATCATGTCCCGTCTACCCACCTAATTATTTTTGATTATTATTAATCCTAAACAATCTAAGTGGATAACACTAACGCCTTAAAATGTGCCTACCCGTCCCAAACTTAAGTTCCAAGAGGCAATTGGACTGCTATATTGGATTTTGGCTCTAAAACCTTAAGGCTTGGTTAAAAACATTAATGTCAAACAGGTAAGTAAATTCAAACAAACAATTAATCATCAAAGGGGGTTTCAGATAGGCCTCTTTATTAAACCTATGATCATGATTTCTAGTGAACGTAGCCATATTAAAATTTATCCTAAAGCCATGATGTCTAGTGCATGTAAAACCTACTCATTAAAATAATTCTAGCAACAAACTATCAAAAATGACCCAAGTAAATTAATGTTGTAAAGAATAAAATAATTTAGGCATGATGTCTAAATGTCACCCTAAATTCGCATGAAATAAATTGCTGCATCTTAAATTGAATTATTTAAGACCTATAGGCATGATTTCTACGTGCATCAAATCAAATTATTTTAATTCCTATAGGCATGATTTCTAGTAAAACAAATAAGACGATAAAATAAACCCCGCCCCCATAACCCCTTTCACTATTATGAGTTCATTACAAATATTACAAACATAAAATAGAATGAACGATTATGATACATTAAAATAAATAACATTAAAGAAAATCCGGTAGCCTCCTTTCGTCCCGAATGAATGCTAGATTAAGATGATACCTGTTTAAAGGTTAGTACGACCGTAGATGCAAGATAATCTCAAATGGTAAATGACGAAAGCAAAAGAATATCAAACATCACGAGAATCTCGAGGATCCCGAGCAGTGCTCGTATTGAGGTGGAAGAAGGATGAAGAATTTATTTTTTTTTTTTAGAAGCAAGAGCAGTATTATAAAATAAATCAATTGTCTCTCTAAGTGTTCTCCTCTATAAGTCTTTTTTTCTTGTTTGGGGTCTTCTACCCCTTTTAAAGAAGACTTAATTCCAAAAAAAACAAAAGTTAAAAAGCTAAAAGCACTTTCCGAAAAAATCAAAATAAAGAATCAATGGGCCCTATCATTTCAAAATAAAGTGCAAACAAAATAATTAGCCATTATAAAAGCTAATAATTATGTTACCATTAAGAAAAAGTAAAATGATAGTAATCATTTTGTCACCACTACACAAATAATAATAATAATAGATAATAAATAATAACAATTGTAATAATACTAATAATAATAATAATATAATAATAATAATAATAATAATAACAGTAATAATAATAATAATAATAACAATAATAATAACAATAACACCACAATCAATAACAATAACAGAATGATATATTAGCCATATATATTATGAAGCAGAAGGATAACTGTATATACTACTTACATACATATATTATACTATATATACTTATCATATATATATTATATATAGATAGACAGGAAAAAAAACAGTAGATAATTATACACACATATATATTTCTATATTATATATCATATATTACGCCTATATTATATCATATATACTGATATACCTATGTTATACATATTATATTTATACATCTACTACAGAGACATATATTATACTATATATTTGTATATTATATATACGTGTTATATAAACGGACAGAAAAGAAAAGCAACAATAACTATACATACATACATATATATATTATATTATATTATATTATATACTTATATACATATATATTATATAGCATATAAAAAAAATGAAACAAAACAGTATCATATACATGTCTAATATATATTATTATATATTATTTATCTGCCTTATTCATATATATATTATGTTATTAGTAGGCATATACTTATTATATACATATATACATAATAAACAACAACAAGGATAGATAAGTAAATAAATAATTAATTAAATAAATAATGTACGGACAGATATGTGATCTGTCCGATCCATCGACCGGGAAGTAACCGGAGCGATGGGGAGAGAGAAAAAATAGGGAGGTGGAGCTGGTTCGCCGGAAAAAATGGTTTATGGTAAGAAGAGAGGGAGGAGAGGAAAAAGTGGATGGTGGCGGCTTTGTTGTTTGGCCGGAATTAATGGAGATTATGGTGGTGGCCGGTGATGGGAAGAGGGAAGAGGGAGATCGCCGGAGGTTATGGAGGTTGGGAGAAGAGGAAGATGGAGATTCGCCGGCGGTAGCTTGGTAGTGTTGTTGTTCGCCGGAAGTTATGGAGGTTTGGTGTTTTTCCGGCGGTAGTTGTCTGGCCGGCCGGAGATGAGAGGGAGAAAGAGAGGGGAGAAGAGGCGAAGGGTTGATGAAGTTTTCCGGCCAATAGTGGCCGGAATTAATGGTGGTGTCGGGTTTCGCCGAAAAAAAAATGGAGAAAAAAGGGGAAGAGGATGGCGGAAGAGAGGGGAAGAAAGTCGTGGTGTTGGAGATTCGCCGGAAAAAATGGAGTTGGTTTCGTTGCCGGCGTTAATGGAGGTTTCGCCGGAAAAAAAAATAAGGGAAGGGAGAGAGGAAGATGAAGGAGATGGAGAGAAGAGGAGAGAACCCGACGCGAGGGAGAGGGAAGAGCTTCGCCGGAAGTTATGGAGGGCGGAGGGAAGTTGGTTTCGTTGCCGGCGTTAATGGAGGTTGATGGCCGGAGGTATGGAGGTACGCCGGAAAAAATAAGGGAAGGGAGAGAGGAAGATGAAGGAGATGGAGAGAAGAGGGAAGAATGGGAATGGGGAAAATTTAGAGAGAGAGAGAGAGTGTGGAGTAGATGGGAGAATGAAGAATGAATGAAAAAATTTTTTTTAGGGTTTAGGTGGTAGAGGGATAAATATGGGAAGTGGGTAGGATTAAATCTAGACCGTAGGATTAAAGAAAATGAACGGCTAGGATTTAATTAGTATGTTTGGGTCGGGTTGATGGGTTATGGAGCGGGTCGCGGGTCGGTCAATTGGGTAGATTCAATTAGAATTGAATTTAAATAATAGCCAAATTGAATTAAAAGTGGCCAAAATTGAAATGAATTTGATAGAAAGTGGCCAGATTTGAAATAAATTGAATGAATTGAATGGGAAGATGGCTAGAATTTAAATGAATTGATTGAAATTGGATTTAGCTGCTATTAAGTTAATAAACATACTACACTTTAAAATAATTTAATAAATAGATATAAAATAATTTAAATTATAAGAAAATCATATAAATATTATTATTAATAAATAAATTCTAAATTTAAATATACTTATGTAAATATCGTATAACTAAACTATTATATTTACGAAAAATTTAATGACTAAAATATAAAATCAGGTTATCAAATATTATAAAAATCATATTATTTACATAAATAATTTATAAATTCGAGTAATAATATTAGTCAAATAATTTGTAAAATTTAGAAAAATTATGTAAATAGTATATTAAGTAAAGAATATATTTCGAAATAAGGGCGCATGTTAATATAAGTTATATTATATACGATGTAATTATTTAGTATCAAAAATTTAAATTAATATAAATCATATATATATAACTTGAAATAATTTTCGCCATATTATGATAATAAATTATTTTATAAATACAAAAATTTGCACAAAATATATAAACAAATATATACATATATAAGCAGCATATTGAAGCGCAGGTCGGTCAAAATTGGGTGTCAACAGCTGCCCCTTCTTTGCTCGGGAATGAAGGATGAATTGTCGAGCAAAGAACGTTGACTTAGTAGCCAATTTTGTCCGACCGAAGGAAAAATTTCAGTAGGGCCAAGTAAAAAGGAAAGAAAGTCATGTAGATGTTGCGACCGAGACTTCAGTTTCAAGTCGCCTACATATCTCGGGTTTCACGAGGATCAGGCCGCGTGTAGTTCTGGATCTTAGGGACGAAAGAGATCCCTAAAAATTGACAACACGAGGCTTGAATAAGAATGAGGTAGCATGAGAATAATAGGTCAAAATAGCAGAAATTAGCATAAGAATATCAAAGAGCGGAGGGGGAGTTTGATCAGATAACATGAGAAGGAACGCAATAGCAGCCTGCAAGCTAAAAACTTGGATAAATGATTAGTCAATATTAACCTGCAAGCTAAAAAACTTGGATAAATGATTAGTCAAATAATTTAGGGTAATGCTTAACCCTAGGACAGTGCTTAGCCCTTGAACAAATAATTTAGGGTAATGCTTAACCCTAGGACAGTGCTTAGCCCTTGAACAAATAATTTAGGGTAATGCTTAACCCAAGGACAGTGCTTAGTCCTTGAACAAATAATTTAGGGTAATGCTTAACCCTAGGACAGTGCTTAGCCCTTGAACAAATAATTTAGGGTAATGCTTAACCCAAGGACAGTGCTTAGCCCTTGAACAAATAATTTAGGGTAATGCTTAACCCCAGGACAGTGCTTAGCCCTTGAACAAATAATTTAGGGTAATGCTTAACCCTAGGACAGTGCTTAGCCCTTGAACAAATAATTTAGGGTAATGCTTAACCCTAGGACAGTGCTTAGCCCTTGAACAAATAATTTAGGGTAATGCTTAACCCAAGGTCAGTGCTTAGCCCTTGAACAAATAATTTAGGGTAATGCCTAACCCAAGGACAGTGCTTAGCCCTTTGAACAAATAATTTAGGGTAATGCGTAACCCTAGGACAGTGCTTAGCCCTTGAACAAATAATTTAGGGTAATGCTTAACCCTAGGACAGTGCTTAGCCCTTTGAACAAATAATTTAGGGTAATGCTTAACCCAAGGACAGTGCTTAGCCCTTGAACAAATAATTTAGGGTAATGCTTAACCCAAGGACAGTGCTTAGCCCTTGAACAAATAATTTAGGGTAATGCTTAACCCTAGGACAGTGCTTAGCCCTTGAACAAATAATTTAGGGTAATGCTTAACCCTAGGACAGTGCTTAGCCCTTGAACAAATAATTTAGGGTAATGCTTAACCCTAGGACAGTGCTTAGCCCTTGAACAAATAATTTAGGGTAATGCTTAACCCTAGGACAGTGCTTAGCCCTTGAAAAATAAATTTAGAAAATACCTTTGAAGATCCATATGGAATGATTGCAAATTTGGTACCTGTTGCATCCTGCGTTCAAAGAAAAGATTATAAGATTAAAATGGGGAAAGCTGATTTGTGCCTTTACTCATCCGTTGTTATCCCGATCTCATGAGCTTGATGATCAGACTGGATGTCACGTTCTTTTGGAAATCAGCTCCTCGGCTTGACTGAGCTTTGATGAAATTTTGAGATCCTTCTCAAAATTTCTGCCCCAGTTACGTAGAAACGCTCGATCTATTGAATTTTTGAGGTCCTCTCAAAAATTCTGCCCCAGTGTAGACTTGGTTGCGAATGACGCAAAGTTGTGAATTTTTGAGGTCCTCTCAAAAATTCTGCCCCAGTTGGAAAAGGAAAGGAGAAAGGAAATTTTATTGAGATATAGACTGAACCCCATAAGGGCGCCTACGTATCCCTGTTAAACGGGAATCAGGTCCAACGTAGTTCAGAAACAAGGAACGAAAGGCTTTAAAAAAAAAGAATAGACAAAGTTGAGGATAATTTAGGGCATCAAGTTTTAACTCGGGTGGATCACCTTGGCATCAATTAGCGCTTGGATCATGTCTTTCAGTTGGATTATAGATTCATCCAAAGGAGTATACTGCTCAGATGAACTTGCTCGGGGTCTCGCGGGCTTGCGAGATTGTTGAATCAGAGGATTTAAAAAAAAATTGGTTGCCTTTGGAGTGTAGGTGGAGGAGGCAATTTGATTGGGATATGAGGAGAAAGAAAATTTATTTGATTGAGACCGAACCCAAATGGGCTGCCTACGTATCCAAAAGGAATCAGGTCAGACGTAGTTCAGATTGAGACCTGAAGAAATTCAGATGATGATGGAGAAAGATTTTGGATATGATGAGAAAGAAATTTTTTATTTGATTGAGACCGAACCCAAAATGGTCTGCCTACGTATCCAAAAGGAATCAGGTCAGACGTAGTTCGAATCATCTATGTGATGGATGACCGGAGCAGTCTCGATATAAATGGGCTTAGGGTACGATCTCTTGAAGCATGAGACATGTTGGATGTAACTGTATGAGGTAAATAATGAAACATGGTGGGCGATTTTTTGCGGTATGGCTTGATTTGAATGAGTTGCATATGTATTATGCGAATGTTGATTTTGAGGAAGGGAGTAGGCATGACGAAGATTGTTTTGAGGATATAAGGTTGATGGTATGTCGGAGGAAAACTTATGAAAGTGATGCGAGGCTTGATAGAAGCATGATTTTAGGAAGGGGACCAAAATAAATAATAAACAGAAAAATTGAAGCATGACATGTACTCGATGAAAAACACATTAAATATATTTCACATGGTAAATAAAAAAAATTAAACACGTTTATACATCATCCTAATTTGGGGGCCTCTTTTATGCCAGAGGTAGGCCTAACGAATTTAAAAGAACTTGTTATTAAATATTGTCATTTTGCTCCCAAAATAAACCCCAAAAATAAACTTTATTATTATATGAGATTACAAGAATTACAATAAAGCAGTAAATCTTAAAAACATCCTCGTCTGCATCCAACTTCTTCGAATCTTCTAATACTTTGTTGAAATGGTGGCGATCTTCTAAATTCGACCACCAAGCTAACCATGCTGAATCTTGGATACGAAGTTGGGAGACTCATTGTGCCTGCAATAAAAGAAAGGTTAGGCTATCCTACCCACCCGGGAGCACAATGACGATATTTTAAACAAAATTCTCTTAAGATGCACACAATTCATGAATCGTCTTTTATCGGGATTAAAATTGATCCCTTAAGACTTAGGGCAAGTTCCTATTTAATCTTGACGTACCATGGACGTCGCGATTTTTCTAAGTTTTAAAAGAAGTGCAAGCCTTGCTAAAGGAGTACACGATCACGGTCTAAGAGTTGAAGTGGGTATGACACGGTTCCCTCGAGCGGACAACTCGAGAGTGAGGAAGCTTATGACCGTCGACGCACCGCTGATCGACCAAATCACAAACAATCCTTGAGGTGTTTTAAACTGGTGAACGGCCGTGAAACCACGCAACCGTCATTGTGTGTGAAAGTGTGAAATTCCCAAGTGGGGGAAGTATGAGCGATATGTCAGATAAATAAAAGAAAATTACAATAATTTATTTATCGACAATTACATAAGAAATAATAAACAATAAGAAAACAAAGAAAACGGTTAGTAACTTCGTGATAAAGTCAAAAATAAGAAAATAAATCAAACACTTAGCCAAGTTAACAGTTAATTAAATCCCATTTAAATAAACACGTAATGGTTAAAACCTAATATCCCCAGCGGAGTCGCCATTCTGTCGCGCCCCATTTTTACCCTCGCGGGCAAAAGCGGGTTTCGACATCGTGGACTCTTAAGGGTGGAAAAGAAGAGAGTCGCCACCTAACGGATTAAGGTGCGTTAGGGCACCGTTCTAAGCTAATTTGTTACCTAAGTCAACCAGAGTTGGGTAAGGGCTTTAGTTACCTCAAAAGGAAGGTGTTAGACACCTTTCGAGGTCCACAAATGTGGTTCCCGGCCGTACTCATTAAATGGGGGTATTTACTAAGTGATCAAATAAAGTCGATGAATTATTAAGCATAAATAAAATACTAACATAAATACTAAATTATCAAATTAAGAAGCTAACCTAAAAAATGGGATCAGGTTTTGACAAGGCTGAAAATGGGCCCAATGCGATATTACTCCCTTCTAATCTATTTTAAAATCAAGATAGTTTGAAGAGAATAACATATATATATATATATATATATGAGTAAAGAAATGCATTTTAAGAAAATCATGTATATGTATATATTATATATTTTTAATAAAATTTCTTTTTAAGGAAAATATATCAATATTTCAACATAACAAGGATAATTTTGAAATATTTAAAAGCTTCTTAAAAAAATAAATTTAGAAAAGATGGGAGTAATAAGTTGCTTTGTATTTCCAAAGCAGAATATGCGCTTCATACAAGAAGTCAGCTATTAGCCTGTCTGTTTCATCATGTCCCGTCTACCCACCTAATTATTTTTGATTATTATTAATCCTAAACAATCTAAGTGGATAACACTAACGCCTTAAAATGTGCCTACCCGTCCCAAACTTAAGTTCCAAGAGGCAATTGGACTGCTATATTGGATTTTGGCTCTAAAACCTTAAGGCTTGGTTAAAAACATTAATGTCAAACAGGTAAGTAAATTCAAACAAACAATTAATCATCAAAGGGGGTTTCAGATAGGCCTCTTTATTAAACCTATGATCATGATTTCTAGTGAACGTAGCCATATTAAAATTTATCCTAAAGCCATGATGTCTAGTGCATGTAAAACCTACTCATTAAAATAATTCTAGCAACAAACTATCAAAAATGACCCAAGTAAATTAATGTTGTAAAGAATAAAATAATTTAGGCATGATGTCTAAATGTCACCCTAAATTCGCATGAAATAAATTGCTGCATCTTAAATTGAATTATTTAAGACCTATAGGCATGATTTCTACGTGCATCAAATCAAATTATTTTAATTCCTATAGGCATGATTTCTAGTAAAACAAATAAGACGATAAAATAAACCCCGCCCCCATAACCCCTTTCACTATTATGAGTTCATTACAAATATTACAAACATAAAATAGAATGAACGATTATGATACATTAAAATAAATAACATTAAAGAAAATCCGGTAGCCTCCTTTCGTCCCGAATGAATGCTAGATTAAGATGATACCTGTTTAAAGGTTAGTACGACCGTAGATGCAAGATAATCTCAAATGGTAAATGACGAAAGCAAAAGAATATCAAACATCACGAGAATCTCGAGGATCCCGAGCAGTGCTCGTATTGAGGTGGAAGAAGGATGAAGAATTTATTTTTTTTTTTTAGAAGCAAGAGCAGTATTATAAAATAAATCAATTGTCTCTCTAAGTGTTCTCCTCTATAAGTCTTTTTTTCTTGTTTGGGGTCTTCTACCCCTTTTAAAGAAGACTTAATTCCAAAAAAAACAAAAGTTAAAAAGCTAAAAGCACTTTCCGAAAAAATCAAAATAAAGAATCAATGGGCCCTATCATTTCAAAATAAAGTGCAAACAAAATAATTAGCCATTATAAAAGCTAATAATTATGTTACCATTAAGAAAAAGTAAAATGATAGTAATCATTTTGTCACCACTACACAAATAATAATAATAATAGATAATAAATAATAACAATAGTAATAATACTAATAATAATAATAATAATATAATAATAATAATAATAATAATAATAATAATAATAATAATAATAATAATAACAATAATAATAACAATAATAATAACAATAACACCACAATCAATAACAATAACAGAATGATATATTAGCCATATATATTATGAAGCAGAAGGATAACTGTATATACTACTTACATACATATATTATACTATATATACTTATCATATATATATTATATATAGATAGACAGGAAAAAAAACAGTAGATAATTATACACACATATATATTTCTATATTATATATCATATATTACGCCTATATTATATCATATATACTGATATACCTATGTTATACATATTATATTTATACATCTACTACAGAGACATATATTATACTATATATTTGTATATTATATATAAGTGTTATATAAACGAACAGAAAAGAAAAGCAACAATAACTATACATACATACATATATATATTATATTATATTATATTATATACTTATATACATATATATTATATAGCATATAAAAAAAATGAAACAAAACAGTATCATATACATGTCTAATATATATTATTATATATTATTTATCTGCCTTATTCATATATATATTATGTTATTAGTAGGCATATACTTATTATATACATATATACATAATAAACAACAACAAGGATAGATAAGTAAATAAATAATTAATTAAATAAATAATGTACGGACAGATATGTGATCTGTCCGATCCATCGACCGGGAAGTAACCGGAGCGATGGGGAGAGAGAAAAAATAGGGAGGTGGAGCTGGTTCGCCGGAAAAAATGGTTTATGGTAAGAAGAGAGGGAGGAGAGGAAAAAGTGGATGGTGGCGGCTTTGTTGTTTGGCCGGAATTAATGGAGATTATGGTGGTGGCCGGTGATGGGAAGAGGGAAGAGGGAGATCGCCGGAGGTTATGGAGGTTGGGAGAAGAGGAAGATGGAGATTCGCCGGCGGTAGCTTGGTAGTGTTGTTGTTCGCCGGAAGTTATGGAGGTTTGGTGTTTTTCCGGCGGTAGTTGTCTGGCCGGCCGAAGATGAGAGGGAGAAAGAGAGGGGAGAAGAGGCGAAGGGTTGATGAAGTTTTCCGGCCAATAGTGGCCGGAATTAATGGTGGTGTCGGGTTTCGCCGAAAAAAAAATGGAGAAAAAAGGGGAAGAGGATGGCGGAAGAGAGGGGAAGAAAGTCGTGGTGTTGGAGATTCGCCGGAAAAAATGGAGTTGGTTTCGTTGCCGGCGTTAATGGAGGTTTCGCCGGAAAAAAAAATAAGGGAAGGGAGAGAGGAAGATGAAGGAGATGGAGAGAAGAGGAGAGAACCCGACGCGAGGGAGAGGGAAGAGCTTCGCCGGAAGTTATGGAGGGCGGAGGGAAGTTGGTTTCGTTGCCGGCGTTAATGGAGGTTGATGGCCGGAGGTATGGAGGTACGCCGGAAAAAATAAGGGAAGGGAGAGAGGAAGATGAAGGAGATGGAGAGAAGAGGGAAGAATGGGAATGGGGAAAATTTAGAGAGAGAGAGAGAGTGTGGAGTAGATGGGAGAATGAAGAATGAATGAAAAAATTTTTTTTAGGGTTTAGGTGGTAGAGGGATAAATATGGGAAGTGGGTAGGATTAAATCTAGACCGTAGGATTAAAGAAAATGAACGGCTAGGATTTAATTAGTATGTTTGGGTCGGGTTGATGGGTTATGGAGCGGGTCGCGGGTCGGTCAATTGGGTAGATTCAATTAGAATTGAATTTAAATAATAGCCAAATTGAATTAAAAGTGGCCAAAATTGAAATGAATTTGATAGAAAGTGGCCAGATTTGAAATAAATTGAATGAATTGAATGGGAAGATGGCTAGAATTTAAATGAATTGATTGAAATTGGATTTAGCTGCTATTAAGTTAATAAACATACTACACTTTAAAATAATTTAATAAATAGATATAAAATAATTTAAATTATAAGAAAATCATATAAATATTATTATTAATAAATAAATTCTAAATTTAAATATACTTATGTAAATATCGTATAACTAAACTATTATATTTACGAAAAATTTAATGACTAAAATATAAAATCAGGTTATCAAATATTATAAAAATCATATTATTTACATAAATAATTTATAAATTCGAGTAATAATATTAGTCAAATAATTTGTAAAATTTAGAAAAATTATGTAAATAGTATATTAAGTAAAGAATATATTTCGAAATAAGGGCGCATGTTAATATAAGTTATATTATATACGATGTAATTATTTAGTATCAAAAATTTAAATTAATATAAATCATATATATATAACTTGAAATAATTTTCGCCATATTATGATAATAAATTATTTTATAAATACAAAAATTTGCACAAAATATATAAACAAATATATACATATATAAGCAGCATATTGAAGCGCAGGTCGGTCAAAATTGGGTGTCAACATATATGACTTATATTAACTTTAAGTTTTGATATTAAATAATTATGTTGTGTATAATATATTTCGTATCAACATGCGCCCTAATTTTGAAATATATTTTTACTTAATAAACTATTTATCTAATTTTACTAAACTTTACAAAAATTATTTGATTAATATTATTACTCGATTTTTTAAATTATTTATGTTAATAATACGATTTTTATAATATTTGATAACTTGATTTTATTTTTTAGTAATAAAATTATTTATAAATATAATAATTTAATTATATGATGTCTACATAAGTGTACTTAAATTTAGAATTTATTTATTAATAATAATATTTATATGATTTTTCTTATAATCTAAACTATTTTATTATTTATTTACTAAATTATTTAAAAGAGTAGTATATTTATTAGCTTAATAGCAGCCAAATCCGCCTACATTCAATTTATTTAAATTCTAGCCACTTTCCATTCAATTCTATTCAATTTCATTTCAATTTTGGCCACTTTCTCTTCAACTTATTTCAATTTTAGCCACTTTTGATAAATTATGGCTATTCTTTAAATTAAATTTCAGCCATAAATTCAACCCATTTTCGACCCATGGAACTATCCAAAACCCGACCCAATACCTGATTAAATCCTAGCCGTCTATCATCTTTAATCTAACGGCTCTAATTAATTCTAACCTATTTTCCATACTTCAACTACACTACTCCTAAACCCTAAACATTTTTCATTTTTTCCCTTTCCTCATCCCATCTACTCCACTCTCTCTCTCTCTCTCTAAAAGTTTTCTCCATTCCCATTCTTCCCTCTTCTCTCCATCTCCTTCATCTCCCATCTCACCATTTTTTCAGGACACCATGGCCGGAGAAAACAACACCACCAGTCGCCTCCACTTTCTCGCCATCCTCTTCCCCTTTTCTCCATTTTTTCCGGCGAAACCCGACACCACCATTAATTCCGGCCACTATTGGCCGAAAAACTTCATCAACCCCTTCACCTCTTCTCCCCTCTTCTCTCCCCATCTTCACCGCCGGAAAACCACAAAAGGCCGGCGCCGCCTTTACTCTCCTCTCGTCGTTGCTCCGGTCGAAACCACTTCATCCGCCGTGTCCGGCCGGTGAAGCTATTGATCACCGTCGACCCGAAGTTGGAATGCATCTAAGTATGAATATGTCCATTATTTCTTCATTGTTCCATATGTTATTACACATAATGATTTTTAATCCTATCTACACATAATTGCTAATCTTCTCTCATTTGCAGGGCTGATTAATAATTTATATTTTCATATCTTGAGTTCATGCAATTACATAGATTATTGTTTGCAATTACATCTAGATCGTTACACTTGGAAAACGTAAATTTTAATTCCAATCTTGTTATAAATTAAACAATGTCTAATTTTATATATTAATTGTGTGTGTTAATTTTAGATCTTTTACGTTTGTGTTTTGTGAGAAAATTTCAGATTCGCTACATTTTTTTTATGTGATTTGTTCATTAAGTTTTGCATTTTTTTTACCTGGCTAAATTGATATTTGAATATTTTAAATATGGAGCATGATTATGTGCTTATTGATTCTTAATTGTATGATTGCTTTGATTAATAATTTATTTTTGTAAAATTATCATATATTAATTTTTAGATGCTAATTAATTTTCTGTCCGTTGAGAGTTTCATTTTTATCTGCCTTGATTAATGGTATAAATATTTTAAAATTAATTGTCATGTCTACTTTTAAAAAAGAAAAATCAAAGATTCTTTACTTTACTTTAATCATTATTTACTTTAATCATTGTGTTTTCACTTTTGACTAACTTTACTTTTTGACGGGTCCGCCTTTTAAATTAAAAGTAAAAGAATCTCGGGGATTGCTGATAAAATAATTCTCCTTTGCCTTTTACGGCTCTTACGGGGAACTATATAAACGACATTTCTCCTCTTCTTAAAAGAGAAGAAAACAACAGAGAGGAAAAGGGAGTGATAAAAATGGCAAATATTTGATTTCACAAATATGGCTCCTTTGTTATAAGAAAAAAAGAATTTATTTTTTTTCTCTGTCTCAAGTTTTAGTGAAGCCCTTCTGAAATTATTGATTATTGCTCTAGTTTGTTGACTGATTAACAGCAGGTATGCCTTCCACTTGTTCGGGTTTCTCTAAGAGTTCGCCAGGGTTTGAAGAGTTCGGGACTAGTAACTATAGTAGTCAATTTCTTTTATTTTCTGTCCATCTACATGTTATGAGTATATTGTAATAATGTAATAAACAATAATAATAGTAAAAAAGCGGTTATTGGGGGCGGGGTTTATTTTATCGTCTTATTTGTTTTAAATAGAAATCATGCCTATAGGAATAATATGAATTTATTTTCTTCTATTAGAAATCATGCCTATAGGATTAATGTTTCTCAAATGTATTCCTAATAGGAACAAAAAAAAAATAATACGTCTCTAGATTTTTTAGCTAGCCGCTAGGTTACCCCCTCTTAAATTTTGCTTTATTATTATTATTAGTATTATTTTTTTTCTTAAAAAAAATAGTTTGATAATTTAAATGATATGCTTAAGTGTTAAATGTTTTTTTGATATAAGATGCTTCTAAATATTGGATTATGTTTGAATTGTTTAAATTATATTTCTGTGTATTATATGTTAAATTTTAGCAATTGAAATCATGCCTGTAGAAATTCAATCTAATAATATAGCAATTAGATATCATATATATAGGGTTTATTTTGTAAGCATGTTTTATTGCCTATTTATTTTAATTAGAGGCATATTTGAGAACATATTTGCTAATTGTTTTAATTATTATCTGCTTGTTTGGCGTTTAATCATTTTCGATAAAGCCTTAGGAATTTTAGATCCAAAAAACCAATTTAGTAGTCCAACGCCTCTTGGACGTCAGGTATGGGACGAGTAGGCAACAAATACTAGGCCGCTAGATTTTCTTCACATAGAATGTTTTAGGTTAATAATTAATTAGGCGGGTAGATGGGACATGATGAAACAGACAGGCTAATAGCTGACTTCTTGTATGAAGCGCATATTCTGCTTTGGAAATACAAAGCAACTTATTACTCCCATCTTTTCTAAATTCCTTTTTAAGAAGCTTTCAAATATTTCAAAATTATCCTTGTTATGTTGAAATATTGATATATTTTCCTTAAAAAGAAATTTTGTTAAAAATATATAATATATACATATACATGATTTTCTTAAAATGCATTTCTTTACTCAAGTTATCTATATATATATATATATAAACGTGGTCGGGAACTGGAGCCGTTCTCCTGAAGAGCCCATGGCAGGGCGAAACCAGTATATTGTCCCGGTGGGAGAGGCTGGCCTCGCGAGGCGAGGCGCCGCACGGGCCTCCGGAGCGTGCTGGAAGTCCGAGCCCGTGACAGATGGTATTAGAGCGGTGCCGGCATTGTTTCATAGCGTCCTGCGCTCGCATGGAGAAAGGTGGTGTTGAGTTGAGGGATCCTCACATCACGAAGTGCCGAGTTTGTCAAGGGGTGAGCATTGTCGGACGATCCTTGGGAAACCTTCCCCTCGGCCTCCGAGTGTGTTGTGGTGTTGTAGGCACCCGGTGCAGAGGGCACTCCGAGCGGCAGGTGGCCGCAAGTCGGGCAGCTCGGGCGAGTGGCCGTGTACGAGGGCGTACACCGAGTTGGGTGGGGGAGGATGTCACGCCCTAGATATTGGGGTATCTTATGGCGGACAATTGCTGGTGGATGTATCAAGATGCTGACAGAATGACTTCAGAAAGGTGTGGCGTAGGGACGACTGTGTCCCCTTCCTGAATTGACGGTGAAGAGGGGACTTGGCCAACCCTGCACAAACCTGGTCGGAAACTGGAGCCGTTCTCCTGAAGAGCCCATGGCAGGGCGAAACCAGTATATTGTCTCGGTGGGAGAGGCTGGCCTCGCGAGGCGAGGCGCCGCACGGGCCTCCGGAGCGTGCTGGAAGTCCGAGCCCGTGAGAGATGGTGCCTAACACCTTCCTTTTGAGGTAATTTAAGCCCTTACCCAACTCTGGTAACTTAGGTAACAATTTAGCTTAGAACGGTGCCCTAACGCACCTTAAATTCGTTAGGTGGCGACTCTCTTCTTTTCAACCCTTAAGAGTCCTCGATGTCGAATCCCGCTTTACCCGCGAGGGGAAAAATGGGGCGCGACAGTCTTCTTACTGATGGTTTATATAAATTGAAACTCGATAATATCTTTTTTGTATCCCTTCTTGTTGTTTATCAAAATATTGGAATTAAACATAGTTCACTGGATGAAAGTTCTGCTTACTTGTGGCATAGACGTTTGGGTCATATATCCAAAGAAAGATTGAAAAGATTAGTAAATAATGGGATTCTCCCGAATCTGAATTTTACTGCTCTTAATATATGTTTGGATTGCATTAAAGGAAAGCAAACCAAGCATAATAAGAAAGGTGCCACAAGAAGCACCCAACTTCTTGAAATTATACACACTGATATTTGCGGACCTTTTGATATTCCATCTTTTGGTGGAGAAAAATATTTTATCACTTTTACTGATGATTTTTCACGTAATGGATATATGTATTTGTTGAAAGAAAAAATCTCAAGCAACAAATATTCTCAAAGTGTATGTCAATGAGGTTGAAAGACAATTAGATAGAAAAGTGAAAATCATTAGATCAGATAGAGATGGTGAATATTATGAAAAATATAATGAATCGTGACACTGTCCAGGTCTAATTGCAAAGTTCCTCGAGGAACATGACATATGTGCACAGTATACTATGCCAGGAACACCTCAACTAAATGGTGTAGCACAAAGGTGTAATCGAACACTTACGGATATGGTTAGGAGTATGATGAGTAATTCCTCATTACCCAAATCTTTGTCGATGTATGCTATTAAAATTGTTGTATATTTATTAAATAGGATTCCTAGTAAGGCAGTCCAAAGACCCCTTTTGAAATGTGGATTGGAAGGAAACCTAGTTTAAGGCACCTGCATGTTTGGGGTTGCCCAGCGGAATCTATAATTTATAATCCACATGAAAACATATTAGATTCTTGAACACTAAGTGGTTACCTTATTGGTTATCCAGAGAAATCTAAAGGGTATATATTTTACTGTCCGAACCATAGTTCGAGAATTATTGAAATCGGTAATGCAAGATTCCTCTGATAATGGTGAAGTTAGTGGGAGTGTTGAACGACAAAGTGTGAAAATAAAAAAGGTGAGGGTAAATATTTTATTACCCATGAATGCACCTACCTCCACACTAATAACAAATATTATTCCTATTGTCGGAGAACTCTTTGACAATACTGAATAACATTTGGAGGAAATATTTCAGGAAGGAACTAACTCACAAATATCTGACACAAGTGAACCACAAAGAGTGCCATTAAGAAAATCTCAAATAGAAAGAAAATCGTATTTCAGATGATTATGTGATTTATTTGCAAGAGTCAGATTTTGACATTGGACTTAATGAAGATCTGGTTTTTCACAAGACATAGGAAGTACAGAGTATGATAAATGGATGTATTCCATGAAAGAAGAGTTAAAATCCATGAAATACAACAAAGTCTAGAATCTCGTTGAATTACCAAAAGGTTCTAAAAGAATCGGCTGTAGATGGGTCTTTAAGACCAAAATGATAATATTGAACGAGATAAAGGCAGACTTGTTGTCAAGGATTATACTCAGAAAGGAGGCATTGATTATAAAGAGACTTTTTCATCGGTCTCAAAGAAAGACTCATTAAGAATTATTATGGCTGTGGTGGCTCATTATAATTTAGAGTCACACCAAATGGATGTGAAAACTGTCTTTCTTAATGAAGACCTCGAGGAGGAAGTTTATATGAACCAACCAGAAGGTTTCAAAATTAAAGAAAATGGTCAAATGGTATGTAAGATAAAGAAGTCAATATATGGACTTAAACAAGCATTACGACAATAGTATATAAAATTTAATGATACCATAACATCTTTTGGATTTAAAGAGATTACCGTTGATCGGTGTATATATCAAAAGATCAGTGGAAACAAGTTTATATTTTTAGTGCTATATGTTGAGGACATTTTACTTGCTGTTAATGATTTAGGCATATTGCGTGAGACGAAAAATTTTCTCTCTATAAATTTTGCAATGAAAGATATGAATGAGGCATCCTATGTGATAGGGAAAGAAATATTTTGTGATAGATCACAAGAATTATTGGGATTATCTCAAAAAGGTATATCGGAAAAGTTCTAGAGAGATTCAACATGAACAATTATTCAGCAGAAATTGTTCCTATTCAAAAAGGAGATAAATTCAGCCTCATGCAATGTCTGAATAATGATGTAGAATGAAAAGAAATGGAGTCAATTCCTTACTCTTCTATTGTTAGAAGTTTGATGTATGTTCAAACTTTCACAAGACCGGATATTAGTTTTGTGGTCAGAATGCTAGGAAAATATCAAAGTAACCTGGGAATTGATCAATGGAAAGCTGCAAAGAAAGTCTTGAAGTACCTGAAAGGAACAAAGGATTATATGCTCGTGTATAGGAGATCCAATCACTTGAAAGTTTTTGGATAGTCGGATTAGACTTTGCTGGATGCATTGACACTAGAAAGTCCACATTGGTTACTTGTTCCTATTAGCTGAAGGGGCAATATCGTGGAAGAGTGCTAAATAATCTGTCATTGCTACATCCACAATAAAAGCATAATTTGTGGCATGTTTTGAAGCCACAATTCATGCATTATGGCTATAGAATTTTATTTTAGGACTTGGGGTTGTCAACACCATTACCAAGCCTCTGAAAATTTATTGTGATAACACTGCAATAGTATTCTTTTCCAAGAACGATAAGTACTCCAAAGGTGCCAAACATATGGAATTAAAGTACTTTACTGTCAAGAAGAAGTTCAGAAACAAAGAGTGTCACTTGAGAATATTAGAACTGGTCTCATGATTGCAGATCCATTAACAAAAGGCTTACAACCCAAGATATTTAAAGAACATGTTCAAAGAATGGGTCTTGATTGTACTTATGGTTGATGCATTTATGATGCTTTGATACTCTGAACTCAATTACATGTTTCTAATATACATTAATGATGATTTTCCTGTTTCTCACACATTATTGTTTTGAGATATTATAGGATAAGTTTCAATGAGATATTATTGCGGACCATAATGTTATATGTTTTATAGCTTATGAACCTAGTAATGATAGATAGCTAATGTCGTAGTATATGGAAGGGAGTATCTAGTATAAAATTTCGTATAACCGCCATACCTCGCATTAGTGGTTTATCATATTGTGGTATGTATGATGGACATTATAGAAGAGATTTATTTTATGCGCAAATAATGTTTATGTCATTAAATATTAATGTCATGTGGTTATTGGGCCAAGTGGGAGAATATAAGAATTATTATATTTTATTTATGACCCAATTAATGTAAAGTCCATAACTAATATTTAATGATGAAGAATATATCTCGTTCGTACACCGGTTATTTGATGGATGTACTAAATTAAGTCTTAATTAATTTAACCTCTATAAATTGGTCCTCCCTAATTATTCTCGACATCTTTTCCATCGGTGACGGTTGTGGTAATGTAAGACTAGGCCAAGGAGGTAGAAATCAATTTTCTACTAACCCTTTCACTTCTCTGTGCGATAATGCCAACGGCTTCAGATATGTTCTCTGTAGAATTTTCTATGTAAGATTATCATGTTTAAGATCCTAATATGCATTAGAGTTAAATCTAACATATCTGACTTAATATAAAATTTTAAAAAATAAAATAAAATTTACTATCTAAAATATATACATATAAAATAACTTTTTGACAAATAATATTCACCTACTTATCATCACTTCGCGGAAGCTAGTATATCGTATAGTAAGATGTGATCGAATTGTAACATTAAATGGACGTCACTAGTAGGTTTGTTTACGTATAGTTTATTTAACCAAATTATTTTATCTGTTCACTAAAATTGCAGAAAACTACGTTAGCATAAATTCAAAATTACCTGTGTACCAATACGACCAATACTCTTACGTGTAAAAGTTGGACTCTCAAACGACTATATTTTTTATTGAAAAATTTCATCATTTTTCAATTCTTGTAATTCAAAAATAATTATATTCATTTCAAATTCTATATGAGAAACTCTAGAATAATATCTTAAAATTTTAAAACTTCAAGATAATAGCTATTCAATAAATAAATAATAATAATGAGTACTTCTATATATATAAAATACAAAGTAAAGTACTGTTGAACTTCTAATCAAACATGTGGTGACAATTTTGGGATTTATATGTTCTTCTGATTTTTAATTTTTTTTTTTTGGAAAATGCCTTTAAAATGTTATTTTCTAGAAAACCATCGGAATAACATTGTAATACTGTAAAAAAAAAAGTAGATCTTTAGTCTAACTCAACCTCAAAAGCTAGCTTATGAGGGGAGAATTACTCAAATTCATATAAAGAGTCCACTCATTTCATTAACCATTGATGTATGACTTTTTCATTCTTCAACACCCCAGCTCACCTCCAGGGCAGAACATCTGTTGTGTGGGCCATTTAATTTTGGGGCCTAACATCGGGTGAGATGAGTCCTGCTCTGATACCATGTAAAGAAATAGATTTGGGTCTAACTCAACCCCAAAACCTAGCTTAAAGTCCATATAAAGAGTACACCCATCTCATCAACCACCTATGTAGGACTTTTTCATTTTTCAATAAATATCATATAATTTTTCTTTTGTGCGTGTAATAATTTATTCGAAGTATTTTGTTATTAATAACAAGGGAATCATATTATGCCGGATTTATTTGGAGCAAAACAATTCATGTATGCTTATGTAGTATTTGTCATTTATGAGTAAAAATACTTACCCGATTTGAATTACTTATCCACGTTACTAAAACTATCTATTCCAAATTACTTGTCAATTTACGAAATTAAAAAAAAAAATTCCTACTTTTTTCTTAAAAATAATTCTTTTTTAAAGTATGAACAGTATTAACATAAATATTATAAAATTTCCAAAAAAAATTCTCTGTTATTATTTTTTTCATGTACACATTTACTCAGAAGAGAAGTGCATTATGTGCTTAAATTCTTAACTCCGATCCATTTGCATCTTTTATGCTCCTGCAAGTACTTGATATTGATGAATAAAATACATAAATAAAAATATACTATTAAAAAGAGTTAAAACATAAAAGTAATTAAAATATTTTTGTTTTTCAAGTAACGATCAAAAAAAGTTGGAAAGCTTTCACATCTAACATTTTTGCTACTTTAACCTTTTATTATGAGTCATTTCCTGTCAAAAAAGAAAAAAAGTTGGAACACTTCACATTAACATAATTAGGATGTTCAACAAAAGTTGAAAATCAAACAAGTCAATAATTCAATCAAACTGGCATAAAATTACTATGTATTTTGATTTGGTTAATCAAACCGATCATCTATACATATAAGTCCTGATGCATATACTTATTTTTTTACATAAAACACATGTACTTTCCTAAATATTTTTCATAAAAATAGTTGTCTAGACATAGACAAGTTCCTTTCTGTGACACCCACGAAGGAGGGTGTGTCAAAGAAAAACATTGATAGGCTGAAAGCTTCTGAAAAAAATGTGCACAAGACATCATAAGTGAATCTCACATCGGAATAAAAGAGAGAAGCAAAGAGTTTTATAAAGTATAACACAAGTTCATATTATACACGTGTTTTGAACTCGATGATGGCCTAGAACAAATCCGTAAGGTCCATTGAGTCAAAGCGAACAATATGTATGATGAGTTTGAATATATTAGATAGGACACTCCTCAATGAGAATGTTGAGTTTTCAAAAGAGGTGTATATGATACCCATAACAAAGTAGTGACCCGTGAGGATGGATCATTAATTTAATTATTTTTTTATTAAAAGTATAATAACACATAAAAAGTTTTATATATTTTTCAAATCGATATGAGTTGATTTGATTAAATTTCACATAAAAATCGAGTCAAATCAAATTGAAAATACTCTTACAACAACATCCAAGCTAAAGCCTCTTGATAATTTTCACATAACTCAAGTGATAAAAGAATTATTTAAAAAAAAAAACTTAAATGGGAAAAGAATAATACATTGGAGCACGAATTGTTGCAAATAGCAAACAAACTCTTAATTCTTGAGATAGAATGTGAAATTATTTTATATTATATTTTAGTTAAAATTGCTTATTCTATTATAGTTTTGAGATTATTTACGTCATAATTATAATAAGAAAAATGGTCATATTTATTGTTGTATTTTTATAAATAAGTTATATTTGCTTTTCGTTATATTTTTGAAACATATTTATCATTTTTATCTAACTTTAGGGTCATATCTGCACTTGTACTCTATGTGGTGCCCACGTGTCTTTTTTTTTCCTTCACAAAATCTACTAACTCATTTAAACTCTGTTAACCCGTTTGACCCACTAAAGAATTAAAACTCAAAAACTTCATTTTTCATTCATGTTGGATACAATTTGACCGCTCAAATTTCGTCCAAACTAAAATTCAATTTTTATTATTGCAATAAAATAATAATTGTTCTAACATTCTTATTTATTGCATTAATTTTTGTTATAATAATTAAATCTCCGTATCTGACTCACTAATCTGTTATGTATTATTCAATCACTAATCCATTGGCGCGAGTGGATTTTCCACTAAACTTTCAATCAAAAATTATCAATTTTCAAGAAAATGATTCCTATGTACAAATAATTATATTTTGTGGTTGACATGAATTTGTCTCAGAATAATGAATTTAATAATTGAAGAACATCAGCTCTCAATCGATTGTCAGACTTTTGAAATTGTTTTACTTTTCCATAAAGTCTTTTGTTGACTGAATATCCTCAATTATTTAGTGAAACTTTTTCCTTTTGTCTTTGTTTAGAGAAAATCTCAAAGATTCACTAAAATGAATCTGTTAACTGGTTATGTCATGCATGATTCACGAGAAAAAAATGTCTTCATATCATTTGTAAAGGTTTGAGCTAACTTTTGGATAAAGTATTTTAAACCCTTTTTGGGAGAAAAATTGTAAAGAATCTTTCTATAGTGTTTTCTATTATTTAAATTTTATGTGACATATTACTTCTAGTCTAATTTTAAATTTTGATCCTAATGAAATTAATTCATCTCACTAATTTTCTGAATTTACTCAATCCAAAGACTAATATGTCTGAAATCCGCCCGGAAAACATAAAAATATTCTGTTATTACCCATTCACTTTGGACATATGATTGAAGATCACTATATAGATTTGATTTACTCAATTCGGATAGATATCAGTCACATAAGTTTGAACCGCGTGATATCATCATTATGTGTTTTTTCAGTTGAGTGATTATTTCTACTAAGATAATTATATAAGGTAAAGACATGAAGACGATGTCACGTGGAACCAAAACATCGTTGATAAGGAACTATCGAGTTGAACCAGCACATACGCAGAATTGTGATAAGAAAGGATGTCATCCATATAGTCAACGTCTCCTTCAAGGAGAAGATTATATAATTACATTCCTAATAAAATAATATTATAGACAAAGACTTATTTCTTGCTTTAATGCTTTGATAATTAACCACAATATCAGTTTAATCCTTCTTATCAAATCTGTACTGCTCTTTACTATTTTCTTTTTCTTTTAATAAAAGAAATGAATACATCATCAACACTTCCTGTTTTTCTCCCCTATCTATGTCATTCTTGTTAAGTACTTTATTTCATTAATACATCAAACATCTTAACTATTTATATCATTATTTTAGTAAGAAAAGCATTGATAGAGATCCGATAGATTAATAAAGTTGGGTACACATCTTGTTATAGTAATAAGTAATACTTAATATGTTTTTGGCTGTGGATTTTCTTCCCCTTACAAGATTTTTATTTTCTTTCTTTTCGTTATTATTACTTTCAGTAATCCATGTCGAATAACAACACTAACATCAAAAAACCTATACTTTACCTTGTAAAAAAAAAAAAGAGGCAATTGTGGGGAAGATTAATATTTATATTTGCAACTACTTGAGATTATATCAAGAAATGTCCATATCAACATATTTGATCTAAGCACCAAAAAAATTAGCATCTTCATCGCCTAAAATGCTGTTTGTCAAAGATTATACATGATAGAGCCAGTAAGGACATGAGAAGTAAGAAAAAATGTGAACATCATTGTTGGAACCTGCAAGGTTCATGTTATTGTAATTATGATGATTGACAACCAGGTTCACTCTTTCTCTGTCGAAATCAGGTTCCCCTTCCATATATCACGAGTTGAAGTCAAGAATTATTAAGGGCATAGATAAGGAAAGAAAATAAGTTAGAAGATTTTGAGTCCAAACAAAAATGGGGAATACAACAATCCAAAAGGGAAGAAAAGAGAGTTTCCTTATAAGACTCAAAATCCTAACACAACATGACAATGAGTCAACAAATTCTACTAGGCGGGGGAAGCAAGCCTATAAATATAAAAGATGGCAGGAGGAAACTGGAGAGCACAAATCTCAGAGTACATCCTTGTTCTTATTGCTTTCTTTACTATTGTGATAGCAGACTAAACCTGGTTCAGTTCATTAGAATAAATAAATAGGCATCTGTAGATAGTAGTTTATTTCAATCCTCAGTCAAAAATTTAGCCTACATGAACGAAAAAGAGCGGGAGATTTTTCAGAACTATAATATGAACAGTGCTAACTTGCTTTCACATTCAGCAGACCAGCCAGAAAGTTAAAAGTACCAAATCTTGCTTAGCATTTGAAGATGGCAGAAAAACTGATAGTCTGCCTCTCATGAAGTTCAATCTTGTCTGGCCCAACGTGCTTAATATCAATGCAAAAATCTGTTTGTCTTTCTGATTCTTGACCCCCTTTGCATTTCTGTGGCATCACACCAGTTTGGAAGAGATTACCGATACGACCTTCAACTACGCGTGCTATCTGCTAAAAGCATGAGCCTAGACTTCCAAATCTTCAACCTCAGAGTTCATCACAAAACTAGGAAATGCTAAAGTTATATCCCTATAATAAAACAAGGCCACTTATAATTAGGTACTCCACAAATAACTTACTGAAAAAATGCAGCTAAATGCTTTGTAACATACTTCAGATATGGAAGGGTCATATTCTTTAGAAGAGATGGATTCATTGAAACAAACTCCTTCCATTCTTCTTGATCTATCTTCCCATCACTCTTTTTATCTGCTTCATCAAACGTCTGGTAGTGCACAAGATAAACAGTAGGTTGTCAATATATATGAACAGCAAAAATAAAAAGCACATCAGAAAGAACTGGGAGTCCAGTACTCCACCCTATCTACAATCATTTCAACTATATCGTCTGAAAGAACCAATTCCGATTCATTCAGCAGCGCCAAAACCATCTCTTTCAGCTGCAATTAAAACCAAATAGCCAATATTAAAGTAGTTATTATTGGAATTATTTTTGAGAACTAATGCTCATGACAAGGGAGCATAGAGTAACCAGTATAAGTATGGTTGCCGCACCAACCTCTTCTCTCTCAATATATCCAGTCTGCCTTAGATCATACAGTCTGAAGGCAACTGCAGAAAATATCCACCGTAAGTTCACATTAATAATGTCGCAGCAGAGGTAAAAGAAGATGTTTAGAATTCTAAAGCTGTGGGAAACAATAAATAAATCAATAGCTGCGAGATAGTGAACGTAAGCCATAGAAAATCATTCCATACATGCAATTTTATCGGCTACTGGTGCATTTGGGTGGAACACGCTCAATGATCTGACAAATTCTCCAAATTCAATGACTCCATTGCGCTTGAAATCAAACAGATCAAAAATCTGCATAGCTCCAGGAAGAGGGGAAAAAAACTCAGCTAGTATAAGTCGGATTAAAGCCAGACAAATGGTCGGTTTTCCAAATGGTGGCTTGGCTTCTAGATCCAAAGCATAAGAGTTGTAATGCTTAATCAGTAATGCGGAGAATTTCGAAACACATCTTCTTCATGGACCGTTTCAAGGAAAAGTGAATCAACAAAACATACCCTGTCTGCAAAAAGATTTCTCCTGTTTTGGTTCTTGAAAAGCGCTAGCTGAAATTCTTCCTGATGATGGAGTGACACAGAAGTTAATACGTAATTCTCTATAACATATTCTAGGTATAATCAACAAGTTCAATACTAAGTTAATTATAAATGTAAAACTCCAATAACAGATAATGATATATGGTTAATGCTAATGGCAAGTAGTAGAGAATAAATACCTTGTGAATTAGTCCATCGTCAATTATAGAGCTGCTTATTTTCTTGAACAGCTCATATAATGCTTCAACTTCACTCACCGTGACTGCAATAATAATACATAAAAAGAGTTGAAATTTCATACAGAATGATTAATCGGCTATTTGGGATAGAACAAAAGCAGACCGTAACTTTTTACATGTGTATAGGCACTTTGTTTACTTTACATGCTGCCTGCATATTCACACAGTGAAGGCCAGAACACTCATGAACTACTAGTTCCATCATCACATTCACAATGCAAACTTCCCAGCACAAGAACTTTTTTTCATACTTGAATTCTTAAGGTCATACTGCAAATAGAAAATCTAGAGGTGCATGGATCTGGCTGACTTTTTTAAGGTCATACAATATGAAATACTTTTAAACAATCCAGAACTTGAGGGGTGGGGAGAAAGCAGACATAATGACAACTGAACAAAACAAAAAACCAATTTGGTAAGGATGCATACTCACAAGCTGTCTCAGCAGCGAGCACTGTTGGCTCCTCGTAACCAGGGGTAGTGTATCGGCAGATTTTTGAGTGAAAGCAGCCCATCAAAAGACTGAAACCATAAAATGTTGTTAACGAACAATATATCCAAGATGCTGAAACTTCATTGAACAGCCACCTGACAATAGAAATACAAGAGAACTTCAACCTCGGCACAGCAGTAATTGCATCATCATCAGGGAATTGAGCAAATAAGTCATGCATAATATGTCCAAGTCAAAATGATACAGTAGGAAGAAAGGAGAATAGCAGAAAGTAGGAAATCATTAAGGATCAGAGGAGAAAATATTAAAAAGCTAAGTAGATCCATCATCTCATCAAGCTCACAAATTCTAGTGGCCAAACAAAATTGGAATAACTATCCCTAGCTGAGGTCAAAATCTATATCAAACCATCAGTAAAAATCCCAAGCTGGGGAATAAATGTTTAAAAAAAAAAAAAAAGAGATGCCACTAAAAATGGCGTTGCCATTGGGTAGATTATGCGAAATACACCCTTAAAAGTGCTCTGAGAACTATATATGTGTGCTACTCTATCAGGTTCAGAATAATCACTGGGACATCAAATGTATAGCTTTCTTAAGTAAGCTAAAAACAAGGACAGAGAAAAAATGATCAAGGTTTCTAGCTCTATAGCAATTGCCTTCACTCATGGTAACGTTAGATGCTTAAGACCTAGAGACTGTTGATCTGCATGATCATCAAATATAAGAATACATAGTAAAACATGTGGAACTTAGTTCAGGATGACATCAAAATTTCTTCTCTTGATGGCAGAGTCCATAATTTCTTGGTTACAACTCACCAAGAGCTAATTACTTCAAAACCTGCATCTTATTTCTTTAGCAGCACTATACCATTCTGTTTTCGCAATTAATTTACTTAGCAGTGACAATGCAAAAAGATTTGGTTATGACCTAACACTTCTTTTTCCTCACAAATAAAGTAAACTGAGCTACTAATATGTATGGAACTAAAATACCATACCTCTGAAAGAAAATAAATGACTACTAATACAAAAGATAAAAGAGGGTGGTTCTAAACAGAAGAAGACAATAACATACACAGAGATGAAAAGCTTGTTTGCACTTAGAGAGACCAAGTTTAAGGGCCCAAATGCAATTAATTAGCATAGGAACATTGTTTAAGTCACAAATTCTTTTCTAAACAAAAATAAAAATTGGTCAGGGGAAGGGAATTGCAATGTGTGGAATGAATCCTCACCCACCCCTAAGAAGCCAACTGAATGATTATCAAAAATCTATACCCACAAGGGGAAAAAAATAGAAAAATCCATCTGTATGGATGGAAAGGCAATATATAGTTTATTTATTTCTTATAGATGAATATCAAGAAGCCAAATGCGTAAGCAAATCTAACCTCTAGTATCACAATCTTGATCACTAAAAATGTGATCTTTAGCTATAAAATCAGGAAACTAAAACTAGATTTTGTTGCCATTGATATAGGGGAGCGGGGCTCTGTCAAGATCAAGAAAATGCTGGCTGAAATGGAAGAAAGACATAGAGAGAGATTAATTAGTGGAAGTTTTTAATTACCTAATGTTGCATTGCTCGTCAAACTGTGAAAACTTCAAAGTTCATAATTAAGCGCACAGCTTTATAACTTTCTTCAAATCAAACCGTATATACTTGTTTAACCTTGAAAAGGGTAAAGATGAGTCGAAAAAGTGACAGATCATGACTCAGAAAAACGTGATAAAAACAACTTTAGGCCCGCTTGGATATGCTTTGAAATTGATTGATTTAAAATTAAAAATTAAATTTTTTAAGTTTTTTTTTTATATAAATATGAAAATTTGAAAATTATCAAAGTTTCTTTAATTGTTATATACAATCTTATCAAATGAATGTATCATAGTTTATAAATAAGGTCCTGGAATATCTTAAGTATCTACATTGATTAATAACATATATCTATACTTTTTTGGTAAATAAATATTTGTGGTTATAAATTTTCACATAATTTTATAAAAATGCTCTAGTCAATAATAATATTAACTAATTATTTTTTAATATGATTCTTTTACATGGTACATACAAGCTCTTCACGGCGAGCATGAGTCTTGTTTTTATAAAATTGATGAGTTTTTTTTATAAATATAAAATATAAGTTTATGAGCCAAATTTTATATTTAAAAAAGTCTAGAAATGCGACTTAGAATTCAAAATTCTACCTTTTAAAGAATTCAGAAAATTTAAAATCATAATCTCAAATTGCATATTTAAACGCTATAGCGACGATGGATTGTATATATTTTACATTTGTATATATTTTAGTTGAAATGGGATAAGCTTTGGGAGCTTCATTTTTTTTAAAAAAAAAAAAGATAAATTGCTTTTAATATAAAACTATAATATTACTTTTGACAAATTAAAAATATTATTATTATATATATATATATATATATATATATATATATATATAAATTCTTTTAAGTTTACGTGATTAAGTAAATAAAGAGTTAAATATTTCCTTTTAATTCCAATTAAAACGTCACAAACTTTCGCTTTCCCGGTACCCCCATTTGGTTGGCATTTACCTACCCCGGTCTGACGCCTGGCCCTACTTATGAAATAATTAATAAAATATATATATGTAATTACCCTAGTCGATTTATTTATTTATTATTTTGTTTCTTTTTGAATAAACAAAACAAAATCAATAGACCTAATAGCTCCAAAATCAAAGTAATTTATTTTATTAATACATCAACAAAACTTAACTAATATATCAACAATTGATTATTTTAAGAAAAACATTGATAGAGATTGGATAGATTAACTAATTGAGGGCTACATCTTTTATACTATGAGGAAAATAATAGACATGTTATTGTCAATGATAGAGAAAACACAAACAAACAAAAGAATGATTGTTTCAATTTTTTTGATTGAAATGCATAAGAATATATTGATATTTATATATAAAAAAAATATTTTATATTTAATTTAATATACATTAATTTGCATAATATTTTATAATTTATACTACACAATATTTTACATTAAATATCGTGCCTATAATATCTCTTACATATATTCTATAATTAATGCTCTATAATATTTTACACTAAATGTAGTATCTAGAACACCTCTTACATATTTTCATATCGAGAATATTGAATATAGATCATACAAAATATTCTACGATCTCTCCATCATGCTAACATCCCCCCTTAAATTAATGTTGGTGGATCAAAAAACATCAATTTGCCTACTAGAAATTGATGATATTGTTGTGTCATTGATTTTGTAATCACATCAGCTATTTGAAGACCACTCGATACATGTGGAAGGGTAAGAACTCTTTCATCTACAGCTTCTCTGATAGAAAGACAGTCCACTTCAATATGTTTGGTTCTTTCATGATACGCCAGATTGGTAGCAATCTGAATGGCACTTGTGTTGTCAGCGTGAAGAGTAGTAGGACTAGATTGAGAAAATTCAATTTCTGCCAGTAAACCAAGAAGCCAAATAATCTCGAGCAAGCGGTAGACATTGCTCGATATTCAGACTCCATTGAAGATTTTTAAACATGATCTTGTTTCTTTCTCTTCAGAAATATCAAGGAATCTTCGAGAAACATGTACCGATATGTGATGAAGCGGCAAGTATCAGGACAACCAATATAATCAGAATCACTAAATGTATTAAGCCGAATACGAGAACCACTAGAAGAAAATAATCCACAAGTAGATGTTCCTGAGAGATATCGAATGATGCGGCGAACAGCCACCAAATGTAGATGATGGAGAGCCTACATAAATTGATTGAATTGTTGAAATGCAAAAGAGATATCAGGCCGAGTAATAGAAAGATAATTTAGGCTCCTAACTAATTGCCGAAATAAAGTTGGATAAAAAAGGACATCTTCTTCATCACGATGATACTTTACATTCGATTCCAATGAAATCTCTACAGAGGAAAATTCTTGAAGACCAGCCAAAATAATCAAGTCCTGAGTATATTTATGTTGGTTTAAGAACATACCTAAAGAATTTGAATCAAATTCCAACCGCAAAAAGTATATAAGAGTACCAAGATCTTTCATATGAAAAGAATTCTTGAGTTGTTGTTGGAGGTTAGAGATAAATGAAGAATTAGTTCTTGTAATAATAATATCATCTACATATACCAAAAAAAGAACACAACCGGTAGATAATTTCTGAAAAAATAAAGATGAGTCATATTTACTCTGTTCAAAATAGAAGTGAAGCAAGGTAGATCGAAACTTGTCAAACCAAGCTATAGGAGCTTGTTTTAATCCATACAAAGACCGTTTCAACTGTGCAAATATCTGATGTAGGTGATGAAAACAAACCATGTGGAGGTTTCATATAAATATCTTCTTTGAAATCACCATAGAGAAAAGTATTTTTGATATTCATTTGATAAAGAGGCCAATTTTGTGATGCAACAATGGCAATAATAGTTTGCACGATAGTCATTTTTGCTATCGGTGTAAAAGTCTCCTCATAATCCACATCATACTCCTATTTATTATCAAGGACCACCAATCGAGCTTTGTACTGATCAAGTATTCCATCAGAGTGAAGTTTAATTAAATAAACATATTTATATCCAATTGGACGGACATTTGAAGGACAAGGCACAATGTCCCATGTATTATTTTCTTTAAGAGCCAATTCTTTCTTCATTGCTTTCTGTCAACATTCAAGCTTGGAGGCTTGTGAGTTACCTGTTGGAATGGAGATGGTGGATAAAGTAGAAGAAAAAATTATACCAGTTAGGAGTCCGAGATGCTTTAGTAGATCACCGAAGAGGCTCCAGAGGAGTAGTCCTTGAAGAAATCTCAAATTCTGATCGAGGAGCAGTCTCAGGTGGCGATCAATTTCAAAATGAGGTAAAGTTGGTTGACGTCGTTCATACATAATTTCAGGTTTGAACGGGAAAGAAGAAGATGACAAATCTTCAAAAGTAGGAAGAATAGAAAAATAGAAGGTGACTCAACTTGGATTATTGCAAATAGAATTTTTCTTTAAAGTACTATAACCCATTAAAGCACATTTAGTAGACTGAACAAAAAATTTATTGCATTGAGAAGGAGACAGATGCACAAAACAAACGCAACCAAATGTGTGAAAATTATGATAGCTGGGATTTTGGTGAAAAAGACGAAATATAAAGAGTCAAGATTTAACACTTTAGATGAAAGCCTATTAATTAAATAGAAAGCAATAGACAAAGCTTCAACCTAGTACTTATATGGAATAGATGACTCAATCAATAAAGTATGAGTGACATCTAAACGACGACGATTTTTACGCTAAACAACCCTATTTTGTTGTGGCGTATATGAGCAAGAGCTTTGTAAGACGATTTCTTTATCAAGTAAGTTATTATTGAATTCACGAGATATATATTCTTCACCAGAATCAAATCTTAATTTTTTGAGGTAGGTAGAAAATTAAGTCTCAATGTAAGTCAAAAATGTCTTGAACATGAAAATACATCATATTTAGAACGGAGAAATTACACCATGTAAACCGACTATAATCATCTACGAATATCAACAAATACTTGAAATAAGCATGAGAAATAACTGGTGAAATGTTATCACTATGAGTGACATCAAAATACTTTGGAGCACGACTATCAAAATTAGGAAAAGGAAGAGTTTTACTTTTGCCTAATTTATAAGTAGAACAACAAAGAAAGCAACTGAAAATTGATTTTTGTTTCCAGAAAATCGAATTCAATAAATGAGACAACACAACAGAATTTGAATGTCCTAAATGCTTATGTCAGACCACAGTCTTACTTGTTGTAAAAGTACAAGCAAATGATAGAACACGAGGAATAAAAAAGTATATAGGAAACAATCTTTCAACCTTAGGCCCCTTCGCAATGAATGTACCCGACACCTGATCTTGCACAAGACAACTATTACAAGAAAAATTCGCATCACAATCGCTATCTACCAATTGGTCAACTGATATAAGACTAGTGGAGAGTTTAGGTGAGATAAAATATTATTGAAAGTTTCAGTAATATCTCCAATATTGGTAATGGCTAAATTACTATTATTGGCAATCTAAATTTGTGATAGACCTTGATACTAATGAGCATTTTTTAGCATACTAGTTGAACTGGTCATATGATTGAAAACTCCAGAATCAGCAAGCTAAAAATTAGATGTGATATCATTATCTTGTAGATTGAACTCCTAATTTATTAGATTCTTTTATGAATGTCAATAAGTATCATAAGTAAATTGCTCCCGATTGTTCAATCAAAGCTGAAAAGGCTGACATGATCATTTATTGTATCATTTCAGGAGTAAGAACTTGTCCAGCTGCTAAAGGAGAACCATTTATCTCAGTTTAAAAAGCATTGATTTCACGATTTTGAGTACGTGTGGGGCAGACTTTGATAATATGCTCGTGTTCGTTACAATAATTACAGAACTTCTCACCACAATTATTAGCGACATGACCATGTTCCTTGCAACTGTAGAATTGAGTTTTGCCCATATTTCTACCTTTTCCTCTTCCTTGAGCAGCAAATGCAACAATGTGAATATTTTCTTGCTTGAAAGCATTTTGTGTGAAAAGATGTTATTTTTCACGAAGTATTCTCTAAAATAGACATTCAAGAAGGGAGATAAATTACGATTCATCAAGTTAGAGCGAACACTCTCAAAATCATATCGCAATTTCATGAAAAACTGATCTCGCTTGCTTTCCTCATTAACTGCTTGAATTACAGAAAGATATTTAACAGGTATTTTAGCATAAATAATATCAGTGAATTCAGCCTATAAGTTTTGAAATCTAGAAAAATAATCTTGAACAGAGAGACCTATTTGAGAGTAATTAGCAATTCCATGCTCTATTGAAAATGTCTTGCGCTATTGTCTTGGTTGTAACCCTTTTGTAAATAACATGGCCTTTGTAATCTTATATGTCCTGAGATTAAGGACAATAAGAGGGTCAATTGACCCTAAAATCTATGTCATCACCTCGATTATCTTTGATCTTCCACTGACTTAATTTTGTAGGATCACTAGGAGCAGGATCACTTCCATCTACGTGGCCCCATAATTCTTTTTCAGTGACAAATAGTTGAAACTAAAATTCTCGGGCTATATAATTTTATTCAGTGAAATGAACACTGAAGGACTCAAACTGATGCAAAGTCATATTTTTGAATAGCTAAAATCCAAAACACAATGATACAAAAAAATAGTTAGAATAATCAAGACCAAGAGTCCTGTGTATTTAGGATTAACTGTTGATGAACAACCAAGAAAATAAAAACTTTCAAAAAGAAATTGTCTAAATCCATATAAGCAAATAACCAGTCTATTACCTAACCAATGTGGATTTCTAACCCACTCTAACACCCCCTTCGCTCCCAGACCCAACTAGAGCATAGACCGAAAGCCTAAATAAAAATGAACCTGACTCTCTTATCATATTGAGAACAGAGAAAATACCAGAGAAACTAAAAAATGATTGTGTCAATTTTCTGATTCAGATGCATAAGAATTAAGAATACATTGGTATTTATACACAAAATAAATATTCTACATTTAATGTAAATCCTACATATTAATTTGCATAATATTCTACAATTTATGCTACACAATATTTTACACTAAATATAATATCTAGAATACTCTTACCTACTTCCATATTAAAAATATTAAATATAGATCCTACAAAATATTATACAATCCGTCTATCATGCTAATAGTTATGACAAATTATTTGAATTATCTTTTAGATTATGTTATTTTCACTTTTTATGAAGATAATTACATATGCAGTCACCATTTAACTAACTTTTATAATATAAAAATTTCTTTTTACTTGTAACATTTCATCTTTTGAGAGTCAAATTGTATAAATTTTAATCAATATTATAAGATATATTTTTATTATATTAATATGAAAAAAATTATAATTTATAATTTTTCTATAATTTTAAAATATCTAAATTTTAAATTTTATATATTAATTTAATTTAATTTAACTTTAAAAATTAATTTAATTAATTTTCATTAAATAAAATATGATTTAAAAAAATAAAACGGAAAGTACCAATGTACAGAGAATCTTACTCGACAATATCAGCATGAACTAACTTGTATGTCTACGTTAGAATCACGCGGCGAATTAAAATGCTGGCGGCTCCTAAATTATGTCGTGCAAAATAATATTTACTCCCTAGATATTTAATTGAATATGAAATTTTTAAAAAAATATATTAAAATATATTATTTAAAATAAATAATAAATATTTATTTAATTATTGTTACGTCAATAAAAATAATAATAATTTTTAAAATTAAATTATTATTAAATATATAAAAATTATATTTTTATTTAAACTACTTTCATAAAGAATGTCAATAATTGGGAGGGGAGGAGAGTGCTATTTATTAGATATCCTCAGCTATGGCTTCTAATTTCTAGGAATTACATGAATGTTGTACACTTCTTTTTTATTAAAAGGTATATTAAAAAGGATATAATTTAATGGTTAATAAAATGTATTGAATATATGTGGTCTTTAAGTTAAAATTTTTTAGTAGAGATAAAAATATGATTTTTTTAAAATTCTATTTAAGTTTTGATGGATAAAATTAAAATATTTATATGAGCGAAAAATAAGAAATACCTTAAAAAATTAATTGAGATTTTAAAATTGATTCAAATACCATAATTATAAAAAAAATAAAAATTATAGATATTACAACTCATTACTCATGCTAATTAGAGATTATAAATATATCATAAAATTAATAAAAATGCACGAAAATTGACCCTACAATTATCAAATAAATATATTTACTGTCTACACAGCTGTAAAATTAAAAAAGTTTCAGTATACAAGGGGCTGATTATCGTGGAAATAATAAGGTTTGAAATGTTTTCTTAGTAGTAACAGTAAAATAATAAAATTTGCACAGGTCCCCATCCTTCTTGTCCTTTTATGTAAATAATTAATCTGTCCCTTAATTCTAGTATTAAAATTATCGTCAATTTTGTCATATTTACTTGGAGTTTTAAAATTGAAGCTACAACTTGAGATGACTAGTAGTAGCATTAATCACTTAAAATCTCAAACTGATTTGTACAGGCAAATCTTGTTATATAGTTATTAACTGATACATACAGTCAAATTTTATTATACGATTATTAGTTATAGTAATATTATATTATAATAGTTTTTTTTAATTAATTTTTCATTTTAATTTTTTTTATAATGGTGGTGGTGTTTAGTATAGCGATATGCTATTTGTAAAATTCTCTCTATATCACAGTCATACTCAAATATTATGCAATTATATTTTATGTATAAATAAATATTAATTTATTTATGATAATCATTATTAATATCGTGTACATAATAAATCTCAAGTACGAATATCTAAAAGAAAATTATTATGTTAAAATAGTGTTCACCGATTATAGTCGTAAGTTTACAAAGAAAGGCTGGTGCTTCTTTTTTTTTTTTTTTTTTTACATTCATACTTTTTTTTTGAATAAATTAGTTAACAAATATGTTTCTTCTTCTTGGTACACAAAATCATTAAACTAGATTTTTGTGTACTTTGATTTATAATATATAAATGAGATCTAAATGTTAAATATCAATATACAGTTAAACATCTTTATAATGATAGTGTTTGTTTGAAAATTCTATGGCTATTATATATAGTGAGGTGTTGTTATATACGTATACAAGCATTTAATATTTAGATCTCATTTAATTGTTATAAACAAAAATATGCAAATATCTAGTTTAATAATTGTGTTCCAATAAGAAGAATATATTAGTTAACCAATTTAGCCAAAAAAATAAAAAGAGTATGAATGCAAAAAAATAAAAAAAACCATTAGTCTTTCCTTGTAAAGCTACGCTATAAATGGTGAGCAATATTTTAATGTAATTTTGTTCTTTAAGATATTCGCATTTAAAATTTACCATGTGCATTATATTAATGATGATTATCATAAATATTTTAATATCTATTTTTAAACATAATAAATTTCTTACAAAATATTATTGCATAATATTTGAGTATAACTATATAGAGGGGTAATTTTACAAAGAATGTACTACTATACTGAACGTCAATGCTGTTATATAGAATGTTGTTATGGAGAAGTAAAATATAACATGAAAAATCGGTTCTGGAGAAAATCAAGCCGTTATAGTGAAATATTATTATAATGAATAATTATTATAACAAAATTTAACTATACATATATAACAATATCTCATTATAATAATCATAAAATTTTCAAATAAACACTATCATTATAATAAAATTTAACTGTATTTAAAATTATACTTTTAATTATTAAATAAAAACACCGATAGAGACTGATATATTAAGACGTTAAGTTCTATTTATTATAATTTGAAAATAAAAAACACATAAGCTTGATGAAGAAAAGAAATGCATGATGGAACTGTTAGCAACTAGAAATTATCCATATACTAGTCAGGATATTTTGGGCATTACCCGATCCAATATGAATAAAGTTATATTATTTATTATATATTATATAGCGAATAAGTTAAAAATAATTATTTATAAATATAATGTCTCGTATGAATAAAGGCACATAAAAAAATAAGTAATGTCTGCAAGTTTAGAAAATTACTAATTCCTCTCATTTTAATTGATAGGTATACTAAAAAATAGCCGTTTCAAAATAGTTGCTAATTTCAAAATTCGATAATTGACCATATTTTTTTAATTCTACCCTTAGTACTTAAGGTCATTCTAAAATGTGAAAAGAATTATTGTTGTATGTTTCCAAAAAATCAATAGGGTTATATTAGTCAAATTACTATCCCTATTAATTTTTTCTTAATGAGCGCAAAATCCTATACTAACAATTAAAATGGAACAGAGGGAGTATGTCTTAAAATGTGTGAAATTACTAAATCGTCCGATCCACATACCTACATGAAATGTATTTTTAAAGAAAAAATTAAAATATTTGAAATTATCAAATTGCTCCCGTCAACAAGCATGTATGTTGAAGGGAGGTGCCTGCTAACTCTCTCTTAGAGAACTAGATTTTATATTCGTGCGATGCACGGGCCCAATTGTTACTTTTTTATTTATTCTTGTAAAAAATATTCTAGAACTTCAGATGTAAAATTACAATATTATATATGTTTGTTTAATCTCTTTGCATTATGTCTATTTAAATATTTCTGAAATGTTATTTTATCTCACTCATTAAAAAAATAAAATTAAAATTCTAAAAATATAAGCATACTTAGATGGGGAGTATTTTGAAGTTATAATAATTTACTTTTTTTACAAGCAGCAAAAAAATAATCTCTTGAACATTCCTATAATAAATGAATTTTAATAAGGGAAAAAGATCAAACTTACCCTTCTACTTTAGTTTAATAGTTAATTTTACCCTCAGGCATACTATAAGGTTATATTTGCCCCACCGTCATCAAACTATTCATTTCTAATCCTCATTTAACTAAAATCCCCAAATTATAATAAATTACCCATTTTTAAAAATAAAACCCATAAACCCACAATATAACCCACCCACTCTGACTCATCTTAATCAAAATAGACCCAAATTTCCTATCCGCCCACCCAAACAAATCATAGTTTGATGGGGTTTATTTGGGTGGGCGAGTTAGAAATTTGGGTCTATTTTGATTAAGTTAAATCGGAGCGGGCGGGTTATATTGTGGTTTTATGAGTTCTATTTTTAAAAACGGGCAATTTATTGTGATTTGGGATTTCCGTTAAATGAGGGGTAGAAATGAATAGTTTGATGACGGAGGGGACAAATATAGTTCCATAGTATGACAGAGGGTAGAACTAACTATTAAACAAAAGTAGAGGGGCAAATTTGACTCTTTTCCCATTTAATAAAGTACATTAGGTAAAAACTATGAACACATTAAAAATTTAAAAGTTATTACTGTAAATTTTCTTTGTCTTTGAATATTTGAGTGAAATAAATATTACCATTAAAAAGTAATGAAAAATTATTACATGCAAAAATGTTGCATCACAAGGCTATTGGAGAAAGTACAAAAATTTAACTAAACCTGGTATTTCTGAGAAAGTTATCCCAAATAAAAATAGTACATACATAGTATCATAAAGTATAACAGTTTAAAAATATCCTTAATTATGAAATATCCAAAATATTCTTAACTAAAAATTATGAAATACCAAAAATATCCTTAGCGGGAAATAGACACATTAAAGAAGAGGTGCCTGCTTCTAGCCTCTTCTACTAAGTAGTAATAAGAGAATATTATATTAGTAAATATTATATATGTGTGTGTAATCCGCATGTAAGTTTTATGAATTTTGATATTAAACTTATTATATTTTAAAGATAATTAATAGATTTATATTTATTATTTGCTATAATTTTTTGTTTTAGATAAAATTTAATATGTTGCATTTGAAGTATAAGGTTTGAATAAATCGGTTAAGTAATAAAAAAGATAATCAAATCTTAACAGAAAAAAAATTATAAAGCAAAATAAATTTCGCAAGACATTAGTTTTGGCACTAGTTATGCCTTATGGCATAAATTCACATAATTTATTCATCAGAAGCATAAAATTATAGTAGCATGACATGAGTTCAGCAACATAAATTTGTGCTGGAGGCATAAAATCAGCAACATGAATTATGAATTTGTGTCTTCTAGGAGTAGTTAATAAGTTCAGTAAAATTAACTTGTGTCTTCTACGGCGAACTTGTAGCTGGGGAATTTTTTTAAAAAAATATTAAAGGTAAATGCATGCCTTGTGAATTAAATATTACTTAATTTATGTCTTTAGGCAAATATTCTTTTAAAAAAAAAATTACCTAATGAAATTAAATCATAATTAAAAATATTTTGACATTAATTTTTTTTACTAAAGAAGCTGTAAGAATAAAAATTAAATGCCACTAATTTAAAAGTTAAAAATTAAAAACTATCTCGAAATGAAAACAGGCCGATCAAAAAACTTATAAAAAGTATGGTCACCAAATTAGTTAGCTTTTACTACTATAATATATTTTTTGGGTGAGCTCCAAAACCCAAGTAATTCTTTTTCAAAACTAAAGAAGACATATATTTTATATGTATACACTAATAGCTACAATAAGGTGCGCCCTTCTCTATTCTCTTCGATATCTGGCGAAAATAAATAATAGTAAAACTAATTCACTTTGAATAATAGATGTCTTTCATGTTCAGTTATAATAATGAGTAATTTTTTAGTTTTTAAATAAAATTTTAAAAAATGCACTTCAATATCAAAAAAAGGTATTTGTAAAAATATTTAAAGGAATATTGGAAAGGTCATTAATATAAGCATTATGTACAAATGAAGGTGGGGAAGTAAAATGTAATATATCTATTTATTATTATCAGTATACAAATGATAAAGTCAATAATTTCATAAAAGATATTCAAAATTCTAATATACATAATACATGCATGCATGCATATATATATATATATATATCAAAAAATGATATTTAATTAATACCCCCTTGTCCTCTTTCCATATCAAAAAGATAAAATTCTAGTGGCGACTAAAAAATAGTGGCTTTCGATCTTTTTTCCTTCATTCACATTTTGATCGAAGAATAAAGGCTATTAATAAAGAGATTGAGATTTGACAAATAAAGGTGAAAGCTTCATCTAGCCGTTTATCTGTTTGTATTGATTATTGTTTATATATATTTTAAAGAAGTATAAAAATAAATAGTTTAAGAATAATATCGAAATATAAATAAAGTTGTCTCAGAAATATAGAATTATAAAATTTTTATCCTATTAATCTTAGGCATAATATCTAAAAGACTATTTATAACAACGTTATTTTCTAAGAGGGTTGCTTTATTTTATTAATATATTTTAGAAAAAATCATTACAATATCAAAACATGATAGCATAAAGTATAAATATATTTATACCAATAATAGAAATATTATTTATAGCACAAATACTTTTAAAATGATTAAAAAAAATCAAATTTAACGTTTGAGACGTACTTTTACGTCCGAAACTTATGTTTTTACACTCGAGACTTATGCCCCAAATTCTAAAACTTATGCTTTATGAATCTATATCTTTTATTTGCACCCCAATGTGTTTTTGACCTCTCTAAAAAGTTTCCACCGCTTACCACGAATTTTTACAAAAGTTTTCCACTAAAATTATCAACCAATTTTTTTTAATGAATTCTACATTATATTATTACTCGTATCTAAGGTATATCAATATCCTATTTTTGATAAATAAATAAAAAAAATCAATAGTATAATATTACACCTTTTAAGATCGCCATCAAAATTTTTTTTTTTTCTGTAGTATTTATTGTTAAAGGAGGTACATGCGTAAAGCACGTATACTGAAACTAGTCTATATATACGTGTTACCGTGTTGGTGTATAGTATCGTTTTGTAGATGGTACACATGCATTTTTCTGAATGTTTATAGAAAATTATACTATATCTTTTAATAAAATAATTTTCTAGATATATCTATGATACTTCCTCCATGTAGTACCCGAGGGCAGGTTAAAGAAAAGAACCGACAAACTTTTAAACTGACAAGTTATTGAAAAAATGTGCATTTAATACCTTCGATGAATTTTATATATGAATAAAAGAGAAAAATACTGAAATATTTACAATATATATATATAACACAAATTTATACCATACAACGTGTTTTTGAACTTATTAATGACGTAGAATGAATTTGTGAAATTTATTAGGACAAAGCGAATAAGACATATTACAGGCTTGAATTTTGAAAAGTATCATATTTATTTATTATATATTAGATTCAGATACTCCCTCTATACAATGATAGGACAAACCTTGTCGAAAACATTAAGTTTCTAAAAAGAGGTTTATACATGATACTTAATATTTATTTTTACATTACTTTATAATTCTTAAAAGTGTAATTGCTCATTTAATACAAACACCTGGTGGGAGTGGATTGTCCAACTAAACTCCCAATAAAATATCGAATAAGGAAAAATGATTCATATGTACAAATAATAATTTGTAGTAGCAAAAGGAATAACATAAAATAAGATATATTAGATAAGAAATATAGAAAAGAGAAATGAGTTTTTATTTTTCAAGTGTGTTCTTAAAAGTGAATAACATCCCTATTTATAAAATGACCAGAAATCATCTAAAGGTTATAAAAGTTAAACCTAATATTAATTAGGTACAAGTATAAGACAACGGTCATTGGATGAACATTCACCAAATGCATTGGATTCATAACACTCCCCTTAGATGTCTATGGATAATGTGTCTCGTTAAAATATTACAAGAAAATAATTCTGTAGGGAAAAAATATCCAGTGAAGGAAAAAGAATACACACATCTTCAACACGCCTTGAGTGTTGCCTCATTAAAAACCTTAACAGGAAAACCCAATTGGGACAAAATCTTGATAATGCCTTAGTGAATAAATCTGCAAAATTATCACTCGAACGGATCGGTTGAACATCTTCTCACCATTTTATTGAAGATCATGTGTGAAATTTTTTTTTGGTGAAATGTGCTTTGTTCGGTCTCTTTTAATGTGCCCTCCCTTCAATTGAGCTATGTAGGCAATATTATCTTCATACAATAATGTTGGAGTCTTCGTTTTCAAAGAAAAAATCACATGATTGTAGAACATGTTGAGTCTTTGATCTCAACCATACACACTCCCGGCTTGGCTTCATGAATGACTATTATCTCAACATGATTTGAAGTTGTAGTAGTTAGACTTTATTTTATTGATTTGCCCCATGATATAGTTGTATCTCCACAGGTAAATAGATAGTCTGTTTGAGATTGAGTTTTATGTGAATCAGATAAATAACCTGCATCTGCATAATTAATTATTATGAATTGAAACCATTAGAATAAGTAATTCCATATCAATAATTCACCGGAGATATCTGAAAATATGCTTAACACTATTCCATTACTTTTTTATTGTGAGAAACTGAATTTTGATAATAAGCTCACTGCAAAAGCTATATCTAGTCTTGTATTATTAGAAAGATACATTAGTGTCATAATTGCACTAAGATATGGAGTTTCATCACTAAGAAGTTCTTCATCTTCCTCCTGAGGTTGAAATGGATGCTTATTGATATCAAGTGATCTCACAATCATCGGAGTGTTTAATGGATATGCATTTCTATATAAAACCGCTTTAGTATCTTTTCAATATAGTAGACTAATAGACAAATATTTCATTGTTTAAATGATCAATCTGTAGGCTAGAAAAAATTTATCTTCTCAAGATCTTTCATTTCAAACTCTTTCTTCAAATATTCTGTTGCCTTTGAAAGTTCTTCAAGAGTCCCAATAATATTCAAATCATCAATATAAATAATTATGATGACAAATTCAGTTTCAAATCTTCTAACAAAAACACAAGGGCAAATAGAATCATTTATGTACCTTTCTTTTAGCAAATACTTGCTAAAATGATTGTACCACATTCTTCCTGATTGTTTCAATATGTATAAGGATTTCTGAAACTTTATTTAACAATTTTCTGAGAGCCTTTGTATGCTTCAGACATTTTGAATCCTTCAGGAATCTTCACAAAAATATTGTTGTCTAGTGAGCCATATTTATAGGTTGTGATAACATTCATCAAGCGCATGTCAAGATTTTCATGCACAGCCAGACTTATCAGATATCTGCAAGTGATTGCATCCACCACGGGAGAATATGTCTTCGTAGAATTACCGCGCTGACTTTACACCTTAAGGTGTTGGCACTATAGATACAAAAACTTCACGTTTTTCAAACGAAGTTAATTCTGCTTCAATTGCAACTTTTCATTTCGACTAGTCACTCCTCCTTCTATATTCATCAACAGACTTTGGTTCAAGATCCTCAACGTCTTGCATAACTTCGATAGCAACATTATATGCAAAGGAATTATCATTGTCAACATTATTTCGATTCCACCTCTTTCCTATGAAAACATAACTTATTGAGATTTCTTTATTATCATCTTTTCAGCAACTTGAAATTTTTCTAACGAGATCTTATCAGTTATTATGTCTTGAGTCTCTTCATGAGTAACTTCACCCCTTTGATCAACTTGATCATTTGTTCCTTTCTTTTTTTGAAGAATTTTATCTTTCGAACCAATAGGTTTACCACACTTCGTGTGTGTTTTAGACTCATTTGCATAGTCAGGTTGTGTTGGTGGGACATCAACTCTACTTGGAGCACTTGCAAATAGAATATGTGACTTAGTAACCCTTGGAAGCTTAGTAAACACATTTGATAATTGATTTGCAACATCTTATAAATAAATGATCTTTTGAACCTCTTGTTCGCACCTGATTTATGCGAGTATCCAAATGAGACAGTGATAATGCACTCCAGTCTATCTTCTTTTCTTTCTTTTTATTTTCTCTCCCCAATATTGAAAAACTGACTCATGAAAGTGACAATCAGCAAATATGGCCATAAATAAGTCGCCTATCATTATTTCAGATATTTGATAATACACGAAGATTCATAACCAATATATATTCCCAACCTTCTTTGAGAACCCATCTTTGTGCGTTTAGGTGGAGCAGTTGGAACATATACTGCACAACTAAAAATTTTAAGATGAAAAATATTTGGCTCCTAACCAAAAGCCAATTGTAATGGAAAGTTTTTATGATAACTTGTTGGTCGTATGCGTACAAGCGCAACTGCATGTAAAATGACATGTCCCCATACTGAAAGGAGAAGTTTCGTTTTCATAAGCAATGGTCTAGCTATCAACTGGAGTCTCTTAATGAATTATTCTGCTAGACAATTTTGAGTATGAATATGAGTCACAAGATGCTCAATTGTTATTCCGGTTGCCATACAATAATCATTAAAAGTCTGAGATGTAAACTCACTGATATTATCAAGAAGAATTATCTTAATTGAAAATTAGGCTCTTAATCTTATTATTTGGGCCAACAACCTCATAAATGTCATATTACGAATTAATAGTAAGCACTCATGTGACCACCTTGTAGATACATCTATCAAGACCATACAGTACTTAAATGGTCCATATGAAGAATGAATAGGCCCACATATATCACCCTGTATATGTTCCAGAAATGTTGGAGATTCATCTCAATTTTTACTGCTGATTATTTTAATAACCAATTTCCCTTGGCAGCAAGCAACACAAGGGAATTTATTAAATTGAAGAATCTTCTGGTTCTTCAATGAATACCCATGTGAATTCTTAATTATTTGCCCATCATAGTAGAACCGGAATGACCCAACTGATCATGTCAAATAATAAAATCATTAGAACCCGTATACTTCTTGTTTATTATGACCGCCGCCACGATGATTATTATTTCATCTCTTGCCATGTCTATGTACATTAATATTCATACAACCCCGATTATTATTTAGTCTGGCTTCAGACTTTTAATCTTTTGCTACCACATTCGTTTCTGGAAATAGATTAGATCTAGAAGGACGGGCTTCATGATTCTTGATTAAAAGGGATTATGTTGTTCAACCACTAGAAGACATAAGATCAACTTAGAATATTTTTGAAAACTCTTTTTATGGTATTGCTACTGTAATATCACATTTGAGACATGAAAAGTAGTAAGTGTCATTTCCAACACGTCCTCATTATTTATAGTTTCCCCACATAATTTCAGTTGGGAAGTTATTTTGAATAGAACATCTACTCATAATGAGCTCTTGCAATACCATGACTTATAGGTGGTCATACCGTTTCTTCAAACTAGTCCATAATTCAAATTAATTTTTCAAGGTTAAATATTTATGTTTTAATCCTTCATCAAGATGATGACGAAGGAAAATCATAGCTTTCACTTTATCCTGACTTGATGCCTCATTTCCTTCGGGTATAGTGTCACCAAGACCCTTAGCAGCAAAGTGAATTTCATCATCAAGTATCCTGACAAATAGTTCTTTCTAAAAATTTCAAATACCATGAATTCAAGCTTTGATAAATTCGACATATTGAAAAGCTGAATCGGAAAGAAAATTAACTAACTTTAAGGAAAAAGATAATCCCGGTTTAAGAGGATTTCAATTGGCTAGAGATTCGTGTTGTTAACATGTTGTAAATTAATAGCAAATGAAATAATATAAAACAAGATATATTAGACAAGAGATGTAGAAAAGCGAGAGGAGTTTTCCTCTTTCAAGTGTGTTCGTCAAAGATGAATAACATCCCAATTTGTAAGATGAGAAATCATCCAAAGACTACAAAAATTAAACCTAATATTAATTAGGTATATATATATAGCACAACATTCATTAGATGGACATTCACCAAATGTCTTGAATTCATAATATTATTTTAATAATGAAAATTTTACCTCCCACAACTCTTAATACTTTAAATTACTAAGAATAATAATATTTTTTTTTATTTTTTTATAAAATATAATATATATATTTTTTAAAAAGAACTATTTCTCTTCTCCTCCTCCCCTCTTCCTTCTTCTTCTTTATTTCTCAAATTTATTAATTTTTTTTCAAAATTAAAATCTCAAATTCCACTGTTGATGTTTTTTTTTAAAAAAAAAAAATTTCTCCTCTTCCCCATCTTTCTTTATTTCTTCCTTCTTCTTTATTTCTCCAATTTATCAAATTTTTTCTTTATAAATTAAAATCACAAATTATACCATTGATGAATTTTTGAAGCTTCAAAGTTAAAATTTAATTTTAAAAAATTACAATGATTTTGGATTGAGTGTCGTTTCAAAATTTTAAGAATATCTTAGGGAGTTTATACCTCAAATTTAGGATTATTTGGTGTAGATTTGATGTGGTTTTGGATAAAATTTCATATTCAATCTCGAACTCCATCACGGATGAAGCTTGAAGCTTTAAAGTTGAAACTTGAATTTGAAAAATTAAAATAATTTCGAAATGGGTGTGGGTTCAAAAATTAGAGAACGCCTTGGGGAGCTTATATCTCAAATTTAGGATGATTTAATGTAGATTTGATGTGGTTTTAAATAAAATTGTATTAATGTTATATGAATTTAAGTTTTTATTATTGTGGTCGCATTAAATTTGTATGAAAGTTGTATACAATGTTTGTTGTAAATGTATTAGATTTTTCAAAAATGTAATATGAATTTTTATACAAATTTTATACTATTAAATACACATTTCATATTGAATTTGAGCGAAATTTTAAGCCTTGAGTGAGATATACACTTTTTAACTAATTTTATACAGTTTTCATATACAAAATTTTAAACGAGATATACACATTTTATATCTTTTTATACACGAAATTTTAAGCGAGAATTTGAGCCAATTTTCTTTTAAAAAAACTGTTGATATGTTTTATAGACTAAAATCATTATATATCTTATAATATTGATGAGTACTATATATATATGAATTTTGCCCTTTAATAATTGAGGACATCAGCTCAATCGATTGTCATGCCTTTGAAATGTATTACTTTTTTAAAAATGTCTTTTTGTTGTGTAAGTTTCCTAAATTATTTAGTGAAAACTTTCTACTTTTGCCTTTTGTTAAAAGAAAATCTCAAAGATTGTATTCACGAACTGACTTTTGACATTTGATTTCTTTAATATGAATTATGATCTAACTAATTCTGAAATTGCTAATTCTCCTAGTAAAAAATTCAACCATATATAAAATTACTTATTTCAAATTTTATTTTAAAATTATTATCTCTTATCTTCTAAATTAATTGATTCCTTATTAGTGTCAACAAAACTAAAGAATTTAGAATTCGAGTCACTCATATCTAGTTTTGGTCTTGATGTTTACTTTTTAGAAAATTTGGCATCATGTGATAATTGGTCCACTAAATGACATAAAACATCCCAAGTCAAGCAAATTAGCACTCGATAATTAAGATTCGTGTTCCAAATTAAAATATTAGTATTTCATAACCATAAACTTTATCTGTTAAAATCATAGTAAACTTTTAAATTTTCTTTCTCTTTTAAATATTTTATTCAATTATTTCTTCTCAAATCTCTAAAAATAAATCAAGTCTTTTTATCAGTATTCACGAATCTTTAAATTAAAATTGATAATAAAATTTGTTTGGAGGGTTTTTAGATTTTCAAATGTTGTAATGAGTGAATTTTAGTGATTTTTCTTGAAAATTGAATTAACTACGTCACACATTGAAGGAGATTATCAAATTCTTATCTATTCATGGAGAAAAAAACCTAATTTTAATTGAATGATATCGAACTTTATTGAAAATATATCAATTCCGGAAGTGTTCATAGACAAAATTGGCGACAAATTTGAGCTGAATTTCAAATGGAAAACGCAAGGTTAAAGACGATTTCATCTATGTATGCCACGTTATATATCATGTATATTTACATGTCTATAAGTGTATAACCCATTATATATTAGTTTATCTCTTGTGCATGTATATTTATATGCATTCGTGAAAATGAGTGATGATATACACAATATATAACACGATATATACATACCGCAGTTACATTTTTAGTTCTGATTGGATCAAGAGGACTATCACTTTTCAATGCAACTTCCTGGTTGATGAAAGACACTTTCATTTGCCTTTCTCACCTATTATGCATTTTTAGAGTAATCTTAATCTCTTCACACATTATCTTAGAGTAGAGATCGCAATGGGGCGGGTGCGATGCAGTTGTAGGATAAATTCGTATAAATTCGTAGAGACTTCAATCTGCACCGTCCCGCACCGCATAATATAATTTGATGTTTTCGACCTGTTTTTCCCACCCCACATAAATTAGCGCCGCATAATAGTTTGCTAATTTTTATTTTTCAAGAAAGAACGTTTTTTATTTGTATTGTAAAAATAATTACTAATGCATGATTTCTACTAACATAATATTTTCATTGTTAAATAATTTAAACCCACTCTTCATTTAAATTTTAGGGTGTGTGTTCGGTATGAAGAAACATGTTTTCAATGAAAAATAATTTTCAAGAAAACATTTTCTATGAAAAGAATTTTTTTTTTTTATTTTCTTATGTTCGGTATGCAAGTGAAAAGTATTTGCATATATCTAAGATAAAACTGCGAGGATGGGGTGGGGTTGAGAGTAGAGTGATGGGTGTTGTAGGGGGAGGAGGGGAGGGGAAGGACAGGGGGTAGTGTGGGGTGAATGGTTGTGAGGGTGGAAAAAAGATAATGTGACTTATTTTTCCTAATTTTATAAAGTTATTTTCCTTATTTTCAAAGAACTTGTTTTTCTAAAGAAAATATTTTCAAAAATTTTGACCAACCAAGCACACCCTTAACGTCAAACCATAAGAGAAAAAAATGACAATTTAGAGGGGAGAAAACTAGAGAAAGAAATTCTTAGAAATGATAATCAAATGAAACACATGTTTAAAATAAGAGCTCTAATACGTCAAAAACAAACTTTATTTTTGAAAAAAAAGAGATTACTATTAAACCTGCATAGACCCGTATAAATTCACACCCTGCCCCGCCCCGCCTCGTCCCCCATAAATTTGGCTTTATTCTTTTAAACCCGCCCCACACTTACAAAACCTAAAATTCGCTCCGACCCACGTAACATGAAATCCACTTCACCCTATTTTCATCCCATTCTAAAGGCTGAAGTTCATATCCTTCTTTGTGTGCTTATTCTTTTTGTCAATATACAGATTCGATATAAATTTCAACATCCAAATAACATGAACTTTTGCTAAAAAGTAATACTTGCCATTATATTGGGCTTTGTTAAGTGGATATTGAAAAAAGACAACACACACTTAAAAAAGATGAAGAAAGAAGCAAGCACAACTTAGGTCACTTTTATGGAAAATTTATAGGCTTCAATAGCGAATGATGCATTAGCCATTAAAGCAATAATAGAATTTTATATTGTTTGGTGATTTGTTGGAATAAAGAAAATTTTGTGATTGGATTGGAAATATTTTATGAAGGATTCCAGACACGGATGACAACTCTGGAGGGTGACTCGAATTCCTTTTCAATCACGATAAGGTTGCATCAGGGATTAATGCTTAGTCTATTTTTATATATCTTGGTTATTTATGGATGTACTGACGAGGCATATCAAAGGAGAGATGTCATAGTGTATGTTATTTGCATATGACATAATATTGATTGACGAGATTTGCAATGCAGTTGACAATATGCTAGAGGTTTGGAGACAAACATTGAACTCTAAAGGATTCAGGTTAAATATGATCAAGACAGAGTAGTTAGAATACAAGTTTAGTGATGTTACCCACGATACAGATGTGGAAGTAAGGATTGATACTTAGGTCCTCGACAGGAGAGAAAGTTTCAAGTATCTTGAATCTATAATCCAAGGAAATGGTGAGATAAAAAATGATATCACACATCTTATTAAAGTGGGTAGATGCAATAGAGACTCACATTCAGTATCCTGCGTGATAAGAATGTGCCAGCACCAGTTAAAAGTAAGTTTTATAAAGTATTTGTTAGACCAACTATGTTGTACGAGGTGAAATATTGACCGGTCAAGAACTCATATATTCAAAAGATGAAAGTAGCGGAAATGAAGATGTTAAGATGAATGTGTAGGCTTACAGGCGAGATAGGATCGAGAACGAAGATATTCGGGACAAGGTGGGAGTGACCTTCGTGGTGGACAAGATGAGAAAACGAGACTGAGATGGTTTGGACATGCGAAGTGAAGATGCCCAGTGAGAAGATGTGAGAGATTGATTATGGTGGGCTTAAAAAGGGGTAGAGGTAGGCCGAAGAAGTATTGGAAAGAGGTAATTATACAGAATATGGCACACCTAAAGTTTACCGAGGACATGACATACATAGGAGGATATGGAGGTCGAGGATTAGAGTACAAGGTTAGTTGGTAGTCAAGTACTATCTAATTTCTCTTATTAGTGGTAGTATTATTTCTTTATTTTCTTACTTTCTTAGACTATGATTTTGCTATTACCTAGTGTTTCCTTTCCTTCATTTTCGTATTGATTGGTTGTTGCTACTGATAATTTTTTACTGTATTTCTTTTTTCTACTTATTTAATATGCTTTGCTTGAGTCGGATTCTATCAAAAACAACTTCTCTACTCTTCTAAGGTAGGGGTAAGATTACGTACATTATCCTCCCTAGGCGCTCTTGTGATATTTCACTCGGTATGTTATTGTTGTTATAAATAATATATTAAAATTTATTATTTTATGATATTATGATTACTATATCTTTACTTAAAGTTTTGAATTTGAATTGTATAAATGACATATCGAGTTGTATAAAAATAACTTAAAATGTTTCTATGTGATGTCTTAAATTGGTGAAAAAAAGTCACTACAATTAGATCTAAGTTACAACTCCAAAAATTATTGCATAATTACAGTTAAGAACTAAATTGAATCAAATATATGTATGTGCTCTTAGCAATATTCGAATTATCTCCGATTAGTTTTTCATGTGAAATAAGACATATTTTGCTCAATTAAATAACATCATATCATAGTTAAGCCAAATTATTATTAAAAAAAAAGAGCAATATTTATAAATTTCACATGTACTTTAAAGATACTATGGACTCTTTTCCCCAAAAAAAATAATAAATAAAAATTCGATGCCATTTGTTATTCGGGTTCATGAGCTCTACCCGACCTGAATCGGATTCTGGGAGGAGCCGCTACAATGGCGGATTCACTTCTCTCCTTTCACTTGTCGGAACCCAACACCAATAATAAATCCCTGCGCAAATATTGAAGTCAAACCCTAACCCTAATCGTGAAAATTCAACTCAGAAATTGTACTTCACGGATTGAGGAGATGGAAACTCAGATGACTCACCATCTGTTCGAAAGACGCCCCATATACAAGTCCAAAGCTCCTGCTACCAAATGGTTCAAAGAATGGTAAGCAAGAAAATCAATTCCGTATTAGTCACTTGTTCAATCATACTTTTATCTGTTAAAATTCATCCGCCTGTTTGAGTTTGGCAAAACATACCCAGTCATAAGTATCATTAGAAGAGAGAAGGGTAATGGATGGTTTGAGGACCGGAATAGATACTGGGGATACGCTTACCTGTCTCCAATTTCCTGGGATTGAAGTGTGGTTGATGGGACTCAAACATGAGTTGCATATCTTCATCTCTACCTTTTCACTACTCGAAGCTCCTTTGTAGTGCCATAGCTGAGCGGTCTTTGCGTGCACAATCAATAGTAACTATGAATTGGATTTGCTTCTTGTTTTTCTTATTCCAATTATAATTTTTTGTATAATTCAAGAAGCAAGATTCATTCATAAAACACTGTCAAATTATATACTCAATCCAATTATAATTAGAACCTTAGAGGTATGAGGTAGAATTAATGGATAGGCATTTGTTTGTAATAACTGCTTTGTCGGGGTTCCACGAGATACCTGTCACCTTTCACCGACAACATGTAGCTGATAGGTACTAGGTAACTCTATCCGCAAAGTCTAGGACAAATAGAAAGAAATCACCTAGTATTTGTCTTTGCTAAGATTTGAACTTGACACCTCATAGTTCTCAGTCCACTTCACTGACCAATTGGCCACACCCTTGGGTGCAATGTGGTGGGGCATGATTGCACTAATTTCTATGAAAAAAATTGTTAGATCCGAATTTTATTAAAAGGATGGCTTTTTCAAATGTGGTTCTGAGAAACATGCTTTTGATGGAGTTGTGGCGGATAGTGTTATCATGTTTAGGATCTGATAGCTTCATTTTCTGTCTTATTGGGTTTAAATTTGACTTTGATGGTGCATTTATGGAGGAAATACTGATAGATTTATGATTATCCAAGGATAATATCAATCAATCAATCAACTAAGCCTCCATCTCAAATTGGTCTGATTGGCTGCATAAATCCATTATATCTGTTCAACTCTATTTAGGTCTCAGCATTCAAAGAATTCATCATAGTTAGACTACTTTTATGTTACAGTTAACCTACTGCAACTCTCCTCCATTATCCAGATATTGGACTGGCTATTAGTTATGAAGCTCACATGAGAAAAATTGTAAAGATGCCAAAACGGAACATCTTTTGTCAAGAGAAAGCTGATGTGAGTCAGTATGAATCAGTTGTATTGCTTCCTCGAATTTGCAACTTCTTTGCTTGGTATTTTTCATCACGAAGAGGGTAAGGACCTATAGTTCAGCTGTTAAAAGCTGCAATAGAGACCACAGGACATATTGTTTCTTTAGCTCCAAGCATAACTTGTCAGGGAGGACTGGAGGAGTGATTACAAATTATAAATTAGAATATCGCCTTGGATAATGTTCCTTGTATTGCTAACGTTCTATAACTTGCATGAACTTTTAGTGGGTTAGGCACGTGTTTGATTTCTATAACCTTTCCTTGTAATTATCTCAGAGGATCAGTCATTAGTCGACTGACTGATGAGTGTTATTAGCCATGTATTTTCATTATAATTCATACCATGTTTTAATTCTTTTACTAACATCATTTTTGTCCAGGGTCCCACAAGATGTTGTAGCAACTGGTGGGAAGTGCTACCTCTTAAAGTGGGTGAATGGTTAGTTCTGAATTCTGAAAGCTCCTATACATCGTTCTGATAGTTTATGTTGATTCATTTTATATTCTTTATTTTTCTGGATCTTTTCTGGATTTTTAACTGCTAGTTTTTATCATATGCTGTGGCTTTTGGGTTTTACATTGAATTTGACCATATATTTCTCCCTGTCTATTTTGCTTATCAGAGGCCACATTAAAAGGTCTGAAGGAGAAGCCAAAAGAGC